>OX439130.1:9322991-9687603 GCA_949318235.1 Ecdyonurus torrentis
TGAATACAATATGAGTTATGCTATACTGCATAATAACTATGTTATAAAGCATAATTATTAATGTCAGTTCCAATCCAATAAAATTTATGTTATAATGTCACAAACGCAACATAAATTAACAAAATTATGAAAGCCAGACAAATTTTCATAATATTTAAAATATATAGGGTGTGTACGCATGACGTCATTCTGAGTGCTTTTTGATACTCTTCTTGAGCAATGAATAACATTGCTCAGCATAGTACAAACGTAGTTTTTGGCTATTTTCTTTGAAAAATTAGCTATTTTTTTGTCATTATTATTTTTCTTGCATACTAGAGGTACTAATTCAACCTGTTAACAGCATCAATGCTCTTAAAAAAATTGCGAAGTATTTTTAAACTGGCAAAATGTACCATTTTCCAATACCGGCCAATGTTATTTAGTACTCACTTATGACGTTGACTTTAACATGAATGTAACCACCCTATTCTTGAAAAAATTATCAACCAAACATATTTTTATTTAAAAAGATTATTTTTGTGATGACAAATTATTGTCATAACTAAATTTTAATAAATGCTTCGGGTTTCATTCCAAAATATAATTTCTGTATTATTTGCAACAAAATATAAGTGACGTAATATAGTAATCAAAGTAGAACAGCAACGGAACATAAAAAAGAGTAATATTTTAAGATTATACAAAGTAGATTCTATTTACATATACAAACAAAACATGTATAATACAAGAGCGTAAAGAATGTAGCAAAATTAAAGTAATAGCAACTCATATTTTATATAACATGTTAACATATTCTCAAAATAAGCTTAAAATAAACATTTCACACCCACTCAAAAACTTGATTTACCGTGTATTTTATATTTTATAAATTCTTAAGATAAAGTTTTAGAGAAACACACAACAGTTTTAAGTAAAGTAAATTTTCTTAAACTTCTAGATTTGAAAAGATTTGCTTTGTTTTGATGTGTAGGATGTATTGAAAATTTCTCTTTTTTTGTTAAGCTTGAAATACTATGTAAGTCCAAACAACTTAAAATATGACCCGCGCGCAAGTCGAACATGCATCAAGATTAAATGAATCTTGGCGTTTATCTAGCCGTAGATTTATTACTTTAGATATTCAGGTGTTTCTACAAGAGATTAAAACTATATTTAATTAAACTAAAATAACGAGCATAAAAAAAACTGGTAAAGCATTTGCAATATAAGATTAATCATTTTAGAGAGAGAGAGAGAGAGAGAGAGAGAGAGAGAGAGAGAGAGAGAGAGAGAGAGATAAACGCGAAGTGCGTGAATATAAAAACAAGGAAATAATTATTATAATGAATTAATATTAAAATCTATAATATTGATTATATAAATTAAAGAAAAAAACGTTATAATATCGATCTTGTTGCGGAAAAAAAGGCCTATCTCGTATTTTGTCAGGGGAAGCAAAAGGCCTATCTCGTTTCCGAACGTTATGGAGATGGCGCTCGAGATAGACCTTTTGCTTCCACTGACAAAAAACGAGATAGGCCTTTTGCTTCCCCTGACAAAATACGAGATAGGCCTTTTTTTCGCAACAAGATCGATATATAAAAATAAGCATATTAAAGCCATAGACCACATAAAACAACATGTGCTTTTCAATGAATAAACATGAAATGGGATCTCCAAAACTGTTGACAATTTTTACCAGAATGTTAATGTAACCCCACGAGAGAGCGTGAAAATACTGTAACTATGCAATTTCCGTGACTATTCATGTTTATGACATCAGAAACATGCAAAAATTAGTATGAAAATGTGGTGCGAGTGGCATATATTGATATTTCTGATCACTGCTACGGAGCTACAGTTGGGTTTTGAGACAAATTAATTATGTAAGTCCCATCAAGTGTTTTGTGATATAAATTATGTTTTTCTCTGGTCTATTCCTTTAAAGATGAAACACAAAACTTATTATTATTATTAAAGCATGTGTAACGTTTTTGTTAAGTAAAGAAGAAATATTCAAAAGACCTGAAGGCTTTGAATCTCTATATCAATATAAACAATGAAAACGAGTCATGAATCAACTTTTTTCTTTTGTATAACTTCTTTGTGTGTGTGGGAGGAAAGGTTATCATGCATATCACTCTTATTTAACTTACGATATGATTTCAAACTGGATGTGTTTAACTTTGATTTCTAAAACTTTCTACTAGTATTTATTTTAAGCTTTAACTGACAATAAAATATATTATGTGTATCTAACTGAGAAAATTTATTGATGTATGCAAATTTAATTTATGTTTTCTAGTAATAAAGTTGTTGATTCTTATTAATTCGTTTAACTTTAAACTTAGAATAAAAAAAAAAAAAAAATTAAAACTGAAATGACCAAGTTTTTGTGCGACTTTCAGAATAACAAAAATATTTATCTTTTGTCAAAAAGGTTTTCTTACTTTTTGAGACCCTCTACCCACTCTTGAATGCTCAAAATAGCTTTAAAAAACGCGTAAATTCAAGGGCGTTTTCTGGTCCAAATTTGTATTTTTATCTCAATTTCTTAGAATTTGTCTATTTTTTTATTGAATGGAGGTTATCGGTTTAGCGCGCGGGGAAACGCGGGGGAAGCTAAGGGTCCTCTAATTTAACATTACGCTTATGGGGAAAAACACTTTTTTTGCGATTTTTGAGAAAACTACTCCCTCGATTCCGAAGAAAATTAAATGAGAAATACTAGACATACTTTTACGTGTTTTGAGCCATTGAAATTTTTTGAAATTTTTTTAAAACCGATAACCTCCCTAATGTCAACTGTACTGAACTGAAGAGTACTGTCATACTGGAACTGAAGAGGTTATACTGTTAATTTAATGATTTTTAAACAGCTTAAATTTATATTACAGTACATTAAAAATTATGCAGAGTATTAAGACGACTCAAAACAAAGACTCTGCTTCGCATTGCCACAAGTTAATTAATGCAAAAAATATGGTATGAGATACACACAAAAAAATGTATTCGATTTTATTATTTTTTTTTTTTATATTTTTTTAGACAGAGAGAGAGAGAGAGAGAGAGAGAGAGAGAGAGAGAGAGAGAGAGAGAGAGAGAGAGAGAGAGAGAGAGAGAGAGAGAGAGAGAGAGAAATTAGAAACGCTTCTTTAAGATTTTGGAACTCAGACAAGTGATTTTTGGCATTCACGTGGTAAGCGTGAGTGCGTGCTGTGGTTGGTTGCAACAGGTGGTATTACAATCGACCCTAACTTGTTTATTTTTTTCCCTTTTTTTTGTTGCGGCGTGTGCGTGATGTTGTCGCACACTAGGCACACCCCAACTGCCACTGATGGTGAATTATGGCACTGAATACCATACGCACTCTCTTACAAATGAAACAATATAAATGGATATTAGTTTAACTTAAACATTCTTTCCCGTGTGTATAGCTTTTTTTTATTTATATAAAGTATATTTCATTTGGTAAATGTAGTTAATAGCTTTTATAGTATATTATCTATATCTTTCTTTTAATTTCATCGAAATTCTTAAAATAGAAAAAGAAAAACAACTCTATAATAGCAATTTCTGCAATATTTATATCGTGTACGTAGGAGTTGATCTCAATTATGCCATTTTCAATCTAAATTCTGAAACAAGAATGTTTGTAAAGGAATAGACCAGAGAAAAACATAAGCAGTTATATCACAAAACACTTGATGGGATTTACATAAATAACTTTAGTTTGTCTTAAAACCCAACTGTAGCCCCGTAACAGTGATCAGAATATTCGATTTATGCAACCCGCACAACATTTTCATACTAATTTTTGCATGTTTCTGACGTCATAAACATGAATTGTCACGCAAATTGCATACTTTACAGTTATTTCACGCTCTCTCGTGGAGCTACATTAATGTTCTGGTAAAAATTGTCATCAGTTTTGCAGATCCTATTTCGTGTTTATTAATTAAAAAGCACATGTGGTTTTATGTGGTCTATGGCTTATAATAATTAAATTCTTAAAATGATGTTATTATTATTATCCACGCAATGGCGCACAGTATAATTATAGATGAAAAATAATGCTCGGAAAAAAGTTATAATGGCAGGTATATAAATCCTGTAAATTGCAATAGGTTAATATTTACCTGGAACATGTATTGATATACTTGACGTAAAGTAATGTCACCTAATGCAGGTGAACTGTAATGTAATCTAGGCGAGATATACCTTTATTGCAGTATGTTTCTTTTACCTGCATTAGGTATTATTATAGTATTTCAATACCCGTTCCAGGCTAATTTTTACCTATTACAACCAACATGATTTGTGTCATTTGTGTACCTGCTATTAGTAATATTTCTTTTTTCTGTAGTTATTAATTGAAACATTATTTAGTTTTATCGTAAAGGCGTAGAACACCTTGAAAAAAAAAACATGTCTAATATCCTAACATACCTAAATATCAACGTTGATTTGGCCGGAGTCATTGATTTCTAATTTATTTTCCATTTACAAAATCTCATTTTCGTAAATGGAAAATAAATTAGAAATCAATGACTCAGGCCAAATCAACATTACTATTTAGGTATGTTAGGATATTAGACTTGTTTTTCGTTTAAGGTGTTCTACGCCTTGATGTATTTATCATAGGAACTATTTAAAAATAAAATCTTGAACAGCAAGCACTAACATTAAAAATTGATAAAATTAACTTTAATGATGTTTTTAAATAAAATAGTAACAAAATTTATACCTCTTCTGTATTTTTTAACTAAATTTCAAATTTGTCAAAAAGTACTGTGAAACCATCAGTTTTTCAAGGCAATAACGTATTATACTGATGTATTTAAAATATATTTATTCCAAGATCTACTTTAGTGTATAATGATAGGTAAATTAATGTAATAGATGAATCATTGAATTGAATTAAAAATGTATTTAATAATGCTTAAAGCCATAGACCACATAAAACAACATGTGCTTTTTAATGAATAAGCACAAAACGGGATCTTCAAAACTGATGACAATTTTTACCAGAATGTTAATATAACCCCACGAGAGAGCGTAAAAAAACTGTAAAATATGCAACTTGCGTGAAAATTCATGTTTATGACGTCAGAAACATGAAATAATTAGCATAAAAATGTGGTGCGGGTTGCATAAATCGACTTTTATGATCACTGCTACTGGGCTACTGTTGGTTTTTGAGACAAACTAATGCTATTTAATAAATAATAATATTTATGTAAATCCCATCAAGTGTTTTGTGATATAAATTCTTATGTTTTTTACTGTTCTATTCCTTTAAATTCACTTTAATTCTAATTGCTCATAATTAATATATATAATGTTATTGTATTATTAAGTCTGTCGTCTGTGATTATTTTTGACATAGTTTGATATTTGTATATTATAATTAATACACATTAAATTCACGGAAAGAATAAATTACGTAATTTATTGCGACATTTATGTTATTGCGACATTTATGTTATTATAGCATAAATGATACTAAATTAGAACAGCATAAATAATGTTGTTCCTTTTATTTTTTATTATTCTTTTTTTTATTCTTCATCACTAGTTTTTTTTTTATTATTATTTTTTATTTTTTTATTTTTTGTTATTTGCAATTGTGATATACAATTATTATTTTTTAAAAAGATATTTGTAACTTTTTTTTCTTTTTCTTACTCTCTTGCTACGTAGTATTATTAATTTTGTATGCAATCAAAGATTTTCATGAATGTTTTCTGTTGGGGTTAGGTGTAAGAGTGGGCCACACTTATTGTCAGGCTTAAACCTCGCCCTTTCAAAAATTTGTATTTTTTTCTATGCTGTATTAAATAAATTGTGCGGAATAGCATAATTATGAAGTAGCTATTGTTGTCCATGTTAAGGGCAAATATTATTTTTTCCGTAGAATACACTAAAGTAATACATAATAATAATAAAAGCAGATTTCAGGTTTTCGTCTGTTTAGTTTTGAAGTATTTGACGTTGTATGAAATGGATTTTGACATTGTCACATACGGCAGGTGTGTTTAGACAAGTAAGCAAAGATGTTGAAAGGAGCTCAATTCAAAAGCCTGAGGTGATCTGACAAGTATAAGAAGATTTCATAGAATACAAGCTAAGATACTTTTTTTTTTCTTTCTTTCTTTTTTTTTTTTTTACCATCTTCTTTCACCAACATTTTCTATGTCCAATGAATTGATTTTTCTTTATATATAGTATAAAAAAAAGCATCCTTATGGGTTCATAGGTCAAAAGGTCATAAAGAAAGTAAAGTGCTAAGAGTACCTTTCTCTTCAATCTGAGGATTTTAATGCAGTTCAGCTCGTATATATTGAAAGAAAAAAAAACTGAAACATAATAAAGAAATGACGACACAATCTCAAGCACTCAGACTTTTTATGTTTTACTTGTCATGTGACAAGTGAATAGAAGTTTTCTTTATTTGTTTGTTTTTTTGTACATACGTGATTTTTATTGCACTGCGCTACTAAAAATTCTAGAGAAAAGAAAGTGTTAAAAAACATTTTATTTTATATCAAAAAAATATAGATTAACTTAATTTTAATAAAATCAGTTTTAAAGTGGATATTTAAAATATAAAAACTATTTAAAACAGCGCTCTGTGTTTAAGAAAAAGCCTTAGATTCATTTGCATATGAAGTGGCTGCTTTCACATAAATTGCTCACTCTTGTCTCACGATGTCCTGTTTTTATAAAATTATCTTTCTTCATCCGTGTCGCTTCTTTTTCTTCTTCTTCCTTCTTCTTCTTCTTCTTTTTTTATCAAATAACTATAGTAGAACTAAGAAGACTTGGAACAATAATATGAATTAATCACTTAAATAAACTGAAGTAGGATTAATTATATGACACTGATGATAGATAAATGAGTCATAATATATTGCGTGATTTTAAACATTTTATTTTATCATAACATTTAGATAATCTGCATATTAGTAAATCCTCTTTTTATTTAAACTTTGTTTTTACATTTTAAAGTGATTTATTACTTATAAATATTAAATTTAAATAATAATGTTATTATTTCTACAGATTTTATCTTAAATTAATGAATTATTTTAAGAATAATTTTAAATGTGTTAACCTGGAAAAAAATGAAGCTTCAATAAAATTTTGTAAGTAATATATTTAAAAAATATATATACGGTTAAAATGTCAAAAATTTAAAGAATTACTCTGCGGCAGTTATTAAAACTCAAATAAACTTTTTAAAGTTACTTAAGTTGTAAAATATATAGTATATTATATAAGAAAAAAATCTAGCACGCTTATTTATTTGACTTTGATATTATTTCAACATTTAATTTTAATGCAGCATTAGCTTCTATTTTTTTATTTTTTTTTTTTTCATGTCAAGATAAAATTAGTACTCTATCGCCTTGATTCAACATTGCAGGGGAAAAATTCAAATAAATAATGTGTGTTACTACTTTAGCTATTTGCTCAAGACGTAATTAAAATAAAAAAGTCACAAATTTAATTAGTTCTTTAGTCAGAAACAAAACAAGTCATCACACACTAATTATAATAATAGAAAAGAGTGTTAAATATACAAGAAAAATATATTTAATAAATAATTTATATATTATAATAAAACTATACTTAAGAAAACAAATGTTTAGAGAGTAATACCTACGAAATACTTTGATTATACGTCAAAACACGAGTGCACTTTCACTAAATATTCAATCTTCTAGAAGCTATAGTGATCAAAAGTGTCGATGCAAGTAATGTTGATGAGTATGCAAAAGATACGTGGGTTCTCCGTAAACATTAGAGTATACTCTGTACCACATTTCATCATAGTAGACAGTACCCATGCACTGGTACTGAGTATAGTAACTAAAAAGGTAGTACAGTCGATTCACCAAAAGCGTTTTTTTGCTTCACACCGCCCTATCTAAACCCATGTTAAAAGGGGTCTTTTTAATAAATCATAGCGCAACTAATACAAATTGTCAGAACATAAAAATCATATCAAAACATGCCTAAACAAGTCAGCTATTGTTTTTAAATCTATGAATATCCTCCTCAGTTGATTATAATTATTAATTAATGATTTTCTGATACTTTGTAATGCGCCGCTAAGATTGGCTGTCAAATTAACTTCGGGCATCTCCGCAAAAGCGGTTTTCTCTCTACGTCAATCATAGGCCTACAAAATTTGGTTTTCACCTCCCCTGCACCCCCTACATAAGAAGAATGCGGTGACCATACTACCTCTTTTAGTTATTATAGTACTGAGTTAGCATTTTAAATTTTTTTTAATCTCTGCTATTGAATTATGAATGGTAATTTCTTTGCATTATAATTGGATGTACATATAAGCATGAATGGTTATAGACAATGCACAAATTTTTTAGTATCCTATACAACTTTGTCGTCACAAAGTAACATAAAAGTTACAGCAACGCATACACATAAAAATGCAGTGTTGCCAAGTAATTTAAGGGTTAACCCCAGACCTGGAAAATGCAAAACATCTCAAAATACGTTCGATAACTTTTTTTTAGAAATTTTAAGAAGGTTCAAAAAAAATCATCATCTGTGAGCTACAGATCAGAATATTCAAATTATATTTGCGATTAGAAATAATTATGATTAAAATTTCCATAATATAATGCTATAAAATAGTGGATGGTTTATATTTTGCCTGAGTAAGAACTGCAGTGACATGTTACATAAATGAAGATCACAATTATCACACCAGTTGACTAAACTAAAATAATATCAGTGCACTCTGTTGCTAAAACTACATAATGAGTAATGAATAATTTCACCCCACCCCAAAATACGTTACCATTATCTAACATGACATTTATGCTGTATATATCGTCATTAAAGCATAATAAATGTTGCTAAACTAAAACAGCATAAATAATTATACTATATATATAATATGTAACGTAATATTAATGCTTTTTTTACTTATAGTTATTATACTGCATAACATAAAATATGTTGTTATGAACAAATGGTGCTGAAAATGGGCCAGCATAATTTTTATTATATCTTCTTCTTTTTTTCTTGTTTTCAATTAAACTCACAGTCATTAAGTTTACCCGAGACTTCCAAAACTCAGTCACTCGACTTAAACTTTTCCATGGCGGGCTACCATGGCCTAGCAAACTTTTACCGGCATTCGCCTTTTTAGACCAAGGGAACCATGGAAACCTCAGTCAGGAATTTGGTAGAGGAATGCTCTGAGATATCGCTTCCACCTCCCGAATGTACTATACTATGTATTCCCGTTGGACAATGCTTAATGATAAACTTTACCTCTGCCGAGAATCGAACCCGTGACCCCTCGCACACGAACAAACGTGCATCCAATAGACCACAATAATTATTACGTTTTTTTTTTTTTTTTTTTTTTACCGTCTTGCTAAAGTATTATTCTTTATTCGTTCGTTATAAGTTAACGTTATAACTTTTAATTTAATTACATTGCAAAGTTAGAAAGACAATTATTATGTCAGAATATTGATGGATAATACATTATCTTGTTAAATATAAGAAAGAAGTTTTCTTTATATATAAAGCTTAAGAAATCTGCGTTATATTTATAACTTACGTAAAAATAGATTGAAAAAAATTACATTTTATTTAATAAAATATTAAAGCACGTCATACCATTGATGTCATTTTTCAATCTACTTTCGTCTATACCCCTATATTTAAAAAAAAAAATTGTGTGATGGTATAAAATAATGTAGCTAGGTTTACGGTTCTTTATTTACATACTTTCAGTTTAAAAATCCTTTGAAGTTCTTAACGTATATTTTTATATTCTATTTTCATATTTATTATTAAAAAACTTTTTCATTACTCTGTTTATAATATATTATTAGATCTAAAAGTTTTCCTCAAATATAAAAGCTTATAAGTATACATAATAATATGATGATATACAAAAGATTATGTATCAGTCAGATATGCATTATACACATATGATATTATATGCATATAAATATAGGTATACTTATTATATAAGTAAAAACTTATAGCTAAAAGCTATATAATATAGTTATATAATAATGTTTACATTATTAACAATTTCTATTGTTTAAAAACTTTAAGTAATTTCGATTAATCGTATTTCTTTATATAATATTATATAAGAGTATATCGATGCTTCCGCGTCAAAAGCGAGCATCTACATTTTCCAGTTTTGCGAAATAAAAATGACTATCTACAAGGACAAAAATAAATACGTCATAATTATGTTATAGCTCATTTACAGCACAATTTGTTCAATACAGCATAATCTATAATATAATTTACAATTAATATGATATAATAGCATAAATATTATGTTGCTTAGTATAATTATTTATTTTGTTCTTATTTAGCATTATTTATGCTATAATAATAATTTAAATGCAGTATAAACTTGTTTTATAATAAAGTATCCTATATAAAAATTATATTATCGTTTGTTAATAAGTCACTGTATAAACTAAATGTCTCGTCCAGATTTTGTAAAATAGGGCTGTCATGCCCTCACAACGCCTTAATAAAGTTTATTATTATTAAATTAAGTAATTTATAATTTACGTGTACTTTTTCCGAGCAGCGCTGTAACTAAACTAGCGGCCTAATCGGGCAGATGCTCGACGGCGGAAAGTGTAGATAGTCGTTTTGTCGTAAAACTGGAAAGTGTAGATGCTCGCTTTTGACGCGGAGGCATCGATCTTATACATAAAATTATATTTGCGTATAGTTGGAAAATACGTGATACTCATAATATTTATAAGTTTACTTTTATATAAAGTACATTATTAACGTAAGTGCAGCTTATATAATATTATATATGAAAAATATACCATCACATCACATTAAACTACTCGAGGCAAATAAAATAAAAAGTGTGCTATTTTCTCTCGTTAAACGATAAATATAGAAACTTACTTTGATACAATTCATAGCCTTAGGTAAATTTAATATACGTTGAAGCTTTGATAAAAAAAATTTGCTTTTCAGTATGATGATTTTTCGGAACATCATATTATATATTTTTCTAAGAATAAAAATATTTTCCAGTATACTTAGCAATGTAAATATAAAAGAAAAGTTAAAAAAAAAAGTCTTTTTAGATTGCAACCTTCAACGACATGTTTGTTTAAACCTCTTTTACTTTGCAATTGCAGCACAAAAGTTTACGTTCGAGGTAAATAATTAGTAAGAAAGAGGATAAAATTCTTAATAAAGAAAAGTACTTTTCTTATTTCAATATAAAATAAACTTTTTATTCTATATATAAAAATCTATTATTCAACATTTTTTTTCTAAATTAAATTGAGTATTAAATGTTATAAATAATGTTAAATCCTTTTTATACATATATAAAAGATTTTTTTTCTATTATAATAATTTAATTAAATTAAAAAGAGTGATTAGGAAAAGCGCCAACCAGTTGCTTTTGATGGAATTTAATATTGATTAGACGAAAAGGGGGATGAACACGTGCATGTTATATAATATAGAGCAGCATCATTCTCTCTCTCTCTCTCTCTCTCTCTCTCTCTCTCTCTTTGCCTGCTTCTGTTTCTGCTTTTGTTGTTATGAGGCTATATACCTATAGACAAACACACACACACACACACACACAAACCATGACAATCCTATTTAATTATAACAAACTTCTCTTTGTATACACAACTATATAAAACAGACTAATGTTTATTTTCAATTATATCACAATTTTAATTCTAAATATTTTTCCAAATGAATAAACATAACAAATATTTTTGTATGTGTGGTTATAAAATGTTAATGATAATATTTAAAAATTACTAAACTTCATAAAACGTATTAAAATTCTTGATATTATCTATATATATATATATATATATATATATATATATATATATATATATATATATATATATATATATATATATATATATTAAACGATAATGAAACTAATTATAATTATGGTTAGATGTTGTTTTTCTTGGATTTTTTTTTTTTTTTTTTTTTTTTAGAAAATATGCAAATGCATAAACGCAATAATGAAATAAAAATGAGGTCGTTCAATGAGGACGTAAAGTACAACGTTGTTATATTATAAAATTGTATAATGTTCTTTGAACGTAATTAAAAAATATATAATAATGATTTAACCTCATTTTTGCCTGAGTTGCATTTAAAAATAATATTGAAATTATATACGTTTTATATTTAAATAATATTTTTAGTATATTATACAATTTATATAAGTATTTCTATCTCTACGTTTATTTTAGCTCAATCATATAGTTTAATGTATGTTATATAACTTTGGAAAGTTTTGAGAGCTACAATAATAGAAGCATCAGATTTAAACTCGTGTTTTAGGGAACAAGGGTAAAAGTGGGAGATGGAGAGAGAGAGAGAGAGAGAGAGAGAGAGAATGATAGAAGAGTAGTTCATGTTTCCAAAATTTCAATGTTACTGTTCCTTGATCCTCTTTGAAGGGTTGAAATGTTAGTGAAAAAGTTTTATTTTTAGAGAATAGCTAGAAGCTATTAAACTTACACACTACAAAGCGTAAACAATTCATAATTATAATAAGTACTAGGGCTTCAGTAATATAAAATTATTTAATACATGGTATACAGTATATATGGACACAAATAAAATTGTAATAATTATGCTAGCTCAATGCAGCAACACTTATGTATAACATATTATAACTTATGCTATATTGTTAAGTAATTATACTGTGAATAATTAAAGTGTAGAACATGATGAACAAAAAACTTGTCTAATATCCTAACATACCTAAATATCAAAGTTAATTTGGCCGGAGTCATTAATTTCTAATTTATTTTCCCTTCACAAAATGGCAGTTACGGGTTTATAACGTTACAGCTCACCTGGTCTACGCACGCTGAAACAAGCGAGCTGTGACGTCATAGACCCGCAGCTACCATTTCGTGAATGGAAATAAATTAGAAATCAATGATTCCAGCCAAATAAACGTTGATATTTAGGTATGTCAGGATATTAGGCAAGTTTTATTGTTCAAGGTGTTCTTTGCCTTTAACATATTCAGCATAACTACTTACTTTACTATAAATAACATGTTATGAATGAATGAATAATAATGTTAATGAATGAATGTTATAAAACATATAGTAATTATTCAATGCAGCATAAAGTAATTAATTAATTTTTTCTGTGTACGTATAGAGAAAAGAAGAGTTTTAATTTAAGAAAATGAGAGCTACTGTAGTGAACAAAGGTTCTGACACTTTAAAAAAAAAAGTGGAACATGTTGGTGACAGGTAACAGGTTGCAGTAGAAATAGAAAACTTATGGGGAAGAGAGGATGTGATGACAAAGAGGTGCCGTAGGGTGTGTGTGAGTGTGTGGAGAACGAACGGTGAACACTCGGTGCATCAACGTTCTCCAAGCAATATATTGCACACCATATGTCACTAACATTTTCTCTCCTTAACATTATATGAAAAAACATAACAAAAAAAATTTACAACATATTTTACAATATCATTTTGCATTTTTTTATTAATATATAAAAAATTATATATGCTCTAAATAAAATATTTTAATATTAAAATATATACTTTACTTATACAATGTGATATATTATTGACGCGCGTAGAATATGTTGAATACTTTATTTTTTTCTTTTAATATTTAAGTATATGATATGAACATGTTTTACGTTTAGTATACAGTATAAAAAAGATTTTTGCTCTTCTTATTAAACTTTTGTTGATGAATTTTTAAAAAATTCAAGAGCGATGTTATTCAATATAAAAATTTGAATGGGATTTTTTTTCTCATCGTGTTACACACTTAAAGATGGAAAGTAAATTTTCATACTTTTTGGATGTTTTTGATAATTATCATTATCATTATATTCTTAGCTCACAAGTACGTTAAAAAAATATACCATGATTTACGTAAAGATTAAATTACCAAGGACATAATTGCATGAAAATTGTGTATAATTTGAGGATGGGGGTCGAATATTGGCGCCACCCGCACGTTAGTGTATATTTAGCCACAGTCTGCAAAGTTAAGTGCCCAAAAGTAATAACATTACTTTTATCTACCACCCATGAGCCATAAGGCGTCTGTCTGTGAAGCAAAATGTGTGCTATTTTTTTTTCTTCTTTTATTTTGAATTTACAACATAATAAATCCACAAATTGTTGTGGTTACGCATAAATATATTCGAAATATAATAACTTAAATTTAAATTTTTTAGACCGTTGATTCATGATACATAAGTTGTGCAAAATATATAATTATTCCAAAATAATAAATTCTTTTAGACATTTATTACGGTTAATGGTGTAAAATTATTTAATTCATTACCAAAAAATTTGTGAGTTATTGACGAAAAAATTTATAGTATGAAAGTGTAGAATTTGTTAAGAAATTATAAGAAAACATTCTATAAATAAGTTTTAAATAATTTGATATTAAAATGGTACAGTGTGGTGAAATTTATTTAGTAAAATGTAAAATGTTGATTAACATATTGTTTTTATTATATTGGAGTCCAAAAATATGCCTGTAAAATATAATGTATGTACCAATAATAAATGAATGAATGAATGAATGAATGAATGAATGAATGAATGAATGAATGAATGAATGAATGAATGAATGAATGAATGAATGAATGAATGAATGAATGAATGAATGAATGAATGAATGAATGAATGAATGAATCAATGAATCAATGAATCAATGAATCAATGAATCAATGAATCAATGAATGAATCAGTGAATCAATGAATGCTTCAAGCAATAAATCAATAAATATTTGTCGTTTTCAATAATATTTTTAAAAAATACAATTGATATATCTTATTAGATATTAACTAATTTACTTGATTTATGACTTCCTTACAGTTTTCTTGTCATCATTGAAAACATGGTACCGTAATTTGCCTTTATTATAGATGAATTGAAATACAGTACCTTATGTGAGCTTAATTAAAAATAAGAAAAATGATGATAAAAAGATGAAGGTCTAGTCACACGAAGTAATTAACTTCACATACATAAAGTAGAATGAATACGTGTCACGTATATTGGTGATGTTCACAAACTCACACACGAGCAAGCTGTCTTCTTGCCTTATACTGATATAACGTGACGTGTTGGTGGTGGTGATTTAAAGCTGGCAACTCGCCAGTGGCTACAAAATTCGCTTTTGTTACATTCTATATAGCTCAATGATGTATAAAAATTGTTCTTTCGGTCTACTAACAAAATTCCCTAATGATACCATAGCACATACAACCTTACACTCAGCTCAATCAAACGTGAATAATGCTACAAAAAATCAAGCTCTCTTTCTATTTCTCATGCACGGATGAAATAAATTACGTAATTTATGCTGCAATGAAGCCACAAAGTATTAACTATTTAATAAATAATAATAGTGTATATTATAACATAACTGGTATGTTATGTAATATACTCGCTATATACATTATAGCATTATATAAATTATCTTATTATATGTTGCATAATTGTTACGTATTTGTACCGATGTGGTGTTACAAATTTACATGAGGTTTCACAGAAATATGTGGTATTACGTGTTGTTTGCTAGGAAAGAAATATTATATAAAAATTCTCTGAACAATTTTTAATCCCTCAGGAAGTGCAACGTGTAACTTTAATTATTATTTTGACGATTACAGCTATAGAAAATTATAATTGACAACTATTTTTAACAATAAAATTTAATATCTATGATGCAATCTCTAATAATAAAATAAAATTATACTGTATAAGTATAAAATTTCCACTTATATCACATCTGTGGTAAAATTGATATCAATAAAATTGAGAGAAAAAAACATTGGCAAAAAAATAGAGGCTTCTTTTTAAAAGCTTTTTTTTTTTTTTTTTTGGTGTAGTAAAAATATTAGTTTTATAGATTACAAAAGTAATGACAAATCCATTGAAATAAAATAATAATACAAACTTAATATTAAATGCAACAAATTATTAAAGAGGAAAAAGGAAAACAAAAAAAAAGTGATAATATGAAAAGTAAATAAAAATATTTTGTTAAAAAACATACTCTCGGGTGCTATTGGTTGAATATAGTATGCTCGTGAAGACTCGTCAGTTCTCGGTGGTAAATTTTACATCGCATGCTCCGTACAAACTTATTGCCATCGGGGGAAGTTTGGCTTGGTTTAAAGTAACGAGCCTCACCATGCAACTTCTCAGTAAGGTTTTTGTTGTCAACTTACAAACAACAACAAATATTAACAAGTGTAAAAAACAAATAATTAAAAGTTAATTAAATTAAAAACAATTTGTGTAATGTAAAAATATTAAAGTGATTTGCCTCGGGATAGACAAATAACATTTTTTTTTTAAAAATGAGTCCCAAAAAGAGTTCCTCGTCTCAGGATCAGTCGAGTTCATCCCTTGGTACAGCGGGTACCACTACTGCATCTGCTGGTACTCAGGTACCTGTATCTGGGGCTTCTTCTTCCGCGGTAACTCCTGCCTCGTCATCAGCCGCGGCTGTAGCGCTTTCACAGCCCGTCCAACAGGCGGTTCGTCGAGTAGTCACAGTCATTCCTAACAAAGAGGTAATAGCGCGCTTTTAACTTCTCTTAACAATCAAATATAAATGGTTCTGACTGTGCTTTTTTTTGTTCTCCTTCTTTATTATTATTTCATTAAACGTAATCTCTTCTATCAACGTCCGGACTCTAAAGTCGAGCTATTATTTTATTATTCGTAATAAAAAAAAAATTGAATGTAAAAGGTAGTACCAAGTTGTGCTTTTCTTTTTGTTAATTTATCTTGACGCATACTACGTATAAAGATTGAAGGAAATGAAGAAAAACATTTCTAATTCTTTTCTTGTCATACGGCAATAAACATTATTATTTATATATTTTATTTAATGTTTACTCTTTACTACCTTTAACATTACTTAAACAGAATTATTTAGTATAGAAAAAGATTAACGTTTTGTGGGTACGTTTTTTTTTTTTTTTTTTTTTTTTTTTTTCTGCTAGACGTGTTAAAAAAAAAAAAACATAAATTATCATTTCATCTAATTACATGTTTACCGTTCTTGAAAGCTTATATAAGCTTATATTAAGACCCATGAGTCACTTAATCTTTAATAGTTCTTATTTATGAACATGAACCACTCGCACTCACCACCTAAATTTTTTATTTATTTCAAAAGGTCAATACTATATAATTTTTATGTTTAACAAGAAGTACCTATATAAAAATTATACGCTATTCATCATATACGTTGTATTACGATATTGAACTATTGCCTTACATTCGTAGTACATAATAATATTGATTTATATTTGCTTGCTAAAAATCAGAATATTTATTTGATATTTTGTGCGTATATCATATTGATATTACAATTATTTTTGAAGATATCGTAATTCACACTTTTTATATTATATTTGTGATACAAAGTTAAAATAAATTTACATTTATAATTTGAACATAAATTATGAAAGACTCAAAATCAGTAGGCGTTAAGTTTTACTCGTTATGCATCGCAACTCAAAATTTTAAATTAAAACATGTCATCCACATGTTACGCTTCCGTTCTTTTTGCTCCCTTTACGCAATTTTTTTATTCTCTCTCTCTCTCTCTTACAATTACAGAATCCCAACTTTTCTCTAAAATCCATAACTTATGACTTAAAAAAATTATTTTAAATTCTATACAAATATTATCCAACATTAAATTGCGGAGATTATTATATATAATCCATATTTAAAAAATTTTCATATTCCTTTATAATACGTAATACTATTCTTCTTCTTAGATTCATTTTATTTTAATGCTAATCCAAACGATTTTCATATAGGCGTAAACATTTTCTATATAAGTCTGAAAACGTCACTTTTTTAGTGATTGATGGCATTCGTTGTTATATCATGAAGGTAAAGACGACGCACTTGTTGGATTTTTTTTTTTTTTTTTTTTTTTTTAGGATTCCTTGTCATGCAAATATAAAGTCAACTGCTTGCCATATTTTCTAAAAAAAAAAAAAAAAAAAAAAAAAAAAAAAAAAGTTGTATAAAAAAAGCTCCGTTATGTCTACGAATAATTTAATATTGTAGTTTAATGATGACATGCATTAACCTCCTTATAGAAAGATTTTTTTTCTCTTCATCATTCTTATGCAAAATTTACTATACATCATATAAATTATACTCCATTTTATGAATTATTCAAGCTCGTAAAAATATTTTTTTCTTATCATGAAATAATTTATGAAATGAAGCTAAAATTCTTATTTCCTGTAAAGTAAAAGGTGAAAATTTCTATAGATTTTTCTCAATAAAAAAAAAGTATATCGCATGCAAAATAGTTAAAAAAAAAGTCAGTATCGCTCAATAAATGCTCATATAATAATGTTGTTCAATGTCACGCTGTGATACTTATTAATAATTCATAAATTTTATGGTACCATACGTTTTTATGTATTTGAATATCAAATATTTTACATTTTCATGACTTTATTCGCTGGGTATGAACTATAGAGTTCACATATATTCATTTTTATCACGCTATAAATATTATATCAAAATATGTAACACTTAACTCGTTCATTTAAATATAAATACTTGAATTTATTGATTATATCAATATTTTATTTGATATAACGTATTAAAAACTTAGCGATCCTGCCAGGATTCGAACCTGGAATCTTCTGATCCGTAGTCAGACGCGTTATCCATTGCGCCACAGGACCCGTTATAAATAAAATTGTCCGATTTGTATATAAATAGCGATGTTAAACAAATTCTTAACGTATGTTGAGTTCAACTGATATAATAAATTTTATATGTTCAGCAATTATTTTGTTGCGAAAACAAAATATGCGATTTAAGAAAGAAAAAAAAATTATATTAAAACGATACTGGGTTCCAAAAATTAAATAAAAGTCTTAAAATTCATGAGTTTTACATAATACTGTATTATGTCTCCAACCCTTCACACACAGGGGTTAAAAAAAAATGCAAAGTAGGTAACTTTAGGAATTCACGATGTCATCATTTCCGGGTCTACATACAATAGAAATTGTAATATGAGTTGCCTACTTTACAAGTTTTCTCCCTAGTTTGTAAGAAGAGTTAAGGGTCAAAATATATGTAAAAATATGTAATTTAGCATTGTAGGGATTTTTTGTTTGTTTGTTTTTTGTTGCCAGTATCTTTTTAACATTTAATACGCTCATTTCTTAGAACAAAATAGAAAAGAAAAAAAGAGAGATATTATTATATGAAATGAGACATACTTAATTTGCTTGACATTATTATGATCTGTGCGAGATCCCCTGAGAAAGACCTCATGCTGTTTGTTTTGATGAAAATGACGACCATGGGATTGACAACGTCGTCTCTCAAACCGCAAATGTACCAGACTTAATGCATCTTCGTTATATATATAATATGATAACCCCGGGATCCTTTATTTTTTTCTCTCTTTGTGTACCACAACATTCTACTGATGATAAAATACTTGCTTTATTTTTATAGAGATATCGTACTGAAAGAAAGAAAGAAATGAGATAGCAAATTTTATGACCTTTCTACATTTTTTTTTTATTTGGGTCAAGAATTACTATATAAGGATTACGTACAGTACAAACATACACCATACTAAAATATATAAAACGTAATAGTCTTTTGGATTTAATATCTTTTCATTAATTTATATTATCATATATTTTATACTTATGCATTAATGGTCGTTTTGTTCTATAATAATTTACAATATAAAATCATCGCAAGTTATGTTACATTTATATAGCATAACTTTAAAATATCTCGTAATGAGGTTCAATATAATACAGGCTTTAATTTTGTATTGAAAAATGTGGAGTTGTTAAAATGTTACAACAATTCATAATAAAATCTCAGAGAGAAAGCATTGAATTCAGTTTTTATCTCGATTGAAAAAGTATTTATTATTTTTAACTAGGTTTAGCATTATATATATAAATATATAATATTATATATATATACGAGAATAATTCAAATTAATCGTATATTTTAATCTTTATTTATAGTATGAATACACGTAATAAAGTATTACAAATGCGAGTGATTAATACACTTTATATTACATATTTAAATAATTTATTATTAGTAATACATTTTGATAATGTAATAGTGATCTGTAATTATAGAATACATCATTAAAAGTGTTTATTATTCACTACCTATACTATATACATACTATCATATATAATATGAAACTACCCTATTTGCAACTCAAATTAATGCAAAATAACTCACTCATCAATGTACGTACTATATTATTATATTTGAATATATAACAGAATACTAATAAATTAGATGAAGTAAAACATGCAAAAATACGACGTCATAAAATTGAAATAATTCGATTTAATTCTATTTTTAACACACAAGCACAGGCACACACACACACACACACACACACACACACACACACACACACACACACACACACACACACACACACACACACACACACACACACACACACAACGTAAATTATTACGATACATTAACCAAAATAGAAGGATAATCAAATAAAAATAATTTAATAAAAATCCATAGATATTGTATTATAATTATATATATAATTCTTTGTTTCAAAAAAATCTCATTTCTTAATTATTTACATGAAACAATTTAAATTAATTAATAATTTAATATTTAACATTAAAAATTAATATTATTATATAATTATATTTTATGTGGTATTTTCAATATTAGTAATTTAATATATTATGTAACCGTAAATTTACTGAATATAAAACTCTTTCATAATGTTAAATCAAATTATACATCCAAATATGGTACAGTTATTTTTTTGTCATCCTATTTTCATTATCTCTTAATTGCTTTGTGGTGCTCCATTAAAAGCTGTCTAGCAGGCTGTTTAATTTATTCTAAAGCGTGTGTGCAAACTTATAGTACAATTTAAGTTTCTAACAATAGATTTAAATCGCCATTTGTCTTTTTTTTTTTTTTTTTTTTTAGATTCTTTTTAATTTTATATTTAGTTTTTATTTCTTTTATTTTTTTTTTATTATTATTATTATTATTATTTTTTTAGATTTTATTACGTTCCATGACTTTTACAGTGTTGAAAATGTCATTTATACAACAAACATAATATATAAAGGCGTAGAACACCTTGAACAAAAAGGTTGCGTAATATCCTAACAAATCTGAAAATCAACGTTAATTTGGCCGGAGTCATTTATTTCTAATTTATTTTCCATTCACAGAATGACACTGGCGGTCACTGACGTCACAGTTCGCTTGTTTTACGCGCGCGTAAACCGGGCGAGATGTGACGTCAGTGACCGCCAGTGTCATTTTGTGAATGGAAAATAAATTAGAAATAAATTACTCCAGCCAAATCAACGTTGATTTTCAGGTTTGTTAGGACATTACGCTACTTTTTTGTTCAAGGTATTCTACGCCTATAACAATAAAAAAAAAAGTTTACTATAATTTATGATTCATTTGTTGCAAGAAAATCATTGATTTTATAAAAGACAATAATCTAATAGTATTCCCACAATCACAAATAAAAATGAACTCTATAGATATTTAGGTTGTTACAATTTAACATAAAGTTGAAAATGTTTTCAAGTTAAATTTAATTATTTTCCTATATAAATCTTGTGCTTTAAATCTTTGCTGCTTTTAACTGGAAAGGAGATTACATTCTAATTTCATTTGTTATATAATTTTAATTTAAGAAGTAATCTTTAGTAATAAGATTTTAACTACCTAAATTTAAATTATACCATTTAGGTTCATACAGTATATACATTGAAAATGGTTTTACATAAATATTTAGCATATTTCTATAATGCAAAAAGCTAATTGAGCTTTTGTATAGTTAAAAGTATAAAGCGTAATTTTAATGTAACTTTTTTTATTTATATCTTTAACGCATGACACTTTTTTTATTTCTAATATTTTTATTTCGTCTAGTTTGTACCATAGCGATAACATTTTATATTTCACATTTTTAAGAGGATTGTAAAGATAAAAACTCTTTCGCTTTACAGAATTTTTAAGTGTTGAAAAAAAAAAATACTAGATTTCTGTGAAGAGTTATAAAAAAATTATGACTTCTACACACTAAATTTTTACAGCAAAAAGATTAGCATTTAACTATCGCATCGATATTTTATTGGTTCTTACATAAACTCTTAGGAAAAAAAATAAATCGAGAGAAAAAAAAAAATGAAAATCCTGAATATTTTGAAAGCAATTTTATTTTGATATTTTATTGCAACAACGTTTAGAAAAAACTTTGTGGTAAAATATTTTTTTATTTAAGATCTTTTAATTTTTACGTGCACATTGAAACTTTTTATCACATAATTTTTTTAACAGCTCCATCGGGAAAGTAAGTTTGATACACACACGAAGTATATATATATAAGATTTTCTAGGTTGTTATTATTTTACCATCCCATAGGAAAAACCACAATATAAAATATAAGTTATATAATACAGTCACCACTATAAACCATACTCATACCATTCTCAGTCATACAAACGATTTCAAAATGTTTCACGTAAAAGTGAACAACTATTGTTGTAACTTTATTAATATTCACCTCACAAAATTGTGATATACAACAATAGATAAAACCTTACACAAGAAGACAAATATTAGTTCATTTAATCTTCTATACCATATATTTTTATAGTTATTTTTTTTTTGGAAAAATGTTTTTAAATGAAAAAAAATCAATTTAATACAAAAATATTTTTATGATTTTTTTTTTTTACGAGTGTAAAATAAGAAGTGTGTTAAATAGATTTATTAAGAGTTAATATGCTTTATACTAAAAAACATTATTTTATGTTCTATTATATGTAGTGTTTTAAATCTGGTATCTTTATTAGTGACAGTTAAAGAATAAACATTGACTTTTGTATATATAGTAAAAAAAACTGTTTAATTTTATTAAAGTATATAAAGTAAAAGTAAATTTTTATGTGCAAGTTTTAGAAACAAAATGAATTTTCTGGAAGTTATTTATTATATTACTTTTATGTAATACGTAAGATAATTCAAAGTTAAGCTTAATATATTTTTTGTGTTTTGCAATAGATAAAAAATCAAAACTTATAGCATTCGATTCATTTTGTTAGTATTAAAATAGGAGACAAACTTCGCCTTTTTTTTTTCTTTTTTTTTTTTCTTTGAAGTAAAAGAAAATAAATCTTGAGTTCAAAATGGATTTATCGTTAATCAAAGTTGACTTTCAATACTTATTTCTCCCATCATCATCTCCCGTAATCTTACAATAGGCAAAGTTCAAGGTAATGCAAAGGAAGACAAGTTATTTGTTTGTGAACATCTGACTCCAGAATTGAAAAGATTATTCTACAAAACTCGCACAGCTGCTAAAATGAGAGGGTGGAAGTTTGTGTGGGTCAAGGATGGAAAAATATTGGCAAAGAAAACTGAAGATACAGGTACTATAAGAATAAAATGTGATGATGATTTTGATCGACGTATGCCAGGAGTTCCATTCTAATGTGAATTGAAATGTTAGTTTAATTTTGTTTTTTTTATATGGAAGAGTCCCTAAATTTTAATTTTGATTATGTAAATTGTGAAGTAAAAAATGATTTAAATGATATTTTTATTGATAAGAAAAAGAAAAATAATAATGTTATTATTGTTCATCAAAACATACGTTCTATAAGAAAAAATTTTAATAATTTTTTAGCTTATGTTAATAAAAATGTTGAGAATATTGATATTATTGTGTTGACTGAAATTTATATTTTTGATCATGAAATAAAGGTTTATAATTTAATTAATTTTGATAAATTTGTAAAAAGTAGAGAAGAAAATAAAGGTGGTGGTGTTTTAGTGTTTGTTAATAAGAAATTTGATGCTAAAATTATTGATATAAAATTTATTAATGCGGAGGTTTTAAGTCTAAAGTTGAATAATAATTTAATGCTGTATAATATTTATAGACCTCCAGGTTCTAACAAACTTTTATTCATAAAAGAATTAAAAGATTGTATTTTAAAAAATAATGAAAGTAATTGTGTGATTTTAGGTGATATAAATTTAAATTTGTTAGATCAAAATGATAATATTGTACAAAAATATGAAAATAAAATGGCAAAATATGGTTATCTAAAAATTGTTAATGATGTTACAAGGGAGGAATGTACAATACTAGGAAATTATTCAGCTACTTGTATTGATCATATTTTTGTTAAATTAAATAATTTGTTTGAAATTGATAATAGTTTTATAATTAAAAGTAAAATCACCGATCATTATATGACTGGTTGTATATTGAGTACTAATTTAATTAATAATAATTGTAATGAAAAAGTAAAAATTAAAAATTTAAAAAAATTCAGAAATATGATTTGTAATTATGATTGGAGTATATGTAATAATATTAATTGTCCAAATGAATTATATAATCATATTGTAACAGTTTTTCGAAATATAAGTGATAAATGTGAAAGTGAAAAATTATTAAATAGCAAGAATAGAAGATTAAATAATGTGTGGTGTACTGATGAAATAAAATTTCTTATGAAAGATAGAGACAAATATTTTCAAAAATTTAAAAACTCATTACATATGCCTGAATATAGAATTAGATATAAAAAATTAAGAAACAAAATAAATTTTTTAATAAATAAAGAAAAAAATAATTATTATCATTCTAAATTTGTTGAAATTGCTGGTGATATAAGAAAATCTTGGTGTTTTATTAATCAAATATTAGGGAAAGAAAATCTTAATATTGATAATATTATTATTAAATATATGTCTGATGTAAGTTCTATCAAAGATATTGCTAATAATTTTGTAAATCATTTTGTAAATTCAATTGAAGATGTAAAGATTAATTGTAATTTAATATTAAGTGAAAATTCGCTTAAATTTAATAGTAATTTACAATCAATGTATCTACCAAAATTAAATGAGAAACGAGCAGTTTATATTATTAATTTATTAAGTAAGAAAAAAGGACCAGGTCATGATAATATAGGTGTTCAGGATATTTTATTTGGTGGCGAATCATTAATTCAATATTTAATAAGATTAACAAATATGTGTATTGAAAGCTCAGTATATCCTGATAATCTAAAATTATCATTGATAAGGCCAATTTATAAAGGTGGGGATCATAAACTATATAATAATTTTAGACCAGTTGCTGTATCTGCTTTTGTTGATAAATTTATACAAAAACATATTGAATTATTATTGTCTGATTATTTAGAAGAATTCAATATTATAAATAAAAATCAATATGCCTATCAAAAAAAAAAGGGTACAGCAAAATGTCTATATGATGTTTCCAATTTTATAAATGAAGAATTAGAAAAAGGGCATCATGTTCTTTGTTTATTTGTTGATTATTCCAAAGCATTTGACACTATAGACCATGACTTATTGTTAAAAGATTTAGAAGAAATTGGAATACGAGGACCAACATTAATGTTAATTGCGAATATTATAAAAAATAGACAAGTTGCTGTCAAAATTAAAAATATTGTAAGTGAAATTAAAATAATAAAATGCGGTATAATACAAGGAGGGGTCTTAAGTGCTAAATTCTTTATAATTTATGTTAACAAAATTTTTAATTTACTAAAATATTGTAAAGCAAAAATGTTTGCCGATGATTTACTTATGATAGCGGCTCATAGTAACTTTGAAGTTGCAAATAAAATGTTACAAAATGATTTTGATTCAGTTTTGGAATGGTCGCATGATAGGAAAATATTAATTAATAGGAAAAAAACAAAAGTTATGCACATTTTTAATAAGTATACATATACTATGCAAAATATTCAATTAAGAGCTCATACTAATAAGTGTTTACATAATTTTACTTTAAATTGTAATTGTGAGTTTGTAGAACAAGTAAATAATTATAATTACTTAGGAGCTATTATTGATCAAACATTTGATTGGGATTTGCATATTATGCAACTGTTAAATAAATTGAGATCTGCAATTTTTAAATTAAAAACAGTAAGATCATATGTGAATGAACAGACGATGAGACAATTATATTTTTCTTTTGTACATCCACATATATTATACGGTTTATTATCTTATGGTTGTACTAAATCAGGTAAATTATGGGAATTGAAAAAAATGCAAATAAGAATATTAAAAATTTTAAAAAAAGGAAATAAGCTAAAAAGTGATCTTGAATATTTTAAGTACTTTAAGATATTGCCAATAGAAGAAATGTTTAAATGTTCTTTTATTTGTGAAAATTATTTTGAAAATTCTCATGGTATACCGAGAACTCATATTTATAGTACCAGAACAGCAGTGACCAATCCTTTATTTGTACCAAGAATTGTAAATAGATTCACTGAAAGGACAAAAAAATTTTTACTTCCTAAATTATGGAATCAAATTCCATCAGAATTAAAAAGTTTTGCAAATAAAAATGAAACGAAATTTAATATGAAAAAATTCTTTCTTGATAATTTATAAAATGTTGAACAATTTTTTGCTGTTTGTATTGATTAATGATGATTAATTTTTGCTTCTTGTATTATAAAAATACTTCTCTTAAATGAAAAAAAAAAAAAAAAAAAAAAAAAAAAAAAAAAAAATGTTTTTGTGTAAATACGTACTTTATTTGCTTTTGAAATATATATAATAAAAAATATGTATATGTAGTAATATAATATAATAAGACATGATTGTGTAACAATAAATGAACCAACCGATAAGGCTATGCCTTGGTTGGACTTTGTATATTTGTGTGTTTGAAATAATAAAAAAAAAAAAAAAAAAAAAAAAATAATAGAGTTTTCAAATAAACATTTTACACTTTTCATTATATTTTTACTTTCAAATTATCACACTTTATAATATAAATTCCCCTTTAAATAAGTATAGTAAATTTTTGGGACCTAAATGCTTATACCACATTTATAATGATGACTTTTTAACACTTTATTGCAACCATAATTTAACATCGTACTCTCTCTCTCTCTCTCTCTCTCTCTCTCTCTC
This sequence comes from Ecdyonurus torrentis, assembly GCA_949318235.1. NCBI lineage: Eukaryota > Metazoa > Arthropoda > Insecta > Ephemeroptera > Heptageniidae > Ecdyonurus > Ecdyonurus torrentis. The sequence continues at coordinate 9,350,050 of OX439130.1, forward strand.
TCTCTCTCTCTCTTTCTTTCTTACACATTTATGCCTCTAAAATTCATTAAAAACATAAACTAACAGTAAGTCGTGTAGCAATTATCTTCTAGTAACAGTGAAAATTTAAGCAATGAGTTTAGCGGTTTGGAAACTTTAAGATATATAAAGGAACGAAGGTTATGTTAGGTAAATAATTATATCTGAATCTGATAAACAACATTTTTTGTTGTTAAAAATAATTTACAAAGGCGCATAAAAAAAAAAAAAGAACTTCCATTTGAAAAATAGTGCAAAAAACATGTGACAAACATCGTTAGTAAAGAAAAACGAGTAGAAAATACTTTGGATGATGTTTTTTTATGTTTTTTTTTATTTATTTAGTTCACTTTATCTTGACAAGACTGAAACTTACACGGTGACGAAGCAAGACTTTCGAGTAAAACAACCATTAAGCTGGTATTGTATAGTATGGGAAAATATACGTTAGGTACCAATGCGAGTTAACCTCATAGCTCTTTTTTTTGTATACACTCTCTTAACATTATATAAAATACTTGTAACGAGAACTTGATGAAGAACAAAAAAAAAGTTCTATGAAGTTTTGAATTAATTATTTCATAATAAATAAATAAAATTAAAGAAACTATTATATACATAATAAGTTTTTATTTTAAATAAATTATAAAACTTTATATTTATGAATCTAATTAAATAATTTATAATTATTATAATAATAATGAATAATGGAAATATCATTTTAATTAATTTTGACATATACAAAAAATTATTATAAATTTTAATTTTATATACAATTAATTTTAACAACGATGTATCAAAAGGAAATTTATAATTGTAAATTGTAAGTTTAAGAGAATAATTGTACTAGATATCGTTGTCAGAGAGAGAAGAGGAAATGTAATTTGCCTTGAGAGAGAGAGAGAGAGAGAGAGAGAGAGAGAGAGAGAGAGAGAGAGAGAGAGAGAGAGAGAGAATAACTCAATGTTTACACCTAATAAGAATAACATTCAAACAACTGCAAAATTAATCAATGTTACTGCATCTTAAATTTTCATTTCCACTTACATAAATTTTGCACTGTTTCACACCTATATAAGCTAACGTTTTCTTTATAGATTAATACATATTCTTATTTTCTTTTTGAGGTATATATAAATATATATATATATAATTTCAAAGCTTAATTTATTATTATATTATATTTCAAAGTAACTTTCAGTTAATTTATGATACATTTTATTGAGAGTTTACACTAAGAAAAATGGAGCACAGGGTATCGTGACGAGAACAAGTATATAAAAACTTTTTAAAAGCTTCTATTCTGTTACAATACAATACAAAAAAAGCTCTTTTTTTTTACACTTGAACAATTCTCCAAGACACATTTTTTTTTATATTATACGTATAATATATATAATTTTATATATATATATATATATATATATATATATATATATATATATATATATATATATATATATGAAATCAAATAAAAAAAAGTTTGAAAAGAATTCGTTTAGTATTTTTCAATCACGTATAATATTTTTATAATTTATAACTCCATATAGTGTAAAGATATATTTTTATTGCTTTTTAAATCATATTATTTAATGGTGTTACAATTCATTGACTACTCAAACAAGTAGAAAATTAGTCAAAATAGCACACTTTATAAAAAGAAAATCAATTTTTTTCTTCACAATAATATAATGGAAATACATTGAGTGATAAAGTGTGAATTGACAAATAAAACGGCAAAAACATAGATTTGAATTTTTTATAGCATTATGATTTCATTAATTTATATTATTAAATATAAATACACAACGTATACGTAATAAGCTAAAGCCATAGATCGCATTAAACAATGGTGCTTTTTAATGATTAAAAACAAAATAGGATTTACAAAACTAATGATAATTTTTACTAGAATGTCAATGTGGCCCCACAATATAGCCTGCAAATATTGTAAAGTATGCAATTTGCGTGACTATCTCTTTTTCGTACGTCAGAAACAGACAAAAATTAGTAATAGAATTTTGTGTAGGTTGTATAAATAGAAATTTTCTGATCACTGCTACGGCACTACATTTGGAAAAAACAATGTAAATTATGTACGTCCCGTCAAGAATTTTGTGATATAAATGCTAATGTTTTCTTCTGGTCTAATCCTTTAAGAATAAATTGAAGCTTCAAAATGAAGGACAAATAGATTAGCATTTTTATATTTTTTTATAGCATTGTAATTTGAATAACAATCTTTATTGACCCAGTAAGTTCATAGTAACAATTATAGTTACAACAAGTTATTATAGTTAAAAAGTAACTTAAATAAAATTAATATTATAACAAACATAGAACAGTGACAATATGACATGCAGTGAATTACACAACTAACGTAAGTACATATTTAAAGGAATAGACCAGAGAAAAACATAAGCATTTATATCACAAAACACTTAATGGGACTTACATAAATAACTTTACTTTGTCTCAAAACCCAACTGTAGCTCCGTAGCAGTGATCAGAAATTTCCATTTATGCAACCCGCACAACATTTTCATACTAATTTTTGCATGTTTCTGGCGTCATTAACATGAATATTCACGCAAATTGCATACTCTACAGTAATTTCACACTCTCTTAACATTAACTTTCTGATAAAAATTGTCAACAGTTTTGAAGATCCCATTTCGTGTTTATTCATTTAAAGCACATGTTGTTTTACGTGGTCTATGGCTTTGAAGTTTGTGACACTTTCTTTATTATTATCAGTGTAATATTCTAAAGTTGTATATGGGTGGTGAACATCAAAATATCGTTGTTATGTAATTTTGAGTTTTAATCAAAAAGGATCCTAGAGTATAATAAAATATTCCTTGTAAAGCTAAATCATTTTGAGCATTTTTTTTTTATTATCTTTATTTACATTTCTTATATTAATGATTAAATGATTAATTAATATTATTAAATATAAAAACACAGTGTATGTCTTAAAGCCATAGACCACATAAAACAATATGTGCTTTTTAATGAATAAACACGAAATGGGATCTTCAAAACTAATGACAATTTTTACCATAATGTTAATGTAGCCCCACGAGAGAGCGTGAAAACACTGTAAAATATGCAATTTGCGTGAAAATTCATGTTTATGACGTCAGAAACATGCAAAATTTAGTATAAAAATGTTGTGCGGGTTGCATAAATCGAATGTTCTGATCACTGCTACGGGGCTACTTAATCTACTATTGGGTTTTGAGACAAACTAATGTTATTTATGTAAATCCCATCAAGTGTTCTGTGATATAAATGCTTATGTTTTTATCTGGTCTATTCCTTTAATGCGCGCTAATACATCTTAATATAATTAAATGAAACGTAAATTATTTTAATACAGTAAATAAACTTGAAAAATAGGAGCTGCATGGTATAGAATGTAATCTTTTAAGACAATGAAAATGCAATAGAGCGAACTTAAATTGTTTAAGAAAGCGTGTAAAAGTAAAGACTGGTTTGACGATGACGTACGTACTAACAGTAGAAGACACGAAGTAAACAAACTTCGCTTACTGACTGCAAACTTACAAACTTTTCTTTGTTGTCACACAATGTTTCAGTCTTATACCCGTCTATACACACATGTTTCTGTATTCTATCGCAATTCAAACTCTTGTTCTAACACTTCTTTCAATTTATTTACTTGTAATGAGGAAAACTAAATGAATTTTAGGGGATAATTTTATTTCATATTCTAAAATTGTACATTGTCCTAAATCGATACAAATATAAATTTTGAAAATTTGAGTTTATTATTATTATTATTATTATTTTGTGCTTGCCATATTGTGTTATTGTGTTATACACCAATCCCAGTCCCAGTCAAGACATTGTCTTATCGACAGGTAAGGACTTTCCAATTAATGGAAAAGCACAAACGGGCCGCAAAAAATCGCAAAATGACGTCATAGGCTACAACTTTTTGCTATGCTCACATGCATAAGTTTTAGCCTGTGACGTCATTTCATGACTTTCAAAAATTATTTAAAAATACTTTATGAACTCAAAGTTTAGAAATTTACATATGATCGATTCAGGTCCTCGATTGTGTCCTCTTTTAGAATATGAAATAAAATTACTACCTATTTTTTGTAGTTTTCCTCATTAAGGAAAGAAATCGATTTTGCGATAATACATTTTGATAAAAAAGATAATACAGTGATAGTGATATATAGATACGTTTGCAAAATTTGGTATTGGGAAATCGAGCTGTTCATTAGCAGATAGAAAATATTCCAATTTGATCCGAAATAAAAACACGGCAAGCGTTCACGGAACACATAAATTTAACAAATTGTTCAGTTACATAGATGCAACTCTTCAGTACAAACCAATACCTGAATTGAAGAAAGTTTAAACAGTAACTTGTTAGTATAAACGTAATTTCTTCAGCGGTAACGAGTTAGCTCTTAACATCTTAAAAACTTTGAATATAACAAGTTTATTACATAAAAGTCTAAATATTAGCCCTACTTTCCGTGTTTATAAAGCAAAGAGGAATGTACTTTTGCGAGCTCAAAATTACCTTTGCTCGAATTATCATAGAGAATGGGCTTACTTTTAGGGGGTGGTTTTGACTTCCATTTAATGCAGTGGCACAAAAATATAAGCCAAGCATTGGAGATCTCATTCTCAAGCCATGGCCTCCTGTTTTGGCCTGTTTTTGTGCTACTTGGCAAGCCAAAAACACCCCTTAAGCTCACCTTCTATAAAAAAAATTCGAGTATAGGTAATAATAAGCTCGCTAAAGTACCTCCTTGCCTTATAAACTCTTCTCTCGTTTTTATTTCGGATCGGGTTAAAAAAAAATCTCTCATGCAACGCGTCTTTGTCAACTAACACCGCAATTCCCAAAATTTTCAGATCTACCTATATGCTATATCATCATATTTTTTATCAATAAATTATTTACTTAGGCATTTTATTGATCACTAAAAGAAGAAAAGTGAAGAATCTGTGAAATATTTAAAGGCGTAGAACACCTTGAACAAAAATATTACGTAATATCCTAACAAACCTGAAAATCAACGTTGATTTGGCCGGAGTCATTGATTTCTAATTTATTTTTCATTCAGAAAATGCCTTGTGGTGGTCACTGACGTCACAGCTCGCCCGGTTTACTTGCGCGTGGACCAGGCGAGCTGTGACGTCAGTGACCGGCAGCAGCATTTTGTGAATGGAAAATAAATTAGAAATCAATGACTCCGGCCAAATCAACGTTGATTTTCAGGTTTGTTAGGATATTACGCAACTTTTTTGTTCAAGATGTTCTACACCTTTAAGCATTTTCAAAATTATAAGCTTTTGTAATTTTTATTGTATTGGTTTATTTTCTATAAATTTTGGATGATAATTTTTAAAATTATAATAATATAATACTTAGAGTACGAATATATTTTTGACCTAAAAGATCGACATCTAAACAAAAATTGCAAACTGACACTACTTAAACATGCAAGTTTTGAAGTGCAATTAATATTCTGTCTAACAAACAATAATTTCATGCAATGCAGGTAATAAATTTTACTGCTCGTACTTGATTTGATTTTTACAGTAAAGTAATGCTGGTACCATCTGATTTTGCTATACATTACAGTTGCTAGACTTTTAATAAAATATTAGAAAATACTATTAGATAATCGGTTTCTTAGTTACTGAGTTTATCGTTTTTCTTCATATAGTAGCACTTTATTTACATACATTCAGTTTCAGTTTCTTTATTGATAATTAGTACATATTGGTACATAATTAGTAAATATTGATTACAAAAATATTTATACATGAATACAATATATTTAATAATAGTTTCAGCCATCATAATTCATATTATTAGGAATATATTCTTATAATATTTAATAGAATTAAAATTTTATATAGCTTAAAAACACATTCATATAATTTTGTAAAACATTTTCACAGTTATTATTATTATTTTATTTATATGTTTATATCATAACGCTATAGTTTCTTTCGGAGTAAGGCAACAACAGAGATGTTTTTAACCTCACTAATATTCTGGTCAAGACCATGTAATATGACTAAAATAGCCGTGTGTTTCTTAATAATAGTGGTTTTTATTAGAGGCCAAAAAAGGTACAAACCCACTTACATGGTCCTCTGACTCTCTTTAAACAATATGCAATAGTCAGACACTTATTAGTATAATTAAACTTTTTACCTACACGAACAAAAATAAATACGTAATAATTATGCTATAGCTCACTTTCAGCATATTTTGTTCAATGCAGTATAATCTATGCTATTCTACATCATAAAAATGTCACATAGCATAAAAGTACTACGTTGTACTGCATAATTATTTATTTTATTCTAATTTATCATTTTTTTAATGCTACAATGACTTAAAGGCGTAGAACATCTTGAACCAAAAACATGTCTAATGTCTTAAAATACCTAAATATCAACGTTGATTTGGCCGGAGTCATTGATTTCTCATTTATTTTCCACTCCTAAAATTGCAGCTGCGTGTTAGAGTACTCTACTGCGTGCTTGTGACGTCATAACTTGCCTGTTTCCGCGTGCGTGGACTAGTCAGCTGTGACGTCACAAACCCGCAGCTGTCATTATGTAAATGGAAAATAAATTTTAAATCAATGACTCCGGCCAAATCAACGTTGATATTCAAGTATGTTAGGCTACATGTTTTTAATTTATTCTTTTCATGCGCATAAAATAACAACTTGAAGCTGTTGTTTTCTTTCAATAACTCAAATATTACTTTGAAGTTTGGTATTTAATATAATAATAGCAAATTTAATATTAAGTTTTCTAAACTTTGCAGAATGAACATTTTTTTGCCATATTTGTAAATGTTTTCGTGACTAAAAGTTTGACTTAGGAGCTTCACATTTTGACGTAAAAAAAAGAGTTAATAACACATTTTTTAATACATCCATGTGTGCCCTCTTAGCCACTAGATACCTAAATCCATCTTCAACATTTTTTGTTCTTTCTCTGCCATTATATTAAGCTGTAAGAGTTTTCAAACTTAAACTCTTCATTAATGTAAAAGTACTTAAAAACTTTTTTTTTTATTCTTTTACCGTACACTGCAGTACATTATATTCACAAAAGAAACTTATACTAAAAATAATTATTATTAAAGAAAAACGTGATAGTAATTAATATACTTTGTTTTTATAACTTTAACTTTTTTGTAATAATTAAATTAAATGAGTTTTAAAAAATAATTAATAAAATCTAAGCTTTATAAATTTTACGTGTTTCACGTTATTAATTTTGTATTTTCCAATATTTTATCAATTAATAAAATGGTTGTGTACATGCTTTTATCGTATACACATACATCTATATGATATGTATGTATTGTAGAGGTATATTGTATATATATATATAGTATGCATATGATCATATCACATACGTTTGGTAAACATTGTTAACCGCAGTTTTGTTTTATGTTCATCATTTTCAATAACAAACGTAGAGAAACTTCGTAATTAATTTTCAAAATTTATAAAAGCTGCTACTTTACGTAAAATAATATAGTAATTCAAGTTACTCTTTCTTCTCTCTGTCTCTGTCTCTGTCTCTGTCTCTGTCTCTGTCTCTGTCTCTGTCTCTGTCTCTGTCTCTTTCTCTTTCTCTTTCTCTTTCTCTTTCTCTTTCTCTTTCTCTTTCTCTTTCTCTTTCTCTTTCTCTTTCTCTTTCTCTTTCTCTTTCTCTTTCTCTTTCTCTTTCTCTCTCCCTCTCTTTCTCATGACATTTATATAATTTTCTTAATTTATCTAAAGTTAATACACACTATCATTTTCTTTTACAATATATAGTTTTTTTTACACCCTATAAGAGTTTTGATCAAAGTTATCCTTCTCTCCCTCTCTCGTTCTTGAGAAGAAAAGGAAACAAAAACCATTTTACTTTACCGGAGAAGAGATTGGATTTTTGAACATTCCAATCTTAAATGAAATATTGGTCAAGTTGATGTAGAAACTTTATCTACGTCATTTTTATCTTCAAAAAACATAATTTTTGTGTTTTAAAAAATATGTAATAAATTTTAAGTCACGAAGATTGCATTCAATAGAAGAAGAAAAAGTGATTTTTACTTACAACGTACTTTAATAAAATTGAATGAAAAATTATTTTGAAACAAAAAGAAAGTTATAATGGAAAACTATAAATCTATGTGCTAGTATGAAATCTATATTAATTACTAGCCAGATGGTTTCATATAATTCAAGGTTCTTTTCTAATCTAATTCAGTTTATTATATTTTATATTGTATCAGAAATAAACCCATACAAGTAATTAAAAGGCTTTAATAATTAGTTAATTAAAATAATGAGGAAGACTAAAAATACTTAGGGGTAATTTTATTGTATATTCTACAAGAATAAGACGTCATCCTGAATCAATATAAATGAGAATTTATATTTCTTTAATATTTTTAATTAAGTTTTTGAAAGTCGCAAAATGACGTCACGTGTGAACTTTTTTCCTATGCCCACATGCATAAGGTCCTGACTGTGATGTCATTTTTGGATTTTCAGAATTAGTTAAAAATATTAAAAGATCTTAAAAATTAGACGTTCGTGTAGCAAAGGACCACTTGCAATGATGTTTTTAATTGTAGCAACGTGTAAGTGAGATCGTTTTTTCCGTAAGAAATACATTAAGGATGTTTAAATTTATTTGAAATAGTTCGTTCATTGCAAGTGGTCCATTGATTCAGTATAGTGTCCTCTTATGAAATATAAACTAAAATTATTGAACTAAATTTATTTCATCTTTCTCATTCTAAATAATTAGATATTTTTACACATTAACAAACATTTAAACAACTAGTTTAGTTTAATCGTAGTTAAATAAAGTTGCAGATTCATTGAAATATTTTACTAACATGTATATTATATTTTTATGTTTGATAGGAATTGGTGGCTTCGACACCAAATCAACGCAACTGGCGTGGCATCTTGATCGCGTTGCTCGTCATCATGGCGGTGCTTGGCCTCATTGTGTTCTCCATTGTGCTCCTCTCTCCACCTGATGAGGGGCCTAGGGTCAAGGGTCGGAAACTACAACGAGAGGACGTCACGGGATCAAGTCTACATCCACCAAGATTTAATGGAACATGGGTTAATGGTAAGTAACCTTTTTTCCTACATTATCTTTATTTACTTATTTCCAACATTACAGACTTATATAAAAATAGAAATATACAAATTAATATTAAAATAAAACAAAGCACATACAATAGTCAAATAGGTAGTTTGGTGTAAATTTAAATTTAGTGAGGTAAGATTGCTGATTGATTGATTGATTGATTGATTGATTGATTGATTGATTGATTGATTGATTGATTGATTGATTGATTGATTGATTGATTGATTGATTGATTGATTGATTGATTGATTGATTGATTGATTGATTGATTGATTGATTGATTGATTGATTGATTAATTGATTGAGTGAGTGAGTGAGTGATTGATTGATTGATTGATTGATTTGTTTATTCTAATATATACTTTTATACAAATAAAATGCATAGTCAAGATTTTTATTAATAAAAATAAAAAAGTAACATAAAAGTACAGTATTAAAAAAATGGTAGAAATAATGCAAGCAAAATATTAATGAAAACCACTAACACACGTTGGGTGTAGCTTGCATTATATTTACCATTAAAACAGAAATAGAGATAAATTATTTGTAATAATATTTATTTACCGTTATAAATATACCAGTGCAAAATATCACAAAAACAATAATAAATTATAGAAAGATAAAAAGTTGATAGTTTTTCTGTCTTTGTGATTGATTGTTATGATTATAACATAAAGGAACAAACTTTTTTCATTTGTTTAAATAAAAACAACAATAACTTGCAATACCAATGCATTTTTCTGTGTGGGAAACCGTTGCATTGGAAATATGTCAAAATTAAATTTATGCAACTATTACAAAAATATCATTTGTCAGCTTTCAACATTGAATAAATAAATTTTACAATAGAAATTGAACTTTGTTGATAAATGGAAATACTTCACAAACTTATTATAACACGTAAATATATATAAATTGAATACAAATCAAAAGTTAAGGAGAAGACACAGTCATGTCATGTTTCTATTATTGTCATGTTAAATATACAACTATTGTGTTTGAAATGAAAGTCACATTTATTATAAGGCTTCTTTATCTTATAGAAAGTAGAAAGAAATCAAAATTAATTATTTAGTAATTAACGTGACGTGTGTTATAGAATAATAACATTTGGTTTTCTATATTTTATAATGTTAAGTGTTAAATTTATTTCATTGAAAGAATATTAGAATAATATAAGTTAAAGCTTTCTTTTTCATCATATATAATATTGCAATAATAATTAATGCCCTTTCATTTTTTAAAATTTTTTGTTGAATACAGATGAATATTTATTTATTTATTTATTTATTTATTTATTTATTTATTTATTTATTTATTTATTTATTTATTTATTTATTTATTTATTTATTTATTTATTTATTTATTTATTTATTTATTTATTTATTTATTTATTTATTTATTTATTTATTTATTTATTTACTTATTCACTTATTTACTTATTTATTTATTTATTATCCATAAATTAGACATGAACAAGTTGATTTTGTATTCGTTTTCATTGTGACGTTTTAACACTTATTTGACGTCACGAGATTTTGATTGTATAAGTTGACTCTGATTGGATGGCAAAGAGGCAAGGGGCACTGCAGGTTATACAGTTTGCATAAATTGAATTTTCTGATCACTGCTACGGAGCTTCAGTTTGGCTTTGAGACAAACTAAAGTTATTTATGTAAGTCCCATCAAGTGTTTTGTGATATAAATGCTTATGATTTTCTCCGGTATATTCCTTTAATTAAAACATAAAATATATTAATAAAGCTATTTTTTCTAACTTACTAATAATACTAAATGATTATTGAACCATACTGTTAGAAATTTTTAAAATGATATTATGAAGCATAAAAGAAAATATTTCTCTATATAAAATAAAGTATAAATAATCAGCTTTTCAAGACTTATATTAAAATATACTTTTCCCCTCTGTTATGCTTATTGTACCGCAACAAGAGCTTATTAACAGCAGCAATTTATTTCGTCTTCAATTCAGTCCTATATTGCAAAGTATACGTAGAATCTGTTTAAGGAACTTAATACGTGGAAGCTGCTCCAGATGTCTTCTACTTCTTATAACATCACTCAAGCGTGCTATTATATCTAACATTTTTGAGAGAGGAGAAAAAAAAACTAAGATGATAGAAGAACGTAAATAAGTAAATATATATAAAAAAAATCCACTTCAAAAAAATATTAAAGTTTTCAATAATGTTAGAATAAATTTCTATAAAAACTTGATGTACACAGAGTATGTGAGTACTTTTTTTTTTATTAAAATTCAATTTGCTATGAATACAAGTTTTTACTTTTTATATCCTTCGCGTACAAAATACAGTAAAGGTATTAAAAATGACAAAAAATAAAAAAAAATTGTGTAATATCCTAACCAACCTGAAAATCAACGTTGATTTGGCCGGAGTCATTGATTTCTAATTTATTTTCCATTCACAAAATGCCACTGGCGGTCACTGACGTCACAGCTCATTTGTTTTACGAGCGTAAACCGGGCGAGCTGCAACATCAGTGACCACCACAAGGCATTTTCTGAATGAAAAATAAATTAGAAATCAATGACTCCGGCCAAATCATAGTGTTTTTCAGGTTTGTTAGGTTATTACACAACTTTTTTGTTCAAGGTGTTCTATGCCTTTAATATAATGTGTATACTAAAATTGTTGGACAACTTGTTTCTATCTCTTTTTTATACATTCTTTTCTTATTTTATTTTTCATGACGTTGGAATGTGACAATATATTTTGACATAGAAATTTTATATACTTTTTCAAAATTACAAAATTTATTCGCTGTTTGTCACTCGACATCTTTTCTTACCTATATTTCATGTGAACGTAATAAATTTTCCTTTTCAAGTCAACGTAAAACAGCGCATCAACTTCTTGACATACTTAATCGATAATCTATATAAATGAAATATTCCTTCGTTAAACTCAAGGTCTATACTTAAATTTTTTCCCAGTTAAAATAACCTATAATTTAGCCAATATATTGATTAAAATCAATTAATAATTCCCTAATTTCATTCATGTGTACAAAAATGTTCTACACTGATGAGTATAATCGATATTTGTAAACGAGCTTGTTTTACATAATTTTAATTTTAATGTTACAATGTTGAATAAAATTTTAAATCAATTTTAATATATGAAAACCTATTTCTAATCTAAGTAAAAAAAAAAAACTTTTATTATATTGATGAAATCAATACCGTAAACACGAAATAGAGGTGTGAAATGCTTGTTACAAAGTATTCTAAAAAAAAAAAGTTTCAAAGTTCATTAAAAGTTTTATAATTTACTCTAAATTAAATCTAAAGCACTTCAACCATTCTAAATTTAGTACTTTATAATACATATTACATGAAATTTATTTATTTGCAAATATCTGCACTTGCACTTAAGTTGTCTTTCATTGATTTATTGTAACTTCAATTTAAATTTAATAAAATTTATAATTGAAAATATTTAATTCGTTTAAAGGAATAGACTAGAGAAAAACATAAGCATTTATATCACAAAACACTTGATGGGATTTACATAAATAACATTAATTTGTCTCAAAACCCAACAGTAGCCCCGTAGCAGTGATCAGAACTTTCGATTTATGCAACCCGCACAACATTTTTATACTAATTTTTGCATGTTTCTGACGTCATAAACATGAATTTTCACGCAAATTGCATATTTTACAGTGTTTTCACGCTCTCTCGTGGGGTTACATTAACATTATGGTAAAAATTGTTATTAGTTTTGAAGATCCCATTTCGTGTTTATTCACTAAAAAGCACATGTTGTTTTATTTGGTCTATGGCTTGCTTTAAGGGGGTAGGTGACTGGCTGATATCTCACAAACTGTACTATCGTGAAATATAAAATTAACGTTATTTAAAAGTTTAGTTATGTTAAACACATGCAAACACGATCAAATATTGAAGTTATTCCACTTTACAAATAGCATGTAAATGTGAATATTCATATTTTAGCACCAAATTAGAAGTCAAATTAAGAACTTTTTAAAATGAAAAAAAAAAAAAAAAAAATGAAAAAAAAATGAAGAAAAAAAACTTTTTTATAACAAAAAAACTTTACTTAATTTATTCAATTTCATCTGAAAATTATATAGTATTTGTTTTGCTGAATATCGTGAAAGTAGAAATAATTATTGTAAAAATTAAGTTTCTCTTTTGACTATTTTCGCTCCAAGTCCGTCACCCACTACCTTAAAGCCCTTGTCAACTTACTTTTTTTATCATATAGAATACTAGACGGATAATTACCATACCTTAATATCCATATATGAGACATCATCACGTTGATTTTGTATTTATTTTCACCCCTATCACGACCCCATCGGTACATTGTGACGTCAGATACGTGATATAACTGCAAAAAGTAAAATAAACGAAAATAAATACAAAATCATCTTGGTTTTGTCTAATTCATGGATAATAAGGTATGGTTATTATCAATCTAGTATTCTAAATAATAAAAAAGTAAGTTGACAAGGGCTTTAAACTAAGAAAAACATGTAACAAAAAAATAAAAAAATAAAAAGTAGAGAGCATTAATTAGTAAAATGCCAATAAATTAATTTTTTGATGACACTGCGTAACTGCATTTTAATCAAAAGCTACTCCCCATAAAAACTAATGGTTAATCGATGAAATTTTAATTAACATCAAAGCCTATAATTTTTTGTTGAAACTTAGTTTGATATTAGTCTTCATATAAAATAGTTTAGTTGCGAAAGTCTAGTACCAGCCTGTACTAAGAAACAAAATGACAATCGCTTCTTATTTTCATTCCACTATAATTTATGACGTCATACAATTCAAAATAATAATTCTTTAAACTTATTTTATAATATTATCCTCTCATGCATTATATAGTATTTTACTATAGTGCATTATAATAAAACATGAATTTTAACAATTAGAGGAATGATAATTAGTATCATTATAATAATAACATTAATTATCACAGTTGAAAAGTATGTTGTATAAAATAGTAATATTAAAATATTTAATTGGTTAAAATATATTTTTTAAATTTTATACGCTAACTATTCTTAAAGGCATAGACCACATGAAACAACATGTTATTTTTAATGATTAAACACAAAATGTGATCTACAAAATTGATAACAATTTTTACCAGAACATAAATGTGACCCCATAAGAAAGCGTTCAAAATTTGTATAATGCGATTTGCTTGAATATTTCTGCTTATGACGTCAGAAACAGACAACAATTAGTATGAAAATATTGTGCAGCTTGCATAGATCGAAATTTTCTGCTACAGTTGGTTTTGAGACTAACTAATGTTATGTATGTACGTTCTATCAAGTGTTTTGTGATATAAATGCATTTGTTTTCTTCTTATCTATGCCTTTAATATTTAATTCTTCATGTTATTACATAATTTACATATATTTATTATTTAATTAGCTGATAATTTATATTACTTCATATAATACAATGCAAATATAGTAAAATGTAACATTTTCTCATTTAAATTGCATAATATTATGTAATAGAATGAAATTGTTGACCTATTTATACGGTTTAAGGATCAGGAATTTTTTTTATGTTTATTTTTTTCCACATACATAGAGTTTAGTACATAATATTGTAAAGAGAAATATGTGACCCAAAATGAACTTGTTAACTTATGTTTATAAAAAGGGTGTGGTTACCACGCAGACTATACAGTAGATCCATTAAAATCTCATTTTTTTATAATTATATACTGAAATGAATGTAATATTTTCTTTTCAAAAAATGTTTTTTTATTTATTATTATTATTATTATTATTATTTTTTTGAATATGTAATTTTTCTTTCAATACTATTTTTTTATTCACTTATAACGAACTTTTGTATGTCAGAATTTGAATACGAAAGGATTTTTTTGTTACTACGCATGGAAGTTATTATATAATTGTTACGTCATTTGTTTATTCTCTTTCTTTGCTCATATTGTTGTACTTCTCTATCACAAAAATAATAATGGATGCTAAAGGCATTTACTTTTAATGTGCTTTTTTGTTAATACTCGTATAAGTGAGTGAGAGAGAGAGAGAGAGAGAGAGAGAGAGAGAGAGAGAGAGAGAGAGAGAGAGAGAGAGAGAGAATATTATTATCATGATCTGCACTATAATTAAACTTTCTACTGTATATACACGTAATACAAAAATAAATACGTAATAATTATGCTATTTAAATGCAGCATTATTTATGCATAGCAACATAAATTATGCTATATTTCCGGAAAGAATTCAAAATATATTTATTCATTTCTTTCATCCTACAATCAAAATACACAAAAGTGTATCCCCTTAGGTTATTGTACGTACATTATACACATTACATATACATATATATAAACACAATTAGAAATGATTGTCAATAAAACACATTTACACAACATATTAAAGAAAATATTAGATACAAAAATAATTATAATTAAAGAATAAATTATGTTATTTAAATTTATGCTGCCTTTATGTCATTATAGCATAAATTATAATAAATTAGAACAATGCAAATAACTATGCTATACAACGTAATGTTTATGCCTTACGCTTTGTCGCCATGTTTTTGGTGTCAAATGCATTGTCCAGCATAGGTGGAAACATCATTTGCCGTCATTTGTCGCAAAAATAAAAGTTTATTGTGTCTGTAAGCATTTTTCTGATATTCTGCTAGCTTATTAGGACCTAGAAATAAGACTTATAGATTGACGTTTGAAGCTTAGATTGCTATTAGAAAAAAAAAATAAGAATATCATTTTTCCTATGCTGGCCTGTGTATTCCTGACCAACAAAATGATGGCTCATAAATATGAGTGGCACTGGTATATTATAACATAGTTATTGAAAAATATAGCATAGATTATGCTGCATTGAATACATTATACTAAAAATGGACTAGAATACGTATTTATTTTTATTTGTGTTGTATAGTGATTATGATTATACTACAAAGCATGATAGTTAATATATCCAGCATAATTTATTAAGTTATTAAAAATTACCAACATTAATGCTTCATATTAATTATATAATGCAGCATAAAGTACCTAATTAGGTGTTTTTATAAAGAATATAAAAATGCTCTTAATATTTTAAAAATCCCCCCTTTTTTATAACATACATATAACTCAAAATTGAACTACTTTCAAAAGATAATTATTACAAAACAAGCTCACATAATGAAGATCGTATAGTTAAGAGTTGTTTGCATATTACATAACTCTTACATTACTGAGTAATAAATTGCATAATCAAAATCTTTATATATTAATACATAACCATAACTATTTATACAAGGTTATCACAGTGCAAAGTTATATGAGCTTCCTAAATGGATTGATATTAAATTTTGATATAACGTTATTTGGTAATTTTCTTTTGTGAACAATTTCATAATCTTAAAAGTTAATCTATTTGATCTATTTTAAAGGGAATGTAGTTACTATGCATAGTACAGTATTTTATTATTATATGGTGTAATGTGGCAATGTCTGGTATAATAACAATTGTAGTCATTACTTTGAGAATGATAATAAAATTAGAAGCGTGCTAATAATTGAGGTTTAGTTGCATTTTGATGCTTGCTTTATTAAAATACATTAAATTATACATATTCAGGGTTAGTGCTAATTCTGATATACGTTATTATGGTTATATTACTTATTGCATATTAATATCAATAATATAAAGTAGAGTAAAATAGAAAATAAGTGTAATGGTTAAACATAAAGTTCCATGTAGAGCTTTTAATAAATATCTTTGGAATTATAATAATGATTATGCTAATTTATAATTTATAAAAGTTTAAAGACTGAGAAATACTGTAAATTGATGATATAGAATACTCAAGGTCTAAAGAGGCTGAGCGCAGCACAAAACTCGCGCAGTTGATTTTATATTGTGATGGATGTATTTGATTCTAAGCCAATACAATGCCGTTCAACAGCGTTCACCAGTTACGTCACTGATAAGGTGAGTAAAAATACACCCGGCGATATGACGTCTTTGGTGAATTCATTTAAGCTGCGCGACCTTGGCCAAAACTTTGCCCGGAGCATCTAACCTCTTATATATGGACCTTGTAGAATACTGATGTTGAATACTGACGAAAAATATTGTTTGGGGAAGGAGAACCTCGAAATTTGTATATATGGTACTTACAGAATTTACTCAAATATAATGTATAAACACATTCCAAGTTCTTTTAGTACGGAAAACGATGGTATTTATTGTGTAAATCCTTAACAAAAACTTTTCTTCTTTCTGCATATTTATATCATTCAAAACTTGGCTCACCATGACACAAACACACTTGTAAAATTAAATTGTAATCACAATTTGTATTTTCCTTTGTCAATAATGTAAATAAAAAGTTGCTATTTAATAGGGTGGTTTCATACATGCTAAAGACGACGCCATAAATGAGCGCTAAATAACATGGGCCAGTATAGAAAAATTAAATTACTCATTTTGCCAGTTTAAAAATACTTCGCAATATTTTTGAGAGCATAGATGCTGTTAACAGGTTGAATTAGTTTTTCAAGTATGTAAGAAAAATAATACTAACAAAAAAATAGCCAATTTTCTAAAGAAAATAGCCAAAAACTACGTTTGTCCTATGCTGTGCATTGTTATTCATTGCTCAAGAAGAGCATCGAAAAGCATTCAGAATGACGTCATGCGCACACACCCTATAGCTTTAGTCACATTTTTTTTATTGATATTAGTGCGAGTTAGTAGTGTAAGATTCAGTAAATTTTTAAATAACGTCTCTTTCCCTCATTTTGTACTACAAATAAATCTGCAACGTAATTCTAAAATATTATTGAGTATCATTGCTAATTGTATAAATTGTTACAATAACCGAAGCTGATATGCATTATTGTATATATATATTGTGATTGTAGGATAGAAGAAATAAATAAAGATATTTGAATATTATAAAAATGGCAAGTTTGAGGCCTGCCTATGTGACTGGACTATTCTTATACGTACATAAACTAAACCACTGATCCTATACTGACTGCTTATGTTTACTTAAAATGCGGAAAAGGAAGTGCCGGAAGAGGAAACCACGTGACAGTAAAAGTGGGAGGTAGCTCAGGCCTAGCTTATTACTGGCACCAACTTTTCTCCCACTTTTACCGTCACGTGGTTTCCTTTTCCGCCACTTCCTTTTCCTTTTTTTAGAGTAAACATACGCACTCACTGTACCACAGTGGTGTTTACTGTTTCTTAAAACTATAATAAACTATTTATAATTAGAAAAAAATTATTTAGGATTTTTGTTGAAAATGTAATTAAAAATTTTTGTCACGTATGGCGTGCAGAGAAAATTAGATCTAAGTTAGATTTAATAAAAATATATTGTATAATAAGCTTTAAAATATTCTTATCACTTTCTTCATTTTAAATTCAACATGTCAACTTTAAAGTGCAGCCAATAATTTAGTTACATTTTTTTTATCTTACAATATTCTACTAAAATTCATTCTTTTCTCTACTTTTTTCCCAGTTTGTAAAAGTTATATCATTATCTCTAACTTTTGACTGCAAAACTAGGACGAACATTTTATTGGAATAATATTATCACCCCATTTTAAATTATCATAAAAATTTGACAACCGCAGCTGTTTTTATTTAATAAATTTTATTTTAAAGGAGAGAGACTATAAATTTACAACTCTAAAAAAGTGATACAAAACCAGTAACTTTAGTAAGCAATTATGATTGAATATTTTAATTGATATTTATTTATTTATTTCATCCAAAAACAGGCTTGTGCCCAATACATTGGAGGTACACACAGTACATTGATTATAATAATCATAACTATTCAAGACTATAACATAAGTTTTAAGAGTTATATCATGCAAACTGCAATTATTTATTTCTAATTTTAAGACCTGTTATTTTATTTTTATCATGCATCGATTTTTTAATTGTTTTAAATGAATCATACAAAATATCATTATTTAAGCTGTTACATAATGTGGTTGCTCTTATAATAAATGAATTTTTAGATACATCATTTGAGCACGTGGGGATACAAAAGTTGCCATGATTTCTTAATATTTTTTTGGTCACATTAATAATAATAATAATAAGTAACTTTATTAAGGCGTTGTGAGGCGTTGTACAGCCTTGTTTTACAAAACCTGGACCACAACATTACAAGTAAACTTTACATACGCAAAAAAAAAAAAAAAAAAAAAAAAGAGCGAGATATACATCATCGAAACAACACATATATTACATTGTTAACAAATTTAAATTTATACATTGCTAGAATTCTTCCATGCATCCAAATGCATGCATGCATGCATGGATATATGGTTAATGTTGATCAGGGAGACACATGTCGCATCATCAATTGTATAACATAATATTTTCTTTAGAAATTATTTCTACGTTACGGTATGTGAAACAAAGATATTCAGATAAAACAACATTCTAAATGTTAACAATCATCTGTAAAATACAATTGTAGTACCGTAACAGAAGTTACTGAAGCAATCTTACGTTAAAGAACAAAATTTAATTTTGTTTACATCCTGTTGCTTTTGCAACGGTAAAAAGTTAGCGATATTGGGTATATGCGCATGACTTCATATTTATTGCGCTTGAACGCCATACTGGAGTAATGGAAGTAGTAACTGAAGTAATAATGGAATACTGAAGTAATGAATAACATTGCTCAGCATAGGATAAACTTTGTTTCCGACTATTTTCTTTGGAAACCGCTTAATTTTTTCTTATTATTATTTTTCTCACTTACATGAGAATTTAACTTATTAACACCATCAATGCTCTCAAAAATATTACGTAGTATTTTTTAACTGGCAAAATGAGCCATTTTCTTATGGAGCCCATGTTATTGAGTGATCCAACATGACGTTGACTTTAACATGAATGCAAACATCCTAAAGTTTGATAAACATTTATAGATTTCAATATGAAAGTATTGAATTTCAAATAAAAGTTTGTTCTTAAATTACTTTAACAATAAATCAAATTATTGCAATATAATGAGCATTATAATATGAAAAATAAATAAATAAACAAATAAATGATCGTCTTTATTAAAAAAAAAATACGCATATTTTTTATATGAATTTAATCGTTATTTCCGTTATTTCTAGAAGTCATACTTATAATTGTAGAAAATAATGTTTAAAGCCATAGACCACATAAAACAACATGTGCTTTTTAATGAATAAACACGAACTGGGATCTTCAAAACTAATGACAATTTTTTAAAGACTGTTAATGTAGCCCCACGAGAGAACGTGAAAAAACTGTAAAGTATGCAATTTGCGTAAATATTCATGTTTATGACGTCAGAAACATGCAGAAATTAGTATGAAAATGTTATGCAGGTTCCATAAAACGAGTTTTCTGATCACTGCTACGGGGCTACTGTTGGTTTTTGAGACAAACTAAAGTTATTTTTGTAAATCCCATCAAGCGTTTTGTATAAGTGCTTATGTTTTTCTCTGGTCTATTCCTTTAATTTTTTTAATATAATGTAAACGTGTAAAATTGAAACGATGAAATACTCTGATTGTAAAATATTAGTAAAAAGAAGTCGGAGGTCCATGTAAGTGGGTTTGCACCTTATGTGGCCTGGAAATAAAAACCTTTAATTGTATTATAATTTTACTTTTTTTTTAACTTAGTAATTTATAAACTGTATAATTCATTTATTGGTTAAATAAATAAAAGTTTAAGTAAAGTAATATAATTTTACAACTGGAAAAGTACTTTTTAAGTTAAACAATATTTTGACAACTTTATTAGGAAACCTTAGAAACTGTTAAAACCTTAAAATTTCAAATTTTTGGAAGAGAAATAATTACGTTACAGAAGAGAGCTTAACTTTTGTAATTACTTACTTTTTGTTTCAAGAACTTTCTATTTCTTTAGACTTGAAGTGTTTCGTATCAACTTTTTTACATAATTACATGCGAGAGTTTTTTTTTTATAAAATAAAAAGTATGTGTTAGCTTTAGTAAGATATTTTAAATTAAAATTTGTACAAGTAATATTTTTGAGTCACATTAAGCTTAGCTCACATTACGTTTATGAAATATATATGAAAAGTATTGTTCAAGAAAATTATATTTTTATGTTTAAACTGATATTTAGAGACACATATTTTTTAAGATCATAAAATATAATATTGAAAAAAAATATATGAATCTTGTGACTTTTCTAGATTTTTTTTTTTTTTTTTTTTTTTGTAAGAAAAAAAAACATTTTTTTATGAGTAACATGTTAAGAGTCAAATAAAAGGCTACATATATACTTTATTACAATAAAATCCATTTGATATTAAAAATTTATTACTTTTTTTTTATGTGTGTCACGTTCCGAGCTTTTTTAAATTAAAGTTTTCAATATTTACCTCAAGAACTTAGAATTTCATTTTAGAAAAGTGAGATTTTGAAATATTTCAAATAATTTTTTATTTAATCTAAGTTTTTTTGAAAACTAGCAATGTTTTTTTTAATGCTTGATATTCATTCATTCATTCATTCATTCATTCATTCATTCATTCATTCATTCATTCATTCATTCATTCATTCATTCATTCATTCATTCATTCATTCATTCATTCATTCATTCATTCATTCATTCATTCATTCATTCATTCATTCATTCATTCATTCATTCATTCATTCATTCATTCATTCATTCATTCATTCATTCATTCATTCATTCATTCATTCATTCATTCATTCATTCATTCATTCATTCATTCATTCATTCATTCATTCATTCATTCATTCATTCATTCATTCATTCATTCATTCATTCATTCATTCATTCATTCATTCATTCATTCATTCATTCATTCATTCATTCATTCATTCATTCATTCATTCATTCATTCATTCATTCATTCATTCATTCATTCATTCATTCATTCATTCATTCATTCATTCACATGTACATGTACATGTACATGTACATGTCATTCATTCAGGTACATGTAAATTCAAAAGTAGATCAATAAAAACTAGATATAAAAATTTAAAATTATGGAAATTTTGCACAAATAAAAATACTTTTTGAGTTGAAGCAAATTTTGTATTCTTCTTCAGTAAAGTGAGTGCAGTTGAATAATAGATTCATGAGTATGATGCGTGGTCCATCGGATGCTGCAAGAATAGAGTTCTCTTAGGAGCTTTTTGTTTGTTTTTTTCTTTCTTGTTATTTTTTTTTATATGTCAACATGAAAGTCAGCACTAAAACATTCTTTTTCTACGCAATGCAAATAAGTTTATAAAACTACTTTAAGAAGTGTCTTTTGAAAAGTACATAAGGTAACAGTTACAACTTTTTTTTTTTTTTAGTAAGCTAAATTAAATTAACTTTTACAATTTGTTTATTTACATACTTATTTATTATTTATTAACTGCAATGGATCTCACTTATAATTTTTTTAGTAACTGCTTCTTAGTAAGAAACTTAATTAGATACGAGAGTAATTTCAATATAATATGACTGAAATTTTATTGGATTTTATATATCATAAAATGACGAAACTTTGAAACGCGTATTTGAAATTCCTTTACAAATTCTTGTGTTACGATAATAGATGTCAAATATTTCATTATTAATTAATATTTAAGTATAAATAAAGTTGAATTTACAACGCAATATGTATGCAAACTAGGGAATTTTAAGGAGATAAGTGCGTTCTCACAAATTTAAGCTTATACTGCCCCTGTTACACAGTAATCATCAGGTAACCATGACCAAACGTTTCAGAACGGTTAAAAAAAGGTCACAAATTTGTGCCCAAATGAAACCATCCTAAATTTGACTGATATGTGATAAGGATCATTTTTATGAATTTTGTTACGGTTGCAAATTGGTTCCGGAACCGTTCCGAACCATTATGCAACAATCCAGACCAAAATGTAACCATTTGTACAACAGGGGTGCGTAACAAAGGGTCGCAAAGAGTTGCCTGCGTTTGCAGGCAGCGTTACGTGATGACTATGACCAATCAAAAGATTGGAAATTAAGGAACCAATCAGATCGTGCGTTATATAATGCTGAGTAGTGCTACGCAATGAAACTTTAGATAATGTGAGGTAAAGTCCCAAGATTCTAACAATGTGGGCGATAGGACGACTTTTTGAACAATCGCCCAAAATGGCGTTCTAGTTGTATTGTAAAAATAATTGAATTTTCAAATGATCTTCAAGCATTCTTAGCTTCTCCGTACTGTAGCGACTGCACATTTCGTGCGTCTTCTGCAAGATTTAATTCTTTATTTCCGGTATTTTTTACGTTCTGATGACGGGAAAATATGTTAACGTGTGCGTTTTTTTAATTTTTATGATTATTTTGTTTTTTGAAAATCTAAAGTTTTTTTGGAAGTAGATCTTTGTGATCGGGAAAATTCGGAACGATAAATGCACAGTCGTTACTTTAAATTAACTAAAGGTACAGCTCTGGCCAAAAGTTTGAGAACGGGGCAGCGGCGGCCGCAGCGTTTTCTCGTAAAGATAGCACAGTGTGCTTGCGGGTTGCCTATACAAATCGTTCTCAAACTTTTGGCCAGAGCTGTACATTGGTACTACGTAGCGCTTCATAACGCGCGATTTAATTCGTACTCCCTAAGTTTCCGCGCTTTTGATTGGCCGTTGTCATCACGTCACTCTGCTTGTGAACGTCTCATGCCCTTTGTAACGCAGGAAGACTAAATTTGTGAGAACGCGCTTCTTTCCTTAAATCTCTCTAATACAAACTAGAAGTGTATCCTGTCGCATATGCAACCAGTTGGACCAATCTGCTTAACAAATTGCATAAATTACAGGAGCTCAACATAATTATTATTTATTGCATATTATTTTAATTTAAAATACCTTCAAAGTTATCTTTTACTAATATTTTCATTTTAATGTTTTTTTTTTTTTTTAACTTTCATAAATTTGTATCAAATCATGACAGTATTTTATTTTTATTTCTTTGCAAGTACACAAAAAGTTTGTTGAGATAATCATGAAAGATGAAACAGTAAAATATAAAGTGACATACTTATTTGTGTTGAAGAAAATCTTATTAAAATAGACTGTACACATTTTTCTCCTCCAAAGATAACAAAAAATAGACATTGTTATTACTTGAGGGAAGATTGATCGCTGCTGACTTTGTATCTTGTCATTTTATGTCAACAAGTTTGAGACCAATCCTCTTAGAGGGAGGAATCATATCAGCTAGTTATACCCTAATTAAATTACAGACCGTAATCAATGATACGCTTGTTATGCAAAAATGAGCAATTAGAATCATATTCAGTACTTACCCCTCTATATTGTACCAACCTTATTTACTAGAATTTTTTTTATTATTATTGTTTATCACTCATATGTATGTTGTACGTATTTTGACTTGTTCTACTCTGTAAAGACATGGAACGTAATAAAGTCATGTCTTAAGTGCAATTTTTAATAAAAAAAAACTTGCTCAGATTATTAATATTTAAAAGAAATTAAAGACATGTTTTCTTGTAGATAAAAAATAAATAAATAAATAAAATAAAAAAGGGAAATGTGCTGATTTTGTTTAATTGCTATTGTAATATTGTTTAAGCTTACTAACATTTTTATATTATGTTGATTAAGCACCCACCGATAAGACTTCATTGTCTTGGTGGGACTTATGTATGTATTCATATTTTTATTAATAAAAAAAATGTATTCAAAGGACAATAATTTTCTACGATTATTGTAAAGTTAAAAGCAATCTAGTTTCTTTCTTGCTGTCAAGTTAAAAATAAAATTACATTGAAAAATTCTTTGATTTTAGCGTGTGCTTAACCAAGTTACTGTTCTAAAAACAGTCTTCGTGCTTTTAAATTATTATTATTATATTATTCACTCTTTTTATTTCATTTTTTTTTCTTCTTCTTACATTTGCATGTTAGCGATATTTTAAGATATAAAAAGTGTCAAAACTTTGCTGTAGAAGAGTCTGTCATGGAAATATTTTAAAGTTTTCTAAATTTACATTTTATGTTTTATTCAAATTCAAATGTAATTTAATAGACATGTTTCATAATTACGAAGAAGAGAGAGAGAGAGATGCAGACAGACAGAGAAAAATCTAGGCATGTTTACCTTTTTTTTAAGCTATGAAAGGTTTGGTAAGCTATTATTACGATGATTATATTATTATTTTTTATTCCAAACTGTCACGTACAGAAATAGATATTATACAGGAAAAATAATTACCCGTTATATAAAATAGATTTTTAAACAGATTAAACTAGAAAATGTTTACAACAGCTTTATAAAAATTGAAAATTCTACTTTACTACTATTTTATTATCTAATATACTTTACATCTGTTTTTTAATTAATTATTCTTATAATTTAGAGTTATTTTTTCTATTTATGGTGTGTAATTTTAGTGCTACAAAGTTATTTTAAAATGTAGTCAAATTTAAATCACGGAAACATAAATTTAAGAAATTATTCAGTTTTATAAGTGTAAGTTTTTAGTACAAATTGATAACTTGGTTGAAAAATTTTTAAACAGAAACTTGCTAAATGCTACTATACAGTAAACGTTATTTTTTTCAGCGGTAAACAGTTATCTCTGTTATTTTTTTAAAAAATTGTAAATATGTAACAAATTTATTCTAAAAAACGTCTAATTAGTAGCTTTTTAGTTACTTTTTTCCGTTATATTATATATATAACATTCTATGTTTTTTAAATTTTTCTTTTCACCCCCAAGACAAAAAGTGTAAGAAAAAATACGAAAAACAACATCCATGGGTGAATTTTGTAGAGTGTGATGTTTCAAATTTAGTTCTAGAAAATAAAAGTTGTCAGTTTTAACTAACTTTAGTTAGCTTGTCAATCAGTATACGAACTCAATCAAGCATGTTGTTCATCAAGTCTTTTTCTTTCGCTTTAGGGGGTCTATATATCCTTGCTCGTTTCCAGAAACTTGTAATATGGACTTCAATTATTTTTCATCCTTATTGGCTGATATACCCATTTTATTGCCCAATCAGAAATCTCCCGTAGAGATAAACTACCTAAAGGTAAATTACTTTTATATATATATAGGATGATTTTGCTAAAGATGTTGTTTTTTATTATCTTGTTTACTTATTTGAAAGCTTAGTAAGTCCCATTAAGAAAAAAAAATCAAACTGTTTTCTTAATGATATATTTTCAGGATATTTTTAGACAATTAGTTAAAGGCGTAGAACACCTTGAACAAGAAAAGTTGTGTAATATCCTAACAAACCTGATAATCAACGTTGATTTACGCGCGCGTAAACAGGGCGAGCTGTAACGTCAGTAACCACCAGTGGCATTTTGTAAATGGAAAATAAATTATAAATCAATGACTTCGGCCGAATCAACGTTGATTTTTGGGTTTGTTAGGATATTACACAACTTTTTTTTTAATTCAAGGTGTTCTACGCCTTTAACTGATATTTGGTGAGAAAAGCCTTTTTCAATCACTTTTGTTAATAGTATATTGTGGTTTAGAGAGAGAGAGAGAGAGAGAGAGAGAGAGAGAGAGAGAGAGAGAGAGAGAGAGAGAGAGAGAGAGAGAGAGAGAGAGAGAGAGAGAGAGAGAGAGAGAGAGAGAGAGAGAGAGAGAGAGAGAGAGAGAGAGAGAGAGAGAATTTCCTCTTTACGTTATTGGCTTCAGAAATCTCTCAAGGTAAGAATAATATCGAAAATTTTCATTGTAAACCTGAAGATAAAATTTTCATATTGAAATGAGTAACAGTCATTATACAGTTTGTTGAAAACTAAATTGTATTATACAATGACAAAACATTGATTTACATTTCACTGGTAAATAATATTATTCAAGTACTTTATATTTCTGTATAGTTGCATCTGATGTGTCCACAAAACAATAGAAATTTACATTATTATAATGTACTTGATTTCAAACAATAGAATATGCACTTCTGTTCATAATCCAACGTCTATTGATGCAAAATAAATAAAAGTTTTCAATCATACAGACATAATAATTTAGAAATTAAAATGTTGATTCATGCATATACCATATAATTTTTTTTCTTTATTAAAACGTTGTGTACAATATTTTATACTACATATGATTTTAACTAAGGACAAATATTATTTTATATATTATGAACATATAAAAATGTTTTGAATGTTTAAATAAAATAAAAAACTTACTAATTTTTACCTCTTTTTTTACATTAAATAAATACATTATATTTTTGCCTCATTTTTTGTTTACATCAATATTAAAGGAATAGACCAGAGAAAAACATAAGCATTTAAATCACAAAACACTTCATGGGATTTACATAAATAACATTAGTTTGTCTCAAAACCCAAAAGTAGCCCCGTAGCTGTGATCAGAAAATTCTACTTATGCAACCCGCACAACATTTTCATACTATTTTTTGCATGTTTCTGACGTCATAAACATGAATTTTCACGCAAATTGCTTACTTTACAGTTTTTTCACGCTCTCTTGTGAGGCTACATTAACACTCTGGTACAAATTGTCATCAGTTTTGAATTTGAAGATCCCGTTTCGTGTTTATTCATTAAAAAGCACATGTTTTTTTATGTGGTCTATGGCTATAATAAAAAAATAATTAAATCAAATCAAAACAAATATAAAGTTTAATATAAAAAGTTTATCGAACACAATGTGTATTAGGTAACAATAACAACAACAATTCTATTTCCAGTTGAATAGCCACTAAGCTGATAGGGAAACATTTAGAGAAAATGGACGCTGTTAGCAGAGAATACCAGGATTATAGGTTTCAACATATTGTCCACTAACTGTATATACTTTAGTGTACAGTCACTGACAAATAAAATTTTACAATTTAAACTTGCCTTTCCTACACGGAAAATATAAATTTAACAAATTATTCAGTTATATAGATGTAACTTTTCAGTATAAACCAATAACTTGGTTGAAAAAACGTTGAAACAGTAATTCATAAAAGTATGAACATAATTAGATTTATACAGTAAATAATTATGATTTTAATGTCCAATTGATATACATTTTTATTATGTTGTATATATGATCTAATATCTAACGAATTTATTATAAAAAAATTCTGAATAGTAACTCTGTAGCTAATTAATTGTTAGTTAATTTTCCGTGTATTTAAGCAGTACAAACCATATGTAGATACGATATTTGCTATACCTTTTATACTCACATTATTTCAAAATTATTACAAAAAGTTCACTAACGATCAAGCCAAGATACTACGCACAAGATAGGGACACCAACTTGTTCCAATGTTCAGCTCGATCCAGTTGTGATTGGTCAATTTTCATCACCAGACCTTCAACTCAGGTGCTGATTGGCTTAGCCACTCATTTTTAATTTATGGTGGCCCAATTTGATCGAAAGTTTCCTTATCATAAAATCTTAGGTGAGCTGCTATTGTCTGTGAATAAAAGCGAATAAATAAATGCGTATAATAAATTTCCTGAGTGATTTTAGCGAACCAATATTTCTATACAACCAATAATTAGGAATATTAAGAAAGGTGATCTGAATTTAAGAGAAATACATCGTTTCTATATATAGTTTAAAGCACGCAAATAAGAATCAAGTTTATAAACTTTTATTTGTCTCCAACTATACATTGTATTTATATGTGTGTATTAATACGAGTATGTGAATTGCACAGGTGTAAAATGCTTTTGCCAATGTGTTTGCTAGATTAACAATCTAAATCTATTTAATCAATATCACATATCACTTTCTATTACCTTAAAGGAAAAAAAAAATTATAAAAAATATTTCACAACGTACTATATAATTTCATAATTATAGTGTCTCTTTTTCTTCCTCCCCCCCCTCTCTCGTAATATAAAAACTCCTTCATGTTTTACATAACAGCATTACATTTTTTGTTTTATGTAAATACTACTTTTTACATTTTTTTCTTTCCCTCTTGTGTGTATATTTTCTATTGCCTTGTTTCCTACTTTTTTTTTTGTTGACGACTCTTTGTTTACTCTCTGAATTATTTATATCGTTAAAAAGAAAGGTTGTCACGTATATGGCTATTTTCCGTATAGTTACATAAAAAGCAATTCACGTTGTTATAAAAAAAAAAGCCGTACCAACAAGGTTACTACTCTATATTATCCACGAGACAAGGTTCAACAATTTAAATTGATGTTGACATTTTTTTTTTTTTTTTTTTTTTTACCAAAAACGAAAATGTAATTATCCATATGGTACACTGAACCCTATAATGGACTTTCTTTAATATTTAATACGAATATATTTTAAATTATCACCTTTTTCTTCAATTATCTTACTTTTTTCTAACAACTATTTTGTTGTGCGCAGTTTATAACAAATCAAATTAAAGAACTCTTCCTTGATAAACCCTCTGGAGTGTTTACCTGCTAGTTTGAAGTTTTGCAAGAGAAAACTTTAACAAAATGTTTTTTTTTCTTGACGCATATACAGTATAATATTTTATTTTCTATTTTTTTTTTCTTTTTATTGAAAAAGTTCACAAATGAAATTTCAAATGTGAATATCTATATCCTCCCTCCCTCCCTCCCTCCCTCCCTCCCTCCTCTCTCTCTCTCTCTCTCTCTCTCTCTCTCTCTCTCTCTCTCTCTCTCTCTCTCTCTCTCTCTCTCTCTCTCTCTCTCTCTCTTTCTCTCTCAAATTAATTTTATTTATTTCTATGGAGCTACTTCCTTTCTTGTGAAGTCAATTGCGTTCCACGTTTTTATTTTTTCGAAGTGAAATGCGTCGTTTCTTTGCGACTTTTACGTTACTAAAACGTTCTTTTTACAAGATTTCTTCAAATAAGCTTTTATCTTTTTGAGCTTTAAAAATAGCAATGTATAAATATAAAAAAAAAAACTCAAATATTCATTCTTATGGATGTTTTATTTTAAGTACCAAGTATATATGAAACCCTTTATTAAATTTTAATAATAATAATACAAGGAAAACACAAATTTGAGAAATTATTCAGTTATATAGATGTAACTCTTCAGTACAAACCATTAACTCAATTAAAAAAAGTTTAAACAGTTACTTTTTGTTAGTATTAACGTAATTTCTCCAGTAGTAAATTGTTAGCTCTTCAGATCGTAAAAAACTTTGAATATATCTAACAAATTTATTATAAAAAAAAGTCTTAATAGTCTCTCTCTCTCTTCTCTCTCTCTCTCTCTCTCAATAAAAACTCTAGTTACTTCTTTCCGTGTAGAATAACTTTATTGAGGGCACATTTAAGTATTTTTAAATCGTATTACATGTAAATGGACAAATTTAACTACGTAATACTTATGCAGCTCATTTTTAGTATAATTTGATAAATATAGCATAATATAGTATGCTACATTACATAGCTACATTACATAGAATAAATATTATATTGTAAAACTTAAATTTTTATTTTGTTCTAATTTAGCATCGTTTATGCTATACTGAAATAAATGCAGCATAATTACGTAATTTATTCATCCCTTGACCAGAAGTATACTTTTTGAATAATTCAATGAGGAAGACCATACAAAAAATTTGAGGGAGTAAATTTATTTCATATTCTAACGAGGACATTATCCTGAACCGATATATATGTGTATATCTAATTTTTTAGTTCAATTTAATTTTTGAAAGTCACGAAATGACGTCACAGGCTGCATTTTATGCATGTGCGCATAGGAAAAATTACCAGCCTGTGACGTCATTTTGCGATTTTAAAAAATTAATTAAAAATACTAAATGAACTCAGAAATTAAAAATTCACATACGTATCGATTTAGGACAATGTACTCTTTTAGAATATAAAATAAACCCCAAAAAAATTTAGTCTTCCTCATTTTCAGACACCCTTTTTTTTACAATAATTGTAATACATAAACAATTTAATTTATTTCATGACCACCCCGCTAGTTATAATAATAATAAACGGCTTTTATTGGGCGAAATCAGGCATACAATCTCTCAATTTAACCCAACTGTACACATGTAAAAAAGTGACTAAAGATTTAGTCTTTTTTTATAATAAATTTTTTAGATATATAATATTTATACAACATTTTTAAGATCTAAAGAGCTAACTATTTACCGCTGAAGAAATTACAATTATACTAACAAGTCACTGTTTAAACCTTTTTTTCAACCAAGTTATTAGTTTGTACTGAAGAGTTACATCTATATAGACTATAGACCCCTTGACCACCCCGCTAGTTATAATAATAATAAACGGCTTTTATTGGGCGAAATCAGGCATACAATCTCTCAATTTAACCCAACTGTACACATGTAAAAAAGTGACTAAAGATTTAGTCTTTTTTTATAATAAATTTTTTAGATATATAATATTTATACAACATTTTTAAGATCTAAAGAGCTAACTATTTACCGCTGAAGAAATTACAATTATACTAACAAGTCACTGTTTAAACCTTTTTTTCAACCAAGTTATTAGTTTGTACTGAAGAGTTACATCTATATAGACTATAGACCCCTTGCACATCCTTGCGCTTTATCGCCATGTTTGTGGTGCCTAATGCATTGTCCAGCATAGAGGAAACATAATTTCTCCTAATTTTTCACATAAAAAGAGTTTATTTTAACTGAAAGAATTTTTCTCATAATATTCTTCGAGCTTATTAGGAGCTATAAATAAGGCTTTGATTGACGTTTGAAGCTTCTTTTGCTATTAAAAAAATAAAAATGTCATTTGCTGGTCTATGTATTCCTGAACAACAAAATGGCAGCTCTTAAATATTAGTTCAACCGGTCTATAACTGAATAACTTCAGAAATTTATGTTTTCCGTGCAGTATAAATTACAATTTGATATCAATAGTCACATGACCTATGACCTATACAAATAATTCCTAACAGGTTGTTACTTAAAATTTAATAATCATCTCAATATACACAAGTAAATAAAATTTAACTTTAAATAATAATAAATAAACATATACAGTGATGATGAACATTGATTATATATATAGTGGTCATTAGGGTATTGAATTATTAGTATAGCAATTAGTAGAGAATATAATATATAACATTTTCACCCAGCAAATTCCATTACAGCATGTGGTTTTAACATCGTTTTGTAACATCATTAGACTTTGTAATTATTTAGTTAATAATGGAATCATATTGCGTAGATTTATACCAGTAAATAATTATGATTTTAAGCTCCACATTTTTTTATTATGCTATTTCTGGTTTAGAAATACACATTTTGTAATTGCTATATATGTATCAATAAAATCAATATTTTGTAGTTAAAAAATATGAATGAATGTTATAATTAAAAATGAGACAAAGTTTGTTTTTTAAAAAACTGTAATGAAAACATAGATTATTGTACTAACTTGTAAGAGAGTCAAAAAAATATACAGAGGTATGATAAATGTAGCTACTGTTTTCATATTGCAAATTTTTGTATTAAGAGCAGTATATTAACAATACTATGAGATGATATGATTTTAAATTTCTGACTTTACAGTCAAATATCCGAATCAGATTTGCTACTGTAAATCGATTAAAATTGATGATTACAATCTAAAAATAGACAGTTATATAATGGTGTAGGGTGCGCTGTACATAAAATGGTAGAGAGAGAGAGAGAGAGAGAGAGAGAGAGAGAGAGAGAGAGAGAGAGAGAGATTTCTCTCATGTATTTTAACGAGGACCTGTTGCTATAGTTTGTATTATATATACGTTAGAACTTCAATCTAAACTCTCCAGGCGAGCTGACAAAATGTTAGAGGGTTACTTTTTCTATATTATATACAATAAAGTAACACACCATAATATTTTATTATTTATTTCTCACAGCAGGTTTGAACAAAAAAGTTATACTCATCTTCTAATCAAGTCGTTTTAAGGGTGGTTGTATTCATATAAAAGTCTACACCATAAAAGCACTAAATAACATGAGGGGAAAATGATACATTTTCTTAGTTGAAAAATACTTAACAATATATTTTTAAAGCATTAAATAACAAGATTAAATTTAAGTATGCGAGAAAAATAATAATAATAAAAAAATGCTAAATTTTTTAAAGAAAAAGAGCCAAAACCACATTCTTATGCTGACCAATATTATTCATTGCTCCAGTATGGCACCAATGCGCATTCAATATGACGTCATGCGCATAAACCCTATAAACACAATTTTTTAAAACATTATATCTATGTATATAAAATTATAACATTATTTTTCTTCTTGTATCGTATTTTTTTTTCAAACTTGAATATGAAATTATTACCGAGATTTATCTTTATCCCTTTCTCTCTCTCTCTCTCCTCTATACCAGGGATATTGATCAGCAGCTTGCGCAGAATGAATTCTATTTTTAAACACTCACCTCTCTTCCTTTTCAATCTCAATTTTATGTTCCATTATCTAAAAAAAAATTTACCTTATAGTTTATTTTTATATGA
Organism: Ecdyonurus torrentis; assembly: GCA_949318235.1. Classification (NCBI taxonomy): domain Eukaryota; kingdom Metazoa; phylum Arthropoda; class Insecta; order Ephemeroptera; family Heptageniidae; genus Ecdyonurus; species Ecdyonurus torrentis. The sequence continues at coordinate 9,383,763 of OX439130.1, forward strand.
AATAAAATAGTAATTTCAAATAAAGAAAGATAACTTTTATTTTTTTCAGTTTGTTAAAAATCTGAATATAAGTAATTTTCAATTACTTGTTGTTCTCGCTAATATGATTTAGTTTACAACGTAGTTTCTAATTTATCATTTCATAGTTTATGATGACGATGTTATCACCGTGATAAAATTTAATATTACAAAACAAATGTTTACTTTTAACGCAGAAATATTTAGAAAATATTTATTAAATGAAATGCATTAATTTTGCTTCAGAGTATGTATATTATATTTCACTTTATATTTAACTTATAACGGCTAGTATCGATGCAAGTATGATGAGTACAAACTATATACGTGGTTTCTCCGTAAACATTAGAGTATACTGTGTACCACATTTTACTAGCAGATAGTAATCATGCACTGGTAGTGAGTAAACATTAGAGTATACTCTCTACCACATTTCACTAGTAGACAGTACCCATGTACTATGTAGTAAGTAAACAGTAGAGTATACTGTGTACCACATTTCACTAGTAGACAGTACCCATGTACTATGTAGTAAGTAAACAGTAGAGTATACTGTGTACCACATTTCACTAGTAGACAGTACTCATGTACTATTGGTAGTAAGTAAACATTAGAGTATACTCTGTACCACATTTCACTAGTAGACAGTACCCATGTACTATGTAGTAAGTAAACAGTAGAGTATACTGTGTACCACATTTCACTAGTAGACAGTACCCATGTACTATTGGTAGTAAGTAAACATTAGAGTATACTCTGTACCACATTTCACTAGTAGACAGTACCCATGTACTATGTAGTAAGTAAACAGTAGAGTATACTGTGTACCACATTTCACTAGTAGACAGTACCCATGTACTATTGGTAGTAAGTAAACATTAGAGTATACTCTGTACCACATTTCACTAGTAGACAGTACCCATGTACTATTGGTAGTAAGTAAACATTAGAGTATACTGTGTACCACATTTCACTAGTAGACAGTACCCATGTACTATTGGTATAGTAAGTAAACATTAGAGTATACTCTCTACCACATTTTACTAGCAGACAGTACCCATGTACTATGTAGTAAGTAAACAGTAGAGTATACTGTGTACCACATTTCACTAGTAGACAGTACTCATGTACTATTGGTAGTAAGTAAACATTAGAGTATACTCTGTACCACATTTCACTAGTAGACAGTACCCATGTACTATTGGTAGTGGGTAAACATTAGAGTATACTCTCTACCACATTTCACTAGCAGATAGTACCCATGTACTATGTAGTAAGTAAACATTAGAGTATACTGTGTACCACATTTCACTAGTAGACAGTACCCATGTACTATTGGTAGTAAGTAAACATTAGAGTATACTGTGTACCACATTTCACTAGTAGACAGTACCCATGTACTATTGGTAGTGGGTAAACATTAGAGTATACTCTCTACCACATTTCACTAGCAGATAGTACTCATGCACTGATAATCATTTATTGTTAGTGAATAAATATTTTAAATGTTTAATCTTTAGTGTTGAATTTTGTATAATTTTAGGTACTCTCTATATGCATTGGATTTTCATGCACAAGCACGAATGTTTATATACCATGCTTAGTGAATACCATCACTCAAATAAGGGTGCATTACTTCAGTTACGAATCGTAAATTTTTTGAGATAAACACTTATGAGTTATTATAAGCAGCTAAAATAATGCATTTTATCAAATTATTAACAGTATAGCTATTTTTAGTTGTTTTAAGTTACTTTAAAAGCGTAGAACACGTAGAACAAAAAAAAATTCTAATATCCTAACATACCTAAAAATCAATATTGATTTGGCCGGAGTCATTGATTTCTAATTTATTTTTCATTCGATAAATGATAGATGCGTACTCTGGTCCACGTGCGCGTAAAACAAGCAAGCTGTGACATCATTAACCCGCATTTTCCATTGAGTAAATGGAAAATAATTTAGAAATTAATGACTCCGGCCAAATCAACGTTGATTTTCAGGTATGTTAGGATATTAGGCAAGTATTTTGTTCAAGGATTCTACGCCTAGCTATTTTAAGTTAAAATAGCTATTGTAAATAATTTGCTAAAATGCATTATTTTAGCTGTTCATAATAACACATAAGTGTTTATCTCAAATAAGTTAGAATTCGTAACTGAGGTAATCCACACTTTTTTTATTTAAACTACTAGCCTGTATACACGGACAAAAATAACTACGTAATAATTATACTAGTTTATTTTTAGAACAATTTGTTTATTACAGCATATCTGCTATATAGCATGATAAATATGTTACATAAAATAAATATTATATTGTACAGTATAATTAATTATGTTGTTCCGATTTAGCATTATTTATGCTAGAATGATATAAATGTAGCATAAATTATGTAATCTATTCTTTCCGTGTACTACTTTATTTTCTCCGTGTATATGTAAGATAATAATTATAAAGCAAGCTTATAGTTCTACAATATCTACATGATGGTCAAAACTTTGATCGCAAAGCTCGTTTAAAAAACTTTACGAACGAGTCAACAATCTGATTTTTCTTCTTCAGAAAATTTTTCAGAAACTTTTTTCTCTCTTTTATTTACATCGACAAAGTTAACTACTAATACTTATGTAGTACACTCTAAAAAATAAGCGTTGAAAATCTTGTACACAGTTTTGCAATGCTTTAAAGCCATAGACCACATAAAACAGCATTTCCTCTTTAATGAATAAACACGAAATAGGATCTGCAAAACTGATGACAATTTTTACCAGAATGTTAATGTACCCCACGAGAGAGCGTGAAAAAACTGTAAAGTATGCAATTTGCGTGAAAATTCATGTTTATGACGTCAGAAACATGCAAAAATTAGTATAAAAATGTTGTGCGGGTTGCATAAATTGCATTTTCTGATCACTGCTGTGTTTTGAGACAAATTAATATTATTTATGTAAATCCTATCAAGTGTTTTGTAATATAAATGCTTATGTTTTTCTCTAGTCTATTCCTTTAAGTATGGTAGAATCAATGGTTATGACGTCAATAAACGTTGACAATCTAACGATAAAAGCGTAAATGACGTCACAAACGTTAGAATCACAATGGAATAAACGTTAAACTTGGCCGTTATAAATCTATGACTTTTCTATATAGTCCTAACGCTTGTGACGTCACTATCGTTTTTATCGTTAAAATATCAACGTTTAGTGACGTCATAACCGTTGATACCACAATACTTAAAGCATAATGCAAAACTGTGTACAAGCTTTTTAACGCTTATTTTTTAGTGTGTATTGAATCTTTATAACAATGCTGTGAGTTTCTTTTTCATGTTTACTTTCGTATCCAATAGCAAAGAAAACAAATAATAATAAAACTCGTAGTAGGGTTGGGGGTTGATAAAACGAATAATCACAAGGAAAGTCACTTTTAATTAATACGTTGTTAATATTCTTCAAAATAATTTTAAATATCAAATAACTTTTTCAATATAATTCTTCAATTTATATAAACAAAATTGTTATTGTTATTTTTTCTTTTGTATTTTCTGTTGAGGAAAATAATTTTTTTTTATAGAATTTAAGATACAAAAACAATGATTTGCTTTGTTCTTTGAAAATCATAACAATAAAAAGTTATTTAAAAACATTTACATGAAAATCACCATATTTACGTACATAACAAGTAAAATAAATAATATTACTGGGTTGCTTAGGATTTTCATGCTTTATATATATATATATATATATATATATATATATATATATATATATATATATATATATATATATATATATAATTATATACTAAATTTTTATTGAGGTTTATTGTATCCTAGTTTAAAAAAAATAAACTCTTTGCTCATCAGCTATCATATACATATAAATTATTATGCTCTGTTTAAAACAAATTATTATGATGGTCATTTGAAAAAAAATATATATATATTATTAAAAAAAACTATTTTACTATTGCATTTATTTGAATTATTAGATATTACCTTCCTGCAAGTAATGCTGCTTAAATGGGTCTTTTAGAATTGCCACCTTTTTTTTTTTTTTTTTTATTTATTTTATTATTTTTTTTTTTTAATATTTACCAAAACTTATGAATTATATATTCCAATGTTTACTACATGAACAAATATTCAACCTATCAACTCAAAGATAAATTTTATTAATTTTATATTAAATTAGCAGTGTTGTCAGATAATACTCAAAATTGTATACCCCCCCCCCCCCCCCACCACCACCACCATGCACCACTGTCGTCATCGTCACTATCGTACCAATTCTAATACCTAATACTCTAACACCGTCCACCACTTTTATTTTGTTGAATCAATTCCATATCGAATCAATTCCGTTTTGAATCAAGTACTGTTTCCCAGAATAAAAAAAATTGAAAGCTACATTTTTTAGCTCGTGTATATTTATTTACCTTTTAAATCGTTACTGCACAAAATATTTTGAAGCTCTTTAAAGAAAAATGTTAGTATTACACGAATACATGATAATTAAAATATTTTTAAAAGAATAATAGGATGACGCGATTAATGCATCGTTTATTGTAACAATTTTGTTGTTTTCAACTTTCATTAAAAATGTTTAATTTCTATTACCGGCTTCATAAATGCAGTATATTAATTAATCAATTACTTTAATTTTTTAATTTTTGCTTGCCATGTTGTATTATTGTACTACATAAATCCATAGTCCCAGTCAAGACATTATCTTATCGACAGGTAAGGACTTTTTTGATCAATGGAAACAGCATACATGGGCTGGCTATTTATTTTTATTATTATTATACCTTAATAATTACAGTAAGAAATTACAATATGAAAATTAACATTGAAACAATTTATAATAATTAGTGTATGAAATGAGACAAATAATAACAATTAGTATTATATGAGGTTGATATTGTAATAAACTACTTAATGATGCTTGATGTTTGATATTTTATAGTCGCCACAAACATGATACATTATTATATGTATAACTTCAACGTACGTGTTTCCATGATTTATGTATATTTGTAGTTGCTGACTTGCTTTGCACTATATAACACCGAATATAAATTGATATTTCCCTTGTCACCTGCTGACATATTTACACACAACGAAAAGCTCACATGGATTTACATCGTATGCAAAACACGTGAACAAAATACACTCAATAAAAGTACTAAAAAAATATACATACAAAAAAAAAAAAGATTAAAGAGATCGTGGCCTCAAAACAAAGCTTCTTTCCTAGAAACGTTGGTCTTTATAAGTTAGACTATGATGTTAAAGAAATGTCAGCGTCTATGTTTTTAAAACATAAATAATCATGTTTTATTTGTAGTACTATTGTTTCTCTATTTTTATATCTATTTATGGATAATTAACTCAAAGGGCTTTATTTTTTTTTTGAGCAATTGCATCAATTATTTATTGCATCAAACAATCAATATTATTATTTTTAAATAAAAAAAAAACGTAAAATTAAGTAATGGTCAGGGGGGGGGGGCTCACTAGCAGCTGTGACGTCACGCGTTCCGGAAAAAGCAATGTTAACCTTATGGGCAAAATGTTTCACGTGACGTCACAACACCCTAGTGAGCATATCTTTATTATACTATCTTGTACCATTATACTGTACATACATTATATCTCTCAACAATTCTGTACCTTCACAAACTGGGGTTCAAAAACTGTTTAGTAGGTAACTTTAAGAATTCATGATGTCATGAAATAGAAATTGTACAGCGGGTTGCCTACTTTACAAGTTCTATCTCTAGTTTGTGAGGCTACAGAAGGGTTCAGTTACCCATAGTAAATCTAAAAAGTACCTTTTAGGAGATTGCATTACAACACCGCATGGTCTTTCCTCTCTTTCATTGGAGCCCACGGCCCCCACTCTCACTCTCGTCCACTACTGTTGCAGTGCAATGTTGTCAAATATACGATATTCCCTAATGAAAAGGTCTTTTTAGATTTACTATCGGTACATAATATGTATGTATAATATTCCCATATCATAATTTATTATTGAGTTTTTTCTTATGCTAGAATATTTTTCGTAAATTAAAATTATGCTGTTTTTAGGTTAGAATTAGATTACATTGAGATATTCTTTGATAGCATATATTAAATCTCTCATAAATTTAACAGTATATAGTGAAAAGTCATAATAAAATCATATGTAAGAAAAAGGTATTATTAAAATTAAATTGTGGTTTTTAACTGTCAGTTTGTGTTTTTGCGTGTTTCAGATGCAGAATTTGTTTTCCGGGATGTGTACGGAGGACTGACAGTTTACAACGCAGAAAATCTCACCACGCGAGTGCTCATGTCAAACAGCAGCTTTGTAAGTAAAACTTTTCTACTATATTTCCTCGTATATTTTAACACATTGTTTTATACATATTAAAATTTAAAGTAATATTACAATTTAATTTTTAAATAATTTCAACAAATTTACTCACACACGCACGCACTACCCCCACACACATTCATTGTTGCTTTCTGATCGTTTCCTATGAATTATTGACTTTTTGCTTTCCAATAGCTATGGATTTTAAATATTCATTTTACAGCATTTGTTCTTCAAAATACACTTTCCGATCTAACAAGTAAGAGTTTTCTACGCACAACATAGCAACAGTAATTTTCACAATTGTGATTTCAATTGAATCCTCGTAATTTCACAGTTATATTTATGAATTTAAAAAAATTAAAGCATCATTTAATTTTTGCAGGAAAAAAAAATAGCATTTCTTATTCAAGGTACTCACAATATATATATATATATATATATATATATATATATATATATATATATGATAAAAATTTCATTTTTGTCTTACCTTCTGTAAAACAACTGGGCTTTCACTCGCTGCTTAATTTGATGATAAAAATAACACACAACACCAAAACTTGTCACTATATAAATTAATAAAATACTCAATTCACAGTTTTTAAAAATCTATATACATAGCTATGTTATATTCACACACAATTGTAACGTTTTCGAGGGCGTATATAAAACTATATACTTGTCTGCCTCTCTTCATCAGCTTACTGACTCTTGCTCACGAGGCGAGCCGACCTCCGCAATGGGGGGTGTGGCTCGTTCTCGTCAGGTGGTTTATTATTATTTACATTATATAAACCACTGGCTTATAAATACCACTGGCTTTGGTGTATAACATTTTATACAGCCAGTGGTATATAAAAGATACGTGGACGATACTTTCATAGTATGGCCACAAAATGAGTCCCCAGTTGAATCGTTCTTAGAACATATGAATAATCAGGCAGAGACAATAAAATTCACGATTGAGTATGAAAAAGAAGGTGAATTGCCGTTCCTAGATGTACGTGTAAAAAGATCTAAAGAAAACAAAATTACAACTTCAGTCTATAGAAAAGTGACAGACAGTGGAAGATATCTGAATTTTAACTCAAATCATCCACACTCAACAAAAACAGGTATAGCAGCTACATTGTTACATAGGGCAAAAACGCACTGCAATGATAACAACGTAAGAAATGAAGAAATTAATAAAATAGAAGAGATTTTAAGAGAAAATGACTATCCATTACATGTTGTTGCTAAAATAAAAAATAAAAACCGCACAGAAAAAAACAAAACAGAAGAAAAGAAACCAGACGCAACTATCTGCATCCCCTATATACAAGGTTTGAGTGAAAAAATACAACGTATAGGTAAAGGAGTCAATCTTCGTATTGTTTGTTCTTCAAAAGAAACATTAAAATCAAGTTTAGCACGTACAAAACCAGACATGAAGAAAAATATGAATAAAGATGTAGTATATTCTATTCCCTGTGTTTGTGAGAAAGAATATATCGGAGAAACAGGTCAACCATTAGAGATCAGGGTGAATGAACACAGGCAAAAAATAGAAAAAAGAGATACAGGATATTCAAAACTAGTAGATCATGCGCTGGAAAGTAATCATCAAATTCTATGGGAAAAAACAAAAGTAATAGGAAGAGAGAGTCACTATAAAAAAAGAAAAATATTAGAATCAATAGAAATGGCAAGAAGAAAAAATGAAACAATCAGTCAGCCCAGTTTTGAATTACCACCTATTTGGATTCCACTCATAGATTCTTTTAAGAAAAGTGTACCACGTGACCGTACAGGTGAAAATGTAAATAATAATAAACCACCTGACGAGAACGAGCCACACCCCCCATTGCGGAGGTCGGCTCGCCTCGTGAGCAAGAGTCAGTAAGCTGATGAAGAGAGGCAGACAAGTATATAGTTTTATATACGCCCTCGAAAACGTTACAATTGTGTGTGAATATAACATAGCTATGTATATAGATTTTTAAAAACTGTGAATTGAGTATTTTATTAATTTATATAGTGACAAGTTTTGGTGTTGTGTGTTATTTTTATCATCAAATTAAGCAGCGAGTGAAAGCCCAGTTGTTTTACAGAAGGTAAGACAAAAATGAAATTTTTATCATCATGTCACCTCGCTCGATATTCAAATTTTCAAACATATATATATATTATATATATATATATATATATGTATATATATATATATATATGTATATATATACATATTTATAAAGTTTTCATAATCCAGTATGTTAGAAGTGTTCTCTCTAATATGACCAAAAAGATAAGTACGTGCGAGCTTATTTAAATAACCAACGAACATGAGAAGTTACTCACATGCAAATTTCATTCATTTAAAAGTAGTTCCTACTTTCTGTGTATAAAATATTACACATCTAGATTTAAGTGGGATGTTAATAAGATGTGGTTTAAATTTGAAAAATAACAGTGGTGACTTTTCTGTAAACCCATTCGTTAATGGGTTACTTCTGTTTAAAATAAATCAATGTCACATTTTATACTTTGACACTTTCCTTTTTGCTTTTTAAATTAGAAATTTTAAAGTATAAATTGAGTTACGAAATAAAAATTCTGTTTGATTTAAAAATATATATTCATTTCTTTCGTCCTGCATTAATAATAAAATTAGAGTACATGAAGCTTAGGTGATTGTCTCTATTTGAAATTAATGTAGAAATAATTTTCAATAAAATAATTATACGCACAACAACTACAGTCAATGATTACATTACAATAATTTATATTGCATGTAAGTTTATATTTAAAATGACTAATCATTCATAAATTCATCCATGAGGAAGGTGAATTGAAATTTTTTTGTTGAGTTTATGTTATTTTTGGAAAGAGCTTTAAAAAATTTGGAAGCGCTATTTTTTCTTAGGATGATTGAGGCATGCGAAGTATTTTTAATTAATTTTTGAAAATCAGCCTAGAAACCCTGTGACATCATCAGTCCACTTTTTTCTCGGCAAATACTAATCGTTCGAGGTTCAGTAACCAGTTTAATGAAATCAGCTCGTCCTCAGAATTTCAAAAAAACTGGCTGCTGAACTTTCTACGGTCAATACTTTCCGAAATAAATGCCCGATTGATGACGTCACAGGCTTTTTAGGTCAATTTTCAAAACTTAATTAAAAATACTTCCCATGCTCCAATCGTTCTAAGAAAAAATACCGCCTCAAAAATATTTAACGTTCTTCTCAAAAATGTCATAAAATGTGGGGGTTAAAAAGAACCCAAAAGCAAATTATTATGAATATTTAGACAACTACAGAAGGGACTTCTATTATACATTTTAATTCTTTTATATCATATAATTTTAATTTTATTGCTATGCTAGTGATGTTATCTATGCATGCTTGGTTATGCTAGTGATATTAAAGGCGTAGAACTCCTTCAAGAAAAAATATGTTTAATATCCTAACATGTCTAAATATCAACGTTGATTTGATCGGAGTCATTGATTTCTAATTTATTTTCCATGCAAGAAATGGAAGATGCGGTTTTATGACGTCACAGCTGACTGGTACACGCGCGTGGAAACAAGGGAGCTGTGACGTCATATGCCCGCATCTGCCATTTCGTGAATGGAAAATAAATGAAAAATTAATGACTCCTGCCAAATCAACGTTGCTTTTTAGGTATGTGAAGTAGTTAGACTTTTTTTTTTTTGTTCAAGGTGTTCTATGCCTTTAAATATTTCGCCAGTTTATAGAACGAAACTTCAATATTATAAATGTTCCCCCTAAAAAAAAGTATAAAATTGCTTTAATGTTGATTACTTTTCTCATTACAGAGGCAACTGAATGCAATTAACTTCAGCGTTTCTAGTGATCTCAGTTACGTCCTTCTAATATCAGATGTTCAAAAGGTAAGAATAAAATAAAATATTATACATCTTGGCCAAAAAAAGATAAGAGATTCTAAGAACTGGATGTATCCTTTTTTTCTCAAACAAAGTTCCCCAGATAAACAGCAAAATTAAGCAGATGATCCACGTAATATTAAAGTTAATACACGCTAAATTTTATTCCTATAACTTGATTAAAATATGAGAAAAAGGGCTACTTCTGGTTGTAATAATCTCTCATCTTGTTGTGACAAAAATTTGTATCCCTTTTTGTTTTTACAAAAAAAATATATATATAAAAAATTCCATTCACATAAATAAAGCAAATCTGACTACGTGATTTCAATTTACTTACAATTCAATGTATTTTTTTCCTTATAAATTTTTTTTTATTCCATATTGGCTAGATTTGATTTGTTTACTTTTTGATATCAAAGAAATATAAAGGGGAGAAAAAGTTGATAAAATCGAGAAAGTTTTGACTGAAAATCTAATAACTGCAATGAAACGTGACGATGGTTTTTTCTATAGATATAACAACTTGTTTTTTCTGTCTCTCTTCTTATTTTTGTAGGTGTTCAGATATTCTACTGAAGCAAAATACAACATTTTTGAAGTCTCCACTGAGTAAGTACTTTCATTTTAATTATTACCTTAAAACACATATTAATTATAGGCCTTAAATTGAAATTCAATAAAATGCACTTTATATTATTGAAGTCTTATATTATATATAAAAAAGAGAGATAAAGAACAATCGTGTGCATGGTTCCAATTGTAACCCTCTATTTTTTTATAAAAACATTAAAGGAAAACGTGCTTTTCTTTTTCTCTTGTATTCGATACATTTACAATTGGATATTGTATATCGTAGCTCTTTTATTTCTCATTCTCTCTCTCTCTCTCTCTCTCTCTCTATGTACAGTACAGTACTGTATTATATACATTTGTTTGTATATACATACATATACATATACTGTCCCATTAAAAATACACGCAGTTTTCATTTCAAAAAGAGTACTTTTGTGAATTGATCTTATAGTAAAATAATTACACACATACACACACATTTGAAACTTCAAATGATTTTAATTAAAGAGGGTTTTTTATAAAAAGGAATAACAAAATAATGTGTGGAAAAAGTTTTTTTTTACCCACAGTTCTCTTTTAAGTTTATAGAATAAAGTAAAACATCTAACAATTCTATACTGTTTGTCAGAACAATTGTTTTATAATATATACATATACAGAGTTTTAGTTTTAAACTCGATATATATTTCACTGTGTATATTTGTTGTATACGTTATATTTTACAGTATGTAGGATAAAATTTAATTAATTATCAATAGTATAGAATACCAGCTGTAACTTTCAGATATAACTTTATTTAGTATTATAGTAGTTATATATATATATATATATATATATATATATATATATATATATATATATATATATATATATATATATATATATATATATATACACATATGCATATATTATATAATATATAAATACCAATTGAAATAAACTCATAAAATAACAAAACTTTATATTCAATGACCGTTAATTACTTACATTGAAATACAAATATAACCAGTATAATACTACGTACAATTTTGATTTGTATTTTTATGTATTTATGGTAAACATAGAAATATATATTTAGAAAATTTTACACATCAAATAATATGAATATATTTATTGTTTCTGATCTGTATTAATGACAAAATTATTGTAAACATAAAATTTGATATCTGTATTCAAAGATATTTTATTTTATTGTATATATATATATATATATATATATATATATATATATATATATATATATATATATATATATATATATATATATATATATATATATATATATATATAATATCTTTTTATTTAATTTTTTTATTGAATTTCATGCTTTATAATACAAACAAAATATAGATAATCAAAAGAATTAATATGTAAATTCTTTTTTAATAATCTTTTGATGAAATTGAAAAAAAAATTAAGTAAACAAATGATGTTAAATATTATTAACTTTTTTCTTTACGTCAAAAAGTAAAGGAAAATCAATATATAGGAAATCGATAACATATTAATTCATTTTGAGAGAAAGAGAGAAAGGTCCACTTGAAAAGTAAAAATATATTTCCTTACAAAGACAAATTCTACTTTTTTTTTTTTTTTTTTTTTTTTTTTTAGCAATCTAAGATTCTAGTAGGTTTTGCAATCAATTTTTCTCTCCCCTGGATATCGGAGACGCAATTTTCCCAAAGCTAGCTTCAAGTACAAACTTCACTCCCTTATACAAGGTTCCTTATAAACCCCCATGTAGCCTTCTTCATATATATATATATATATATATATATATATATATATATATATATATATATATATATATATATATATATATATATATATATGCACTTTATTATAACCTTCCGCAAACTTTACCACAATACTTCCGAAATAAAACAAAGAAAAAGCCACAGAAAGATTTAGATATAAGATACTTTTATATATAAATCAATAATTCATATTAAATTACTTTTCCATTATATAGTTTTGTTTGTGTTTCATTGTCAAAAAAAGTTTGTTTTTTATTTATAAAGTTCTCTCTTTTTCTCTTTTTGTATCAAGCAAAAAAGATAAATCTTAATATGTCTTTATGTGTCTTCTCTTCTTATAGATATATTTTTCAATATGTAACATATATAAAAAAAAAACTTTTTACTTTCAGAGAAGTAAAGTAAGTTTCCCCTAAATTTTATCTACTATAAACCAAAGAGAATCAACAATGTACTCTGAAACATTTTTTTTATCACAATATTACGATTAATTCAATTTTAGGTTATAAAATCTATACCTCATACAGCATTAAAGGTTGAAATTAACCCATTTTAATTATCCCCATCATAATTAGAGGGTTAATTTAACCCGGGATCAATGTTTTTAGAGGTCAAAATTTTATCGATTATATTAAAAAATTATTTTCAATACTTGCTTTCGAGTCTTTTTGCTTTACGGCTTTCCACAGTTACTAATACACTTAAAGGCGTAGAACACGTTGAACAAAAAACTTGTCTAATATGCTAACATGCGTAAATAGTTGATTTGGCCAGAGTCATTAATTTCTAATTTATTTTCCATTCACATATTATATTTATTTGGTCATTGTAGTTTTATGACATCACAGCTCACTGGTATACGTGCTCGGAAACAAGCGAGCTGTGAAGTCATAAAACCGCATCTGCCATTTCGTGAATGCAAAACAAATTAAAAATCAATGACTTAGGCCAAATCAAAGTTGATATTTAAGTATGTTAGGACATTAGACAAGTTTCTTGTTCAATATGTTCTACGCTTTTAAGACCTAAAATTTAATTTCACTTATGCCCTGAAATTGTGTAAGTTACCACTGAAGTTAAAGTCTATTTCCGGAACTATGACGATATATTCAATACTAGTTGAACAATGTATATTATAAAATTTACGTTCATTAAAAATTATTTATTAAGTAAAATGAAGTTTATTTGAGAAAGTAATTAGTCTATTCAATCATATAAGAAAGTTCTATGAATAATGTTATAATATATAGAACTTTATAATACTGTATAAAGTTTGAAAATATTAATTAATTTAAACTAAAACTTAAACCATTAATTTAGATAGAACAATGTCAATAAAATATAGTTTAATTTATGTAACAAGGTTTGTAGATTAAATTTTCCATTAACATTAAAAATTTACGTTATTATTGTGATTTAATGAGAACGCATTACGATAAAATATTGTTACTATAAATACAATGACTTATAATAGTAGTTGATATTAAATTACTCTATACATTCAGTTTGAATTATTAGCAAGGTAGACTAAAATATATTTTTGACAAATGTTGATGACATTTATCATTGACAAAAACTGTTGTTTCCGAGTCCATTTAATATTGATGTTCGCGTTCGCAAAACAAAAAACAATCTTTCAGCTTTTAAATAATTGGAATACATATATTACTTTTTCTGTTATTATTTTAAAGGCGTAGAACAAAAATCTTGTCTAATATCCTAACATACTTAAATATCAACGTTGATTTGGCTGGATTTCTAATTTATTTTACAATCATGAAATAGCAGCTGCGGGTTTATGACGTCATAGCTTGCCTGTTTCTGCGCGCGTAGACTAGTGAGCTGTAAGCCTGAAGCTTGCGAATGGAAAATAGATTAGAAATAAATGATTCCGTCCAAATCAACATTATTTAGGCATGTTAGGATATTAGACATATTTTTTGTTCAACGACTTTAATGCTAACACTGATGAAATCAATCAGTTTTTTTTTCGTATTATGTAATCTTTAGTATCTTGTTTATTTGCATTTCTTCAATACAGAAAACTTAAAAGGGATCAAATCGTTAAATGAAAAACGTTAAATTCGTGACTTGGGACCACGAAAAACGTAACGAAAGAGTTACTATTAAGACGTTTTTATTATTCGTTAGATATATACAAAGTTTTTTAAAATTTAAAGAGGTAACATTTTCCACTGAAGAAATTACATTTATATTAACGAATTACTGTTTAATTTTAAAACTAAGTTATTGGTTTGTAAGAAGAAACTGAATAACTTTTAAAAATTTTGTTTTCCGTGCATAAATACAGTATATATATTAAGTCTCTCAACACCTCTGGATCCTCTCAAACTGGGGTTAAAAAACCCTAAAGTAGGAAACTTTATGAATTAATGACGTCATGTAATCCAGTTCTACATTAGAAATTGTAAAGCAGGTTGCCTATTTTACAAGTTTTCTCCCCAGTTTGTGAGGCTAAAAATGAGTAACATAATATGCACGTACAAAAATAAATACGTAATAATTATCCTAGATCATTTCCAGCACAATTTATTCTATACAACATAAATCATGCTATACTGCATAATAACTATGTTACAAAGCATAAATATTATGTTGAATTCATTGAATTGTATTTTTATTTATGTTGTTCTAATTTAGCATAATTTATTCTATGATGACATAAATGCAGCATATATTACGTATTTTTTCTTACCGCGTGTGTGTAATAATATAATACTGTAGTCCTTTCTCGTAATAAATCATTGAGTTTTTATTATTAATTTTTATTAATATTAATTTTTTTTAGGTAATAGTGTCTCTTTAAGATTATTCTGTTCTGAACGTATGTCCACTTGGGCCAAATTCTTATATGCCAAGTGAACGTATGTCTTCTGAATGTATGTCTCTTGAGAGTGAATTTGTTCTAAATTATAATTATTCAAAAATAAATGCGACATTACACATTCTTCAATACTACAAAAATAGTATAAACTTTGAGAAATCTTTAACTTACTTCTCAAATGTGTTAATATTAATATAGGCTTTATACAAGGTTTGATGAAGGGTATAAAACATTTCTACTGTTTTCAACTCTAACGGGATAATCGTGGCGGATGTCGTCCTTCTTCTCTTCACGACAATTCAAATGAGCCCACGTTGGACTCAAAACGTTGTGAGAAGAGGAAGAACAACACCCACAACGATTATTCCGTTAGAGTTGACAACACAAGCATTGTATTTTCCAATATATCAATACTCAATACATTTTAATATATTAAATTTTGGAATTCATAACATATTTTGTTACCATACTCTCTTTAGCTTTATTGATATACAAAATAATACAAGATCTCAAAGTTAACGTTTTTTTGAAAATTGGCATATAATATATATATATATATATATATATATATATATATATATATATATATATATATATATATATATATATATATATATATATATATATATATACATACATACATATATATAATTCTTAAAGCAAAAACAAACACACAAACAAAAACTACGTTAACTCTTATATAAACTTTCATATTATTACATTTAAAAAAATGCTTTAAAGGCGTAGAACACCTTGAACAAAAAAGTTGTGTAATATCCTAACAAACCTGATAATCAACGTTGATTTGGTCGAAGTCATTGATTTCTAATTTATTTTCCATTCACAAAATTCCACTGGCGGTCACTGACGTGACGTCACAGCTCACTAGTCCACGCGCGTGTAAACCGGGCGAGCTGTGACGTCAGTAACCGCCACTGGAATTTTGTGAGTGGAAAATAAATTAGAAATCAATGACTCCGGCCAATCAAAGTTGATTTTCACGTTTGTGAGGATATTACACAACTTTTTTATTCAAGATGTTCTACGCCTTTAAGCATTTTTGACGTAGAAAACAAACAAACGATAAGTTACAGTATGGTAAAGATATTTGAAAACGATAAGTTAAAATTTCCTCCCTAAAGGTATTAGTAGATTATTTTGATGCAAGTTAAAAGCTTTGCTAAGGGTCAGCATCATCAATATAGTGCACTAGTAGGGGTTCCATATAACTTCACACTTCATGAATCTTAAGAAACATATATATACTGCCTTTACAAGAACTGGATCTGAATATCAATGGCTAACTTTATAGTTACGTATATTTTCTATACTAACATCCGAAGCAAAAGTTTGAAGTTTACATTTCTAATAAGTGTATCCGTTACGGACTATATTCAAAACTTATTTACTAGGCAACGTAAAAACAGTAGCTTTAGGGACAAGTTAACGTAATTTAGATCGTAAAAAGTGTTTTTTTCTATGCCCTAAATTTGTGTTATATATAATATAGAATGGTTTCATTCATATAAAAGTAGACGCCATATCTGAGCACTAAATAACATGGGCTCATGGTATAGGGTGTATCCACATGACGTCATATTTAATGCACTTGGACGCCATACTGGAGTAATGAATAATATTTATAAGCATAGGAAACACTTCCTTTTTGGCTATTTTCTTTCTGAAATTGGTTAATATATTGAAATAATTTATAATTTTTCTTATATACTTGAGATACTAATTCAACCTATGAATATCATAAATGCTCTCAAAAATACTGCTTATAGAATTTTTAAACTGCCAAAATGAGTCATTTTTGTATGCGGCCCTATGGCGTTGACTTTAACATAATTGCATAGACCCTAAATACAAAAATGACTCATTTTGCCAGTTGAAAAATTCTTAGCAATATTTTCGAGAGCTGTTAATAGGTTAAATTGGGCATTCAATAATGCGAGGAAAAAAATTACCTGATTCCAAGGAAAATAGACAAACGTTTGTCCTATGTCGAGATATGTTATTCGTTGCTGCAATATAGCGTTGAAGCCATCCCCGCGCTTTTTTTATACGTTTTTTTTTTTAAAATCCCGATGTACGTATATAATTTTTTAACTTCAATTTGTAAACATAATACAAAAATTGTGTATACATCTCTTTTTTTGTGGGACGAGCTGTACATGTAATCTATGAATTAACAAAAACAACTTTGTGTTGATGATATTATATAATATAGTTGAATTTACTAAACTGCTACCAACAGTAAAATAAAAATTTTCATTACATTATTTTCAGCAAAGTAGTTAGATTTTTATAAACCAAGTGAAGCGTTTATATCATTTCAGTTTTTTTTTTTTTTTAAATTAATATATATAATGAGCATGTAAGTTTTTTTTTTTTTAATCATAGCTTACTCAGCAAAATACGATTTGCAAATTTTTATTAAATTTTCAACGTTACCGTAATATAATCTCAATCATTAATATGCTGATTCGAGAACTTGCTATCAAATACGATTATACGACAAAAGTATAATTCTTTTTTTACAATGAAATGATTTAATAAAAGATATTTCGATAAAAAATCCTATAGTACTGTATAATAAAAATAAAGAACCTTTTTTCAAACAAGTATACTGTAAAAGTGCTTTTATTTTTTTTTAAATTAAATTTGATTGAATACAGTACTTTTTTACTCTCTCTCTCTCTCTCTCTCTCTCTCTCTCTCTCTCTCTCTCTCTCTCTCTCTCTCTCTCTCTCTCTCTCTCTCTCTCTCTCGGTAAAGATAAAAAGTACACAGTATTTTGTCAATAGTAGTTTGATGGCTTTTTATCGTTTTCAATTTAAAGTACATTATGTTAGTACATTTCAATAGGGACTTGCCAAGTAAGCTTTCAATCAATGATCGATTTTTTTATGTATATAATATTTTGACGTTATCTTTATTGTTTATTCATTTCTATTTTAAAAGTTGCCATTTTTTATAGCAATGTTTAACAACAATTGTCTTTTATTTTTGTTACAGAAATCATTATCCACTGACACCTTTCGAAGATGCAACGGAGGAGCATCCTCGGTTACAATTGGTCACGTGGTCCCCACGTGATAATGCCCTTGTATTTATTTATAAAAATGATATTTATTATAAAGCTAAAGCAAGTGAGACAAAAGCAACACGTTTAACTGATACAGGTCAACCTGGAGTCTTCTTTAATGGTGCACCAGATTGGTTGTATGAAGGTTAGTAATATTATTTACGTATTTGTATATTTACATGTTTCTTGATGAATGAATGAATGAATGAATGAATGAATGAATGAATGAATGAATGAATGAATGAATGAATGAATGAATGAATGAATGAATGAATGAATGAATGAATGAATGAATGAATGAATGAATGAATGAATGAATGAATGAATGAATGAATGAATGAATGAATGAATGAATGAATGAATGAATGAATGAATGAATGAATGAATGAATGAATGAATGAATGAATGAATGAATGAATGAATGAATGAATGAATGAATGAATGAATGAATGAATGAATGAATGAATGAATGAATGAATGAATGAATGAATGAATGAATGAATGAATGAATGAATGAATGAATGAATGAATGAATGAATGAATGAATGAATGAATGAATGAATGAATGAATGAATGAATGAATGAATGAATGAATGAATGAATGAATGAATGAATGAATGAATGAATGAATGAATGAATGAATGAATGAATGAATGAATGAATGAATGAATGAATGAATGAATGAATGAATGAATGAATGAATGAATGAATGAATGAATGAATGAATGAATGAATGAATGAATGAATGAATGAATGAATGAATGAATAGTCAATACATACGACTGAAAATAAAATGTATCCTGAAAGGTTAGGCAAAAAGTCGGGCATATGTAACAAACAGGTTGCCTACTTTTCAATAAATAAACAAACAAATAAATAAATAAATAATAAATAAATAAGTAAATAAATAAATAAATAAATAAATAAATAAATAAATAAATAAATAAATAAATAAATAAATAAATAAATAAATAAATAAATAAATAAATAAATAAATAAATAAATAAATAAATAAATAAATAAATAAATAAATAAATAAATAAATAAATAAATAAATAAATAAATAAATAAATAAATAAATAAATAAATAAATAAATAAATAAATAAATAAAATAAAAAGGTAAATAAATAAACAAATAAATAAATACTTTCAACGTACATAGAACTTTCATGTATGTTTACTATATAGTATAAGATCAATATCTGATCTCAGAAAGAAAACTCTTTTTAAATTTTTATTTTACGATTTGATTTTTATATTTCTCTAGTGATCTAAGTAATAAAATTGTTACATTTTAAGCAAACACTTTTGAAAGCATTGCAAGAAAAATATCTTGTTCATATGTTTTATATAGAAGAGATTCTTCAAAGTCCCAAGGCACTCTGGTTTTCTCCCGATGGTAACGCACTGCTTTACGCTTCCTTCAACGATTCCCAAGTGGGAGAAATGCAATACTCGTGGTATGGCAGTTTAGATGCAAAACTCGCGTATCCAGAACTAAGAAGCTTACGATACCCTAAGGTAAGTTGATGACAGCCTTTTTTTTTTTTTTTTTTTTTTTTTTTTTTTTTTTTTTTTTTTATTTGAATTGAACACTGTTGATATCTCGAGATATAAGCTTGCTAAAAATTGCATTCAACAATTTGATTGGAATGAAAAACAAAAATCTTCATTATATAAGTGTGTATTATTTTCAATTTAAAGAGTATAAATAAATGTTTAGCCAATATAAATCAATTGTGTGAATAAAAATCAATGAAAGTATTACAAATAATTTAATCTTTTTTATTTTCTAACAAACTCAAATATAAGTATTTTAAAAATTTTATAAACATATTTTATCCTCATATTTTATAAATATTCAACAGCAAAACACTTAAAAGCTGTTTTTTGTATATTATAAATAGGGAGTTGGTGACCTTTTAAAACTCTTTTACAATAAATTTAGTTAAAAAGCTCTTGGCTAACAAATTTTTACATTGAAACAGTATTTTTTGTTCATAAACTTTTTTTTTTTTTTTTTTTTTTTGCTGGAGTTTTTCATTAAAAACAAGACTTTTTATCTTCGAGTGCACATTCTCCCCGCGCGCCACATCTTAATTTAGTCGCGTAATTGAAACTTTTCTCCTTTTTTTTTTAACTCCTTTTCTCCCTGGGGAAGGTATAAAGTCTGACGTCACAAACTCAGATTTCATTTCATTTCCATCGGCTGATAGCTTCAGCTTATGATTTAATTATATTCTGTCTGTTGTCTCAGTTGAAAAAAAATACTCTTTGGGTTAATATTTTAATTAAAAAAATATAGGATAAGTGTTATTAGAATTGAATTAATTTTATACTGAAAGAAAATTCTTAAATTTACTTTTTCTTTTACAGCAATTAGTAAAAAAAATAAATAAATAAAAAATAAAATAAAATCTTACAATGCATAAAAAAATTCAATTTTAATATAATTTGTATACACAGACAAAAATTAAGTACGTAATAATTATGTTGCATTATTTTCATTTTACTATATAACATAATTTATGCTATACTGCATAATATCTGCATTTCATAGTATAAATATTTATGCGCTATTTGAATTTGGAAACAATTAAAGCCATAGACCACATAAAACATTATGTGCTTTTTAATGAATAAACACGAAATGGGATCTTCAAAACTGTTGACAATTTTTCCCAGAATGTTAATGTAGCACCACGAGAGAGCGTGAAAATACTGTAAAGTATGCAATTTGCGTGATTTTTCATGTTTATGACGTCAGAAACATGCAAAAATTAGTATGAAAATGTTATGTGGGTTGCATAAATCGAATTTTCTGATCACTGCTGCAGGGCTACTGTTGGGTTTTGAGACAAAATAATTTTATTTATGTAAATCCCAACAAGTGCTTTGTGATATAAATGCTTATGTTTTTCTCTGGTCTATTCCTTTAAGATATAACAACAAAAGTATATTAAAGTTCATTCTATAAACTACACACAACTCTTAAATCAGCTTCGAATTTTTTCCTTTGTTAAAAACATCTGATCATGACGTCGTTATCTGTTTACTATGTTTATATATGGTTGATCATTGTCATTTCTTCGTTTATAACTTTGGACCTTATAAAAATGAAGGAACTTCTTAAAAAAAAAAAAGAAAAAAAAAGTGTCATGCTCAACATGCAACTTACCTTTATCGGCTCAAAAAACAATGTCAACCAATGAATGTGTCTTATTTTGTTGGTCAGCCAATCACTATTATTGAGATTTAATATATTTTACAGAACAAACTTAAGTAATTACTGACATAAATAATTTATATAATTTGTTATTGTAATGCATGTTAAGCTTGTTGTGGACGAGTAAATTTTGGATTTAAATAATATTCTTCACAAATACTAAAAAAAAAATTTTTTGAAAAGTTTATAAAGCAGAAGACTAAAACTAATTACTTTTATTGCATATTCTAAAAGAATAAATTGTCCTGAATTGATGGATAAACGAATTTCAAATTTTTGAGTTCGTTAAATATTTTTAATTAATTTTTAAAAATCACGAAATGACGTCACGATTGGTATTGCATTCCTATACCCACATGTACTGTATGTATAATACCATGTATAACCATGTTGTCATTTTTGGATTTAAAAAAAATTATTAATTATATTGAATAAAAATAATACTTAAAATTATACTAAATAAATAATATACTAAATATTGAAACTGATGTACTTATGTTTACCACACACTCAAATTTAGAGCAATTTACGAAAATCGTGGAAATTATCACGTCTTGGATAAAACATTGTTATGGTTGTAAAAACTAAACTTTTTTGATGTTGTTATAAATACATTTATTTTTATTATGTTTATTGTAAATAATGACTAGACTAACGCTGATTGTAACATTTTTATGTTACTATGAACTACCTGGGTCAATAAAATGTCTTATTTATTAATCTAAAACATTAGAAATTTAAGTATAAATTGATTTGAAATAATACCTTCTGTAAGAATATGTAATCTAAGCAAAAATATAAGTAAGAAGTTATATATTTTTGTCAGCTTTAAAAATTGTGAGTATGGAAATGAAAATATTATTTATTGAAGAGTTACGTAAGACATGTTCAATACATGACAGGAAAAAAGCTCGATATAAAGAGGAGTTTGGTGTGAGGTTAAATGTAAAATACAATGTATAGAAAAATATAGTGGGTTGACAGACATTTTCTCCAATACTTTATGGGTGATAAATCAGTAGTGGTCTGCCTGCATGTTGTTAGTTTTGACAGACAGTTTCCCCGAGGTAGACTTGCCTTGCTTTTGGCTTGACATTGTCACACACTCTATCACTTTACATATAAACCAACTCAGACACTCGGGCTGCTTTTTTATTATTGTTATTATTTTTTTTAATGACATATAACCTTTTCAATTCTACAAATTACTTGTATATAAAGGGGTATATACTTTTTCTGATGTAATTCATGGACAAAAATAAATGTGTAATATAATTATTATGCTAGCTCAATGCAGCATAACATCATTATTTATACTATATGGTTAGTTTTATACATAATAGTTAGGATGTTTAGTTTTATGTTATTACAAAATAGCAACATTTGTGCTATATAGTATAGGAATTGTTCAATGCAGCATAAGCTATGCAATTAATTTGTTATGTGTGTACAACTAAAATTTTAAGGGGTTTAATTATTTCTATATATAAAATTGATACAGACAATAAAAAAATTTAAATTGCCTATATCAAAAACGTTGCAAACAAGTAATAAGCTGAGAATTTTGTATATTTCTTAAAGTCAATAAAAATCAAATACAGTAACTGTTATAGAGTGTATGCATTCATGTTTAAGTCGACGCCATGTTGGATAACTCAATAACATGGGTGGCATAGGAAAATAAATCATTTTGCCAGTTTAAAATCACTATGCAATATTTTTTTAGAGCATTGATGCTGTATATATGTTGAATTAGTATCTCAAGTATGTGAGAAAAATAACAATAACAAAAAATTAACTGATTTCCCAAAGAAAATTGGCTTAAATGAAGTTTGTACTATGCTGAGCAATGTTATTCACTACTCCAGTATGACCTCCAAGCGCAATAAATATGACGTCATCCGCATACACCCTTAGGTTTCCTGTAAGTGTAAGAATATGAAATTTAAAATATGAAATGGTAAATAAAGTCATGTTCACATTTCATAGGTTGTATAAAAATGTAAGTTTTTTTTTTCTAGTTTGTTTTACTACATGTTATTAATGTTGATTAATAACTTCAATAATTTTGATATTCATCTTAATAATCCTAATTCATTTGAACTATAGGATTAAATTTTATAGTTTAATATTTGCTTTTAGAATCAAAGTTCTATGAAAATTAATCGTGATTCAGACAAAGATAGAAAAATTGTATTATTTTTTTTTTCTTTCGTGACTTAGATTGATCATAGTATAAAAGCAAACTGAACATCACGCTATATATATAGGATTACTTTTGATTTGATACTTGAGATATATCACAGATAATCTACTTTGACACAGATTGAATTTGGTTCATTTAATGTTTCATATTATATATCTTGTAATTAGAGCGAAGTGGTATACATAATGCAATGGTAATTACAACTACTGTAATTATTATAGAGGAGTTATGATTAAACTTAATTATACTGAAATAACAGAGAATACTATATAGAATAATATGTCACTATAAATCTATTATGAGATTTTCAGCATTTCAAATTACATTACATGTAATTGCACATAAAGCATTTAATTAAAACGATTTTACTATTAATTGTAAATTTAATTACTTCTTTTGTTTATCTAATATTACGTAGTTCTCTACCTCAATCCATTCTTTTAATGACAAGGCTACAAATTGTAAATTTATGTTATAGTAAAATTTAGTTTTTCTTGTTTATAAATGAAAGAAATAACTACATAGACCACATAAAACAACATGTGCTTTTTAATGAGTAAACACGAAATGGGATCGTCAAAACTATTGACAATTTTTTCAAGAATGTTAATGTAGCTCCACGAGAGAGCGTGAAAATACTGTAAAGTGTGCAATTTTTCGGACTATTCATGCTTATGACGTCAGAAACATGCAAACATTAGTATAAAAATGTTGTGCGGGTTGCATAAATCGAACTTTCTGATCACTGCTACGGAGCTATAGTTGGGTTTCGAGACAAACTAAAGTTATTTATGTAAGTCCCATCAAGTGTTTTTTGATATAAATGCTTGTGTTTTTCTCTGGTCTACTCCTTTAAGGCAGTTCTACAAATTTTATAAATTGCCATAAGAAATATTAGCGTGGAACTGGCATTAATTGCACTAGAATCTTCACCTAGAAACACACCTTTATTGTAGTATATTTTTACCTACCTTAGGTATTATATTGTATACCTATTTCAATATACAGGATTTGTGTACAATGATGGCCTCAGACATCAAAGACGATACCGCTTTCTAAAGAAAAGGTTTACATTGTCTGGTAAGAGCAGTGTTGCCAAATACCTGAAAATCATGAATGAATTCTTTAAGAAGCGGCATCGTCTTAGATGTTGGGTTTAGTATGGCCTTTAGTGTACGTACCGAATAGCAAGCAAAAATTTTCATGACAATGGAATGAATTGCAACACTGTATGCCCATTCTTCCCTGTGTTTATTTGACCGCTATGTTCCTCTCATATGTGTTGTCTGTTATTGCAATGTTGCCAGTGTTTTTATTTTCCTATAAGGATAATATATTGCAAGTTATTCATGACATTTCATTACATACCTACCACTATACTCTGTTCTATATCTAAATAGATTATTAGGCCACTCTGGCACTCCCCCATTTCAAGCAGCATTGCCATATTTCTAGTCATATCTGTGTGTTGTGACATTTCATTTACATTACAGGTAGGCTGAGATAGGCAACAGCGCGCTAGCATTGTTGCCATTTTACACACCTTTTTGTCTTATAAATGAGGCATAACAAAGGTAAATTAGAAACACTGCTTGAACTAAGGGAGTGGCCTAATAATCTATTTAGATATGTAACAGAGTAGCAGTATTTTTTTTTCATGTATAATGCAGGCTTTATTTCAAAATTGCGTATCCATTTTAAAATATGCTTTTTTTTCTTCTTTTTTTTTCCAGGCAGGCACTCCTAATCCTGAGGTGACACTCTGGACGATCAACCTGGGAGTTAGTGTAGGCGAAGGAGGTGGAGGTGGAGAAGGAGGTGGAGG
Organism: Ecdyonurus torrentis; assembly: GCA_949318235.1. NCBI lineage: Eukaryota > Metazoa > Arthropoda > Insecta > Ephemeroptera > Heptageniidae > Ecdyonurus > Ecdyonurus torrentis. The sequence goes on from OX439130.1 coordinate 9,409,559, forward strand.
AGAAGGTGGGGGAGAAGAAGGTCCCAGCGCTCGACAAGAGAGCGTCCCTCAGGCAACAGACCTCAAGCCAAGCGTAGGAGTAAAAGACCAGTAAGTGCGGTTTGTGGTTCATCCCTCTGCGAGCTTGCTAGCATGCACATGATCAATATTATGCACTCTACTCACAACAGCCAGGAAAATGTATGACATATTCCTAAGTTGATTCTACAAACTATACACACAAATATTGAGCTTTAAAACCATCAGCTGGGATATTTTCATTTGCATGCTAAAAGATGGATTAGGTATACGAGTATCCAAGGAGAATGTCGTTATTCTTTTTTTTTTTTTTTTTTTTTCTTCCATCATGGACTAATTTATATTTTGAAGCACATTTGATGAATATTATTTTGAACTTCAATACACGTCTCCAGCTGACCAGTACTTTTTAGCGGGAATTCTCTTTAGATTACATAAGTCATCTACTTAAATTATATCCTTTGTTAATAAATTCAGATCATAATAGCATTTTCTGACCTCCTTACAACGGTTATGTATGGTAGCTGTTTTTTCTTCATTTAGACTTAAAAAGAATGAATGGAAATTCGGGGGGAGGGGGGAGGGGAGTTACTTGTTTCACTAAACTCATTTTTGTCAGTTCCAAATAAAAAAAAAATAATATATATTTTTTGAGCTGTCAATCATTGTTCAATTTTTTCACCATACTTTAAAGTGCAGCTCTATCGTACCTTTTCATAGCCAAGCATGTAAAATAATAACCAACAAAGCATAAACGTATAAAATATTTATTGTACTCCATAGTAAAATTGCCGTATGTTATTCAATAAAAATACACACATGAATTATTTTTCATGTTACTCGCGTAATATTTTATTATTCAACATTAAAAATATCATAAATTGAGAGCATATTATTATTTATTTTCTTGTGACCATCTGCTTTCATACAAAATCGTATGTAAAAGTCATAAAATTGAAATTTTCATACGATGTGACTTTATGAACTAAAGTTTTGCAATGAATTAGACCTCATTACCAAATTTTATCGTATATATCTCTACAGTAACTTTAAAACACATTCATTATAAAATATTTTAACCTTTAAACGTCATTATGGTTGACCACAGTTTTTTTAAATTAATTTTTCTCTTAATTTATTACTTAATTTTGTATTTTTAGTGATAAATAATATTACAGATTCTATTTTATAGCTTTGGAAATTTAAAATTAACTATTCATCCTAAGTTTTGACATAATATTCTATTGAGTTACGTAGTTCGGTATACCAAAAGAATAGCCAATCACTGTGGTCTAGTGGATGAGTGTCTGACTCATCCACTAGAGGTAACGGGTTCGATTCCCGACAGAGGCAAAGTTTATCAGTAAGCTTTGTCCACCGGGAATACACAGTGCATTCGGGAGGTGGAAGGAATATTTCAGGGCATTCTACCGACTTCTTAACCGAGATTTCCATGGTTTCCTCGGTTTGTAAAGGCAAATGCCGGGAAGAATTTGCTAAGCCATGGCCGCCTGCCACGGAAGATCCTAAGTCAAATGACTGGGTTTAGGAAGTCTCGGATAAAAATGTAGAGTCAGAGGTAGTTCTTGTAAAATTGGTTAAAAAAATGAATAAACGTTTTTTGATTTTGAAATTTGAAATAAAAATGTATGTGTTTTATCGATTAAAAAAGTAAACTTAAACTATTATTCTTCAGCCAGTCACAATAAAAGTATTCAAAATTTTAACTCTAAACTCGCTCGAACTTTAAAGCAAGTATAAAACGTAAGAGTTACGAAATTATTTATCAGTGGAGTTAAACTAAAAACAAAAATATTTGTTTTGTTTTGTTTTATTTGCTTTACCGCGCGAAATATATTACTGTTATTGTTTTTTGATACTAAAACAGAGATGACCTGTGATATTTAAATATCGGAAATTGAAATCAATACTGCGTGCTTGTAAAGAAAAAAGGTAAAAATACATAATGTTAATATAAGGAATTGTTATTTTTCAAAATAATAATATTTCATTCATCTGTTATTGAAAGGTAAAATAAATTAACTTCTTAAACTTTCATTTTTTTTTTTTTTTTTTAATTTTCAATATTAATATAATTTTATGCTCAACATTTTCATTTATTTTACACTACGATATAGTAATTTTTGGCATGTACATATAAAAAAATGTTAATATTACCTTTTATATGATAAAGTTAAAGAGAAAACTTTATTTCAAAACTTTCTTTGTATCTAAAAACTATTACACAGATGTCAAGAATTTTGAATGTTTATTTTTCTACAAAACTTTTCTCTAAAAAACTTTTTTGAGCGAATGAGTTTCTTAAACTAAATTTTCATTAAGTTAAATTAATTGAAGCAAAGAAATCTCTTTCATTTTATTTTTTTTTCTCTTAAGTGGTATTAAAATTAAAGAGTTGTTAAAAATTATGTAAATTAATTTTAAGTATTATATATATATATATATATATATATATATATATATATATATATATATATATATATATATATATATATATATATATATATATATATATATATATATATATATATATATATATATATATATATATATATATATATATATATAGAGGGAGAATTTAAAAACAATTATAATTTTATAATTTTTACTGTTATTAAAATGAAAAACTTTCACAATTTTTCTTTTATTCTCATTCACATTTTAAAGAGAATAAAATCCCAGGAAACTTTAAAAAAATGGCACTTGTTATTGTACTTAATGTTTAGTATTTTTCAACTTAAATTTCTTGTAATATCTTCTTCCTAATATACATTTTTAACAACAATACAATTTGAAAATTATAAATATCACACATTAAAAAATATATCAAATCTCATAATATTAAAAATTATAAATATGAGGGGAAAAATCGTAATTAAAGAAACAGTGATGAAACTATAATCAATAATTCAAATAAAATCATTGAATATATTAAACAAGGATAAAATTATATAATTTATTCACTATAGCATGTTTATCCGTGCACTATAACATTATTTGATGCTAAAATCAGGGCTAGATAATTATTACGTATTTATTTTTTCTGAGTACAAGAACAAAAAAAAATACCCCCCCCCCCCTACAGCAACATTTATTCATCACAACATAATTTATGCTGTATTAACTGTATTTTATGCTGTATAACTATGCAATATTGCATACATATTAAATTGCATACCATAATTATTTATGCTTTTTAAATTTAGAAATATTTATGCTAATAAATGATGCATAATTTACGTAATGTCTGAGCATGAACAAAAATAAATAAGTAATAATTATGCTATCTTATTTTCAGCATAATTTGTCCAATACAGCATAATATATGTCATAAATAATACGTTGCTCAGCATAATTCTATATATGTTGTTCTATCAGTAAATTGGGTTCATTTATGCTATAATGAGATAAATTTAGCATAAGTTACGTAGATATCTATAGAATAGAGTTTGAATATTAATCAGAAGTAAAAGGACTGAGTTGGGAGGCAAAAGTAAGGAAAACCACTCTGCATGATTACATTTGTTTTCTTCTTACATTTTTACTTATGTGGCTTCAAATAAGTGAATAAGGGTGTTTGTGTGATTTCAGGGACCACTACTTCACCGCGGTGACATGGGTAAATAATAAGCAAGTGGCGGTCGTGTGGATGAACCGACGACAAAATGTATCCATCATCTCCACATGCTCAGAACCACTGTGGAACTGCGAAGATGTAAGTTTATTATACTTTCTTTATATATACAGACTTGATTAATCAATAATAGATTACTTTACAACTAACTGATAATACTAAAAGCTTTTAAAGTTAATATTAATGGTCTACATGTTTTAAATTGTCATTGATCTTTAATTTTCTAAAAAAAAAAAAAAAAAAAAAAAAAAAAAAAAAAAAAACTAACATTTTGAAGTAAAACTTTCTTAGATTTTCTTAGAGTTTGTACACGTATACAATAAATTACGATGATGCTATTCTGTAATAGCATAAGTAACATGTTAACTATTATATAGAATGTAGTCGAATGTAGTGTTATTACTATACAATTAACCGGGTTTTTACGAAAGCCTGGCGTTGACAGGGAGCCAGTCTTGGGTTCGATACCCAAAATTTCTATAACGATAACGATACTATATTGTAGCACTACACTATAACGATAGTTTTTCGATAAAGATAACTATAAATCATAATGCAATTTTTTATTGAAATAAAATATTTTAAATACTTGCTTCATGACTGTACTGTACCTATAATGATAAACCACCTCATTTATATATACTTTTTAAATTTTTGGTAACATTTTCTTATTTTCTGCGCACTTTTCTTACTTTTGTGTGTTTTTTTTTGGAGCATTGAGCTAGCCTAATTATTATGTATTTATATTTGTCCATGCATATTGACAAAAAAAAATACTATCTTATTATTTATTATTTGTTTCTTCTTCTTATTCATCATCTTTTTTTTTTTTTTTTAAGGAAATGTCTATGAAAAATTATCCAACAGTTTCTGTGTCATTCCGCGGCTTTACCGTGTGGATTTAACGTGTCAACATCTCCTGCTGTAAATCTTTGTTTTCACTCGAAAAGTTTTAAAACAATGCATATTTCTACTATAATACATGTGTATTATATATAAACAACGAAATACTTTCTTTAATGTAAAAACTTAATGTATTTTTATTTTCAACGTTAACAAAGCTGTGAAAGGATGAAAGTTGCTTCATTATGGGTGCAATATATATATATATATATATATATATATATATATATATATATATATATATATATATATATATATATATATAATGTTTATTATAATATAAAAGCGACAAGGCTCGTTCGTATTGCTTTAGGCAACACAAATGATGTAAATTTTTCTCTCTGTCGTATGTGGTGACGCTTACAATGCTTTGTGGTTGTCATAAATTATAGCAAAAACATGTGGATTCCAGGATTCATTTGTTATTTTTATATATTATGTTGAAAATGTTGTTATAACGCTACTTTATGCAAGGATGTTTGTTTCTCTGTGACTGTTACATATAAATAAAACAAAAAATCAGCAATTTTAACTTCAATAAATTTAATCAATTGATATACACTATATAATTAAATATACGTACAAAAAGAAACAAGTAATAATTATGCTAGCTCATTTTCAGCACAAATTGTTTAATACAACATAATAAATATGTTAGAATATATTATGTTTGTACAGCATAATTATTTGTTGTCCTAATTTAGCATCATTTATGCTATAATGACATAAATGCAGCATCAATTTTTGATTTATTCTTTTCATGTACAAGCAAATTAATTAAACGTTTTTGAGAGCTATTTTTAGTTGAAATATAAAATTCTTAATTAAAGTAGAAATTTTAAAAGTGGATTTTAATTCACTAATTAAGTTTTTAATGATTATCAATTTAAAATAGTTAACCTGAGTAATTTTTTGTCTACATTAAATGTACTAAAATAATGATTGGTAACCTTTTTTTACATCATGTTAATGTTTCAATAATTTTATACCAATATTTGGTAAGTGAAATTAAATTTGACACTCTACAGCTATTAAAAGCTCGTACTTTTGATGATGAAACTCTTTTCAAATTTGTACACTTTGGTATGATATAACCTCTCTTTACTATCGTTTCAAGTTTATTAATTTTTGTGTTAACTGAAGGCTTTTAAGCTAAAAGTAATTAATCGTTTTCCACACGTGACAGTCAGATTTAAACTTTGTTGCCACAGTATTTTCTAAATAAACTTTACAAACATCTATCAAAGAATAATATACTATATTATGTTTAAGAGGTATAAAGATATGTACATATTAATGCAAGAGATAATAATTTTAAATACTTTCTATAAATTTAAATTTAATGAGGGATATAAATTTAATTAATATTAATATTGTGTCTTTGTATTTGATTATAAAAGCCGAAAGTAATTCTAGTCTTTCGTACTTTAAAGCCTTTGTAAATAAATTTAATTTACTATGAAATATTTGTGTAAGTGATTGTATTTTGTTATATATATATATATATATATATATATATATATATATATATATATATATATATATATATATATATATATATATATAATTTTTTGCTTGCAATTAACGATGTATTGATTAAACCAGTTTAACTTTAATACATAGGTAATAGTAGTGGATTAAAAACAAAATAAATATAGCTTATCTGTTTAAAAAATTCTTAAAAATTTTCTATTGCTTAAAACACGTAAAAGTATGTCTAGTATTTTCCATTTAAATTTCTTCAAAATCGGTGGAGTAATTTTCTCCAAAATCGACAAAATTGTGTTTTTCCCAATAAGCGTAATATTAAATTAGAGGATTATTAGCTTTCCCCGCGCGCTAAACCGATAAGCTCCATTACAATTAATTGTCAAATATTACATATTTTTATTCCTAAAATTTAAAAATAAGACAATTTTAGTAGCCGTTGGCGTTTGATAATAACATGAAGTTACATAGAAATATCGGTCTCTTGATTCACATCATTACTTGAAAATATACAATCAGAAAAGAAAATAATAATGTAGAACACAATATGTACATACAAAATATTATAATTATAATATGTAGTTGTTTTGTAACATAGCATTTTTATACCATCAAAGTTTTAAAAAAATGTGATTTCTATGTAAAGGAAAAGAAACATGGTGCCATCAATTTAAAAAAATCAATGATAAAAAGTTAAAAATCTCGAGATGGCTGTATACATACACATATTATGTATGTCTCGCTTCTCTTAACCCCTCTATAGCCTCACAAATTGGGAAGAAAACTTGTAAAGGTGGCAACCTGTGCTACAATTTCTATTTTAGACCCGGAATTCATGACGTCATATGAATTCATAAATTGCCTACTTTACAGTTTTTTAACCCCAGTTTGTGAAGGTACAAAAGGGTTTAGGCACATAATGTATGTATGCATGATAGTTCCCTCATGAATTTTACGTTGTTTTTTTTAAGCTAAGATATCTTTAAAGAGGAAGTTAAGGGTTTACAACATAGCTTCTTCAATGTTAAATAATGAGAAGAACTGTTCATAAACTCACATATGATGACCCAAAGCCCTTCCGTAGGCCCGCAAACTCGCGATCATCCGACGAAATATACAACCTGTCCCGTATCTTTTACGTCATAGTTACGACTTTACTATAGAAAATGTTGTAATGGATTGCATATCTTGCAGGATGAGTGTAAATTTGCGGGGTTATCATGGGGCTACGGAAGAACTTTGGGGCATCATAATATGTGAGTCAATGAACAGTTCATCTCATTATCTAACATTGAAGAAGCCATGTTGTAAGCCCTCTGAACTTCCTCTTTAAGCAGAAACCATACAGTCCTAAGAATAATATGAAGAGACATTTCAAAGTAATTTTGTATTCACACTGACGTACAGCTTTAGAGAAAAGTTTACCAACAGGGTGTATAGACAATCTGCAACAGACCAATGCTTTTCTTATGAGAAAAACCAGGTTGCTTATTTGCCACGTTCAGAAACTTTTATCCAGAGCTGTATATTTTGAATTGTATCTTCAACTACAAAGTATCAATCCTTGTTCTCTTAACTTTAAATTTCATCGTTAAAAGAAAGAAGCATGACATCACAATTTTGTATGAAGTCGTTAAAAAAGAAAAGATTTGCATACAAATGTCTTAAAATGTCATCGTGAAAGACTTTTTTATGTTAAATAAAATAACCATACTATGGTTGTAGTTATATTAATTGCAAGACATAAAAAAGCTTTTTTTTTCCAGACTTTGTATTGTTTTGTATATTTAAAATGAATGCTGGTAAAAAACACGACATTTTTAGACCGGTTTGACTTGAAACCCGGGTTCAGCTTGGAATAGAGATTAATTAAACAAAACTAGCCAAATCTCGGTAAGCTTGATTTTTGGAACTGATATTTGAAAACGAGCTCTGAAGCATATGAAGAAAAGAGCTATTTGTTGATATTTTAAGACAAAAAACTATTAAAAATAATTGATTTTACCAAAATTCTACAATTAAATACACATCATATTAAACAAAAATTGGGAACTTTTTCCATTGCATTCTTCATTTTATTTAACTCGTATTCTTTTCAAATGCTCCTTTTTATTATGTTTTTTCCTTTTATTCCTTTTATGGTTTAATTTAGCGCTCAACTCGAGCTGGCTCTTTTTCATGCTAAAAACTCAAAACACGGGTAAAAAAAAAAAAAAACTAAAGATTGTGACCCAGACGGGTGCTCGAACCAGTTTAAGTATAAACACATTACATTTTGTTAATTGTTACGTTAATGTTGGATGTTCCAGAGTCACACTGAGAGGCAGAATGGACCAGGCTGGGTGGACATCTATGAGCCTCCTGTGTTCTCTGAAGACGGGGCTTTTTATCTGGTACGTCTTCCAGTGTTAGACGGTGAAGCTGGCAAATTTCCACACGTCAACTTGGTAAACACAGCCACCAAGCGAGTAATTCCACTTTCACATGGTACCTATGAAGTTACCAGTATACTAGCTTGGGATGAAGAAACACATTTTGTGTAAGTATTTTGCTAGTATGAAATCATTAAAAGTATCAAACTTTTAAATTTATCGAGAAAGTACGTAAACCAAAACAAGAAAAAGAAGGTGAGAGATTATTTCAACCGGAAGCACCCCCTTTTCTTGGATTTTAACCAAGTTATTAACATAAGTGTTAACAAAAGTAATGACTTCAATATTACATTGATCACCTGTAAAATTTTGGTGTTTATCTGGAGAAAATTGTTTGAGAAACGGTGCATCCGGTTGTAAAAATCTCTTATTCTTTTTTTCTATATACTGAGTGGGTTATATTAAGAATTTAATTTCCATGTTCTTTAATTAAATTTTATTGAAATTAGGTACTTCCTGGCTGCTCCTGAAGGCAAACCAGGCCAACGACATTTGTATCGTGTACCAGATTTAAACGCCAGTAGTTCAGCTAGAGTACGCGAGTGTCTCACTTGTGCAGACTCTATAGGCGCTGCAAGTTTACCTCTAACGAACATATCTGAGAGTAGCATACATCATGGACCTTGTCTCTATTCTGCCGTTCGCTTCTCTCCTACATCACGTTACTACATTCACGAATGTCTTGGACCAGACCCACCAGTCACGTGGCTCATAGATACACGTACAAATAATAAAATTGCGCTACTGGATGAACATGCAGAACTTAGAGAAACTTTAGCAGAGCTTGCATTACCACAGGTAATTTTTATCTCGTCACAATATATTATGCTGTCGCTATAACGCTTTCTATGCTATGCTATGCTATGCTATGCTATGCTATGCTATGCTATGCTATGCTATGCTATGCTATGCTATGCTATGCTATGCTATGCTATGCTATGCTATTCCATTCCATTCTATTCTATTCTATTCTATTCTATTCTATTCTATTCTATTCTATTCTATTCTATTCTATTCTATTCTATTCTATTCTATTCTATTCTATTCTATTCTATTCTATTCTATTCTATTCTATTCTATTCTATTCTATGCTATGCTATGCTATGCTATGCTATGCTATGCTATGCTATGCTATGCTATGCTATGCTATGCTATGCTATGCTATGCTATGCTAACATAACATAACATAACATAACATACCATACTATTACTATCCTAACTAATTTCTTCTATTGATAACAATTATAGCCAATGAATTAAAATTAATATTTAAAATGTATTTTTATATAGGTAAAGACATTTGAAGTAGAAGTTGAGGGTGGATATCATGCCCAAGTCCGTCTCCACTTACCACCCGGCTTGCGAGAGTATGAAGAGATGACGTTCCCCCTCGTACTGCACGTGTAAGTTATACCTCACGATTAACACTCCATCAAATTATTTGAATTAGAACTCCAATTATTTATAATTACAATAAAAATCTCGTAAAATTGGCTTCACAATATTTGCTTCTTTATTAGTCTGTATTTTTTAATATATCAAGTTACTTAAAAGGTTGAGAAAAACTTAACTTGTACGAAACTGAGTACTTTTACTTACTTTGTGATGTAATGTGTAGTCATGCTGCACCTGGCTCCCAGCTCGTGTCTGAGCAATGGGGTCTGGACTGGGGATCTTACTTGGCTAGCCAGAGGAACTTCATAGTAGCCCAGGTTGATGCTCGAGGTTCAGGTTTCCAGGGAGATCGACTGCGACATGAACTGCATCATCGCTTGGGATCAGTGGAGATCGAGGACCAGATTGCAGTCATCAAGTAAGAAATCACATTGATTCACGTCTTCCATGTTTATTTTTTACGTTCTTTATTGAGTACACAGGATCGCGATAATGTATTTTACCATTTAAATCCAGTGCGTGATTTTTCTCCTAAGAATAATGTTGCAAATTTAGTGTGACTTTTTGAATGGTAAAATATATTATCACGGTCCTACATATATAAATATAGGGACAGATGGGGTCGCTATACGGTCCATCGAGGTAAAACTTAGAGAGATGTCTCATCCTCCAATGGGGAGTCAGGGGGACGTATAACTGGTATAAATCCTTGAAATTTCGGTGGCTAATCCGTCCCTATATAAAAATAAAATACATATGAGTTGTGTTGCTACTCTCAGGTACTTTTGACTAGTTCTCTACTTGGCCGGATGACCTTGGCGGGTGTTGTTCTTCCCCTTTAGGTCTTCACAATGTTTCATGTCTAACGGACACATCAGGTTTGTCGCCCATCTTCAGGTGTGTGAATATACACAAACCTGAAGATGTGTCCAACGTCGGACATGAAATGAGACAATAAGGAGAAGACCAACACCCACCAGAGTCTATGATACTAACAACTCACATTCATCGAGCCATGAAAGCCTATACAAAAATACGCAAAATATACATAAGTCATAAAAAATACATACGCATATTATACATTGTACATAATAACATCAACTAAAAGCAATACATTTTGTTTTGGTCTAAATTGTCTAAAAAATTTAAATATAAATTGTGTATTGTACGGCTTTCATAAACTCACTTTTACTAAATATCGATAAATGAGTTTTTCATATACATTCTAAAAACTATAATGTGAGCATTGTAAACGAATCACATTGTATAACAACAGCTATTTTTATACACAAAGCCGATCTAAAAATAAAACCATTCATAAAATTACTCGATGGAAAAAAAAAAACGTTCCGTAAGAATAGAGCTATTCAGTGATATTTTTAAAACAACAAAAACGTTTTTTTTTTTATTTATTTTTTTTTTTTTTGCAATATTTAAATTACCAATATATGTCGATATTTTGACTTCATGTCTTAACTTTGCTTCAAATTTTACATTATAATATCACAAAATATCTTTCCTGTACAAACTTAACTGCTTTCATATTGTAGAAAGGTTAATTGGGTGATAATTATATGCTCCATTAAATTTGTTGGCAAATATCCAAATAATAAATAATTTACAAAATAACTCGTACATTGCAAACTTTAAAATATTACTAATGTTTATTATAGTGTATTATATATACATATTTTCCAACTAGTACGATATTGCTTCATACAATTCATTCATTTTTTTTTAATCTACACGGAAAAAAATTACCATGGCAGGTACACGAATCCTGTATTTTGAAATAGGTACACTTTATATTGGAACAGGTAAATATAAACTACAATACCACTTAATCTAAGTGAGTCACAACTTTATTGTAGCATATTGCACCTGCATTAGGTACGTATTATTGTAGTATAATAATACCTGTGTTCTAAGTTATATGTCTACCTACGTATTACATTTACTTGCCTTAAAGGCGTAGAACACCTTGAACAAAAAAGTTGCGTAATGTCCTAACAAACCTGAAAATCAACGTTGATTTGGCCGAAGTCATTGATTTATAATTTATTTTCCATTTACAAAATGCCACTGGCGGTCACTGACGTCACAGCTTGCTTGCTTTACGCTCGCGTAAACCAGGTGATCTGTCTGTAACGTCAATGACCGCCAGTGGCATTTTGTGAATGGAAAATAAATTAGAAATCAATGACTCCGGCCAAATCAACGTTAATTTTCAGGTTTGTTAGGATATTAGTGTTACACAACTTTTTTGTTCAAGACGTATTTTTTTTCAAGTATTTTTTTTCCGTTTATAAATATATTTTTTATATATTTTAATTTTAATTATGTTTCCAGATACCTGCGTGACAACCTCAAGTTTATTGACAAGGGTCACCTTGCTGTCTGGGGTTGGAGTTACGGAGGATTTGCTACCACTATGATTCTCGCCCAAGACGCAGAGGTCTTCCGATGTGGCATATCAGTCGCACCTATCACCAGTTGGACGCACTATAGTAAATATTTGTCTCTATGAAAAATAAATATAATTTTAATATTAGGACAACAAATCATATGACATAATATGTCATAAATGTTGCAACTTAAAACAAAACAAAAAACATAACAATGTACAGTTGCAGACAAATGAAAGGTAACCTTTTAAACTTGTTACTTTTTTGCGCACCTCAAGTTTATGTGAAAACTATAATATTACGCATCACGAGGCATGTTTGGATTGCTGGCTAAAGCAGCTCACCTGATAGATAACGCTATACCTGAGCGCGCATCAAAACACGAGAATATGACACAACAATGTCGTTTCCACATAAAATTTGAGGCGCGCAAAATGGCAATATGCCATAATGGTTACCTTTCATTTGTCTCAAACTGTACATTTGTAACTAATCATAATAAACATCATTTTTGTATAAATCAAATCGATTTGTGCCTAATGGTATTTTGATCAAATAAAGAAACTATAATTTATTTTTGTCAGTATAAAAACACTATGCAATACTTTGCATAATTGATGCTGTTAATAAGTTGAATTATAAGTATCTCAAGTATGCAAGAAAAATAATATTGAAAAAAAATTATAAACCGATTATCCAAAGAAAATAGGCATGCTTAGCATGCTTAGCAATGCTATTCATTACTCCAGTATAGCGTCTAAGCGCATTAAATATGACGTCATGCGCATACATCCTATATAATTTTATGGATTAATCCAGACCAAGCTGTTGGCAGATATGTTGATGAAATTTATATATATATATATATATATATATATATATATATATATATATATATATATATATATATATATATATATATATATATATATATATATATATATATATATATATATATATATACAATATATATATATTATTTCATCAACCAATTAAGCTAGAGTCTTGAAATTTCGGATACCTCGATGGTGGCATCAAAAGTTCTCCCACCTTAATATTTTTCTAACTGTAAATGCTAACAATTGGGACTCGACCTTTTATATAACCCGTAAAAAGCTATTAGCATGCCAACAATTGTGTCTCTACCATAGAAGTATTGAACTTAATTTATTAAAAGTTCGCAATTAAGATATATAAATATGTTGACAGACTCTGCCTACTCTGAGCGATACATGGGACTTCCAAATGTCACAGACAACTACCGCGGTTACGAAGAAGCTGACGTCACGAAACGAGCTGGCAACTTGCGTGAGAAATTATTCTTACTGATTCACGGTACCGCTGATGACAACGTTCATTACCAGCAGAGTATGATGCTCATCCAGGCACTGACTGCTGAGGGAGTTCTCTTCAGACACCAGGTAAGTAAGTCACGTGGTGTCTATCACGTCATACAATCATTTTACTCAAGGTGTGCCTCAAATATAAATAAAATGTCATAAACGTCAATAATAAAAGTCATTGAACGTAATAAAAATATTATCTTATTTCCTATATAATAAAGTGTACCAAAATACATTACATATTTAAGTAGCTATTATAAAAAATATTTAATCTAAAAAAAAAAAAAAGTTAAAAAAAAGTTAAGAATTTATGAGAGTAGAAAAATTGACCGCTTCAGTTCTTAATAACTCCCACCCCCTTCCCTCCATAAAATAGACTTCTTCAAATATAGTTTTCTTCAATTTAGTAGCATATTATTATACAGCTAAACTACCGTTCACCAGTATTATTTAATTTCTTTACATCTAATAATGTTAATAATAATTAATTATCAATGTTAATGTGTATGGCGCAGTGGTATGGGTATGGTTTGATCAGCAAGAGAGATCACGAGTCCGATATTCATACTGTACAGTTTCGATAAAATGAATAGTTACCATTTAAACTCGATGTTTTTTACCGCGTTAAATTTCGTTCAATTTTGCAACCTTGTTTATGATTATTCATTGAACTCTATATTCTCAATCACATCTATATTCAAATTCATTGAGTCTATATATTGTAATAGTTGACAAAGACACCACAAGAAGTCACCTGTGATGCACTCAGGTAGACAATCTGGCGGGTAAATATTTTGCTTGCTTGCTTGCTCATTCTCTCTCTCTCTCTCTCTCTCTCTCTCTCTCTCTCTCTCTCTCTCTCTCTCTCTTGTGAGAAATGCTTTCTAGTATTTGTTTGATAACAAGTTTCGAACTATTTTCTTACCAAATTGCTGTCATTACAAATCATATTGATATAAATGATAAAAAAAAAATCTTAATTAAATCTGCGGTAAGTCAGCAGTTATTTTGAAACATAAGAAAAACATGAAATGCATTTCTTAGAAGAGAGAGAGAGAGAGAGAGAGAGAGAGAATGAGCAAGCAAGCAAGCAAAATATTTACCCGCCGGATTGTCTACCTGAGTGCATCACAGGTGACTTCTTGTGGTGTCTTTGTCAACTATTACAATATATAGACTCAATGAATTTGAATATAGATGTGATAGAGAATATAGAGTTCAATGAATAATCATAAACAAGGTTGCAAAATGGAACAAAATTTAACGCGGTAAAAAACATCGAGTTTAAATGGTAACTATTCATTTGATCGAAACTGTACATACGTATGGGTATAATGTGGCTTTTTCAGAGGTCCTGATATTGCACTGACAGTGCGCTCTCGTGTTCTCCGCTCGTTGTTATCCGAGCAGAATATGTCAGCGAGTCACAGGTAAAATGGTACAAGAAATGTTTAGGTTTGACACGTCTGTTCATGTCTCCGGCCATGCAATCCTATATGGCAGTGGTGGTATTGGCTCACGTCAAGTCAGAGGTATCTCAGGATGGTCCACCTCATTTCATTTATTTGTATAATATATTAATTAAATACAAATAGTAAATTAATTACTATTTCTACTATAAATAAATAAATTTATTTGTGTTTTTATGTGTCATTCATTATTACAAGACCATATTTATGTAATTTTCTGAAAAAGAAAAACAAGTCTCTGAAATAATAATAATAGCAAAAAAAAAAAATAATAATAATAATAGCAAAAATAATAACAAAAAAATATATATGGTAAAAGGACTAGTTATCGGCAGTTTAAGGATCTTAAGGTTCACATTCCTATAGTATTGTTAAGAAAAGCAGCCAAACCGACACTGCCGCAGTTATCGGCACCCCTATTTATCTCGGCCCCCTCTAGTGATAAAAGAGTTTTAAGCAGTGGTGTGGCAAGTAGACAGAATTCTAAGATGGTTGGTTCTAGTTAGAATCTCGTAAACTTAACACTTTCACCGTAAAAAGAGCCTGGCGATAACTAGTACATATACCATATTATAATAAATAAACCTGGATTTTATTTTTAATGTATATTTCTTGTCCACAGACCTACCCAGATGAAAATCATAGTTTTTCTGGAGTGAAAGATCACATGTATAAAGCTATGGAATCATTCCTTGATGACTGTTTTGGACCATTAGACTTTGAAGAATGGGAAATTGGAACTAGTTTCTTTACATTTAAACAATAGCTAAGCTTTTAAGCAAAAAAAATTAAAACGCTATACTGCGTTGAAGTGACTTTATAAAAGCAAAAAAAAAAAACAAATGATAAAATAATATTTAAGTGTGTTTAATGTATGTTGTGTCGTATTTAAAAAAAAAAGTGTTGGTGTACATATAATATATTAAATTATATTTCAAGAAAATGTGTGAAATCTGTAAATAATATTTATGAATATAGTATCATAGATTTAAAAAAAAAAATGTGATGATAATGTTTTCTATGATAATTAATGTGAAAGGCAGTATAAATGTTTCTGTCATTGTGTGATATTTGTTATACATCACTTCTTATTTGTACTATAAAGTAGTTCGCTCGTTTTAATATTATTATTGTTTTCATTTTTTCGAGCGTTTAAGGAGACTATTATAAAGAACTATAATCGATCTTGTTGCGAACAAAATGTCTATCTCGTATTTTATCAAGTGAAGCAAAATGTCTATCTCGTTTTTTTTTTTTTTTTTTTTTTTTTTTTTTTTTGTCAGCGTAAGCAAAATGTCTATCTCGTTCCCGAACGTTATGGAGATAGCGCTCGAGATAGACATTTTGCTTCTCGTGACAAAAAAACGAGATAGACATTTTGCTTCGCGTGACAAAAAAACGAGATAGACATTTTGCTTCGCGTGACAAAATACGAGATAGACATTTTGCTTCGCGTGACAAAATACGAGATAGACATTCTGTTCGCAACAACATCGATATTCAACATTTAAAAGATTATAAAATCTTATATTAATAATGTTTTAGAGTATTTCATATTCTTTTACGTATTTTCAGGGTCGGAATGGACATAATATTAGGTCGGCAAATGCCGCTTGGCTCCTTAGGTTTTTATACCCTTTAAGGACAGTTATGCCCTTCTTTAGCCGCTTTTGGGTCTGTTACGACGCCAAAAGTGGGCGTAACTGGCCGAAAAGTGGCCCTTTAAGCTTAAATTGCAGAATAGCCTCCAGCTAGCCAATCCGACCTTGCATATTTTAATTAAACGTAAAAAAAATTTGATAGAAAAGAAAAAATATAAAAAAGAAAGATTACATTACATTTGTGATTTTCAAAATAATTTAATGTATCAGTCTAATAGAATAATTATTAAATACAAGAACATGTTTGTTTTAATTACCATTGGATTTTTCTAATTTAAACATTTGAAATAAAATTAAGAAAGTAAATTACATCAATATATTAAAATTTGGTGTAAAAATTACCAATTTAATGATTTTTAGTATGATATTGAAATTGTATTCATCACGACCACTTTGTATTTAAAAATTAGAAAGTTTTTTTTTTTTTTTTTTTTTTTTTTTTTTTACTTTTTATAGTAATATTGTAAGCTGTTTTAATAAATGTTAAGTATTAAGCTTATATATAATCATCAGTACATTGCAAAAACTTTAAATGAAAATAATCTAAACTATAAGAAAGTGTTAAATGTTCCCTGAATCCTCTCTGACACGTAGCTTTTAGAACACGTAAATGTAACTATGTATGCCTTGTGTGACACACCAAATTATCATGTCTTGTTGTTTTAAAATGTATCAAAATATTTTAATAGAAGACTTAAAAACGAGAGTTTTGTGGGTAAAGGAGTGGGTGAGTAAAGGTAAAAAAATAAATGGCAAAATTGATCATTGATTGGAAATATTAAATTTATATGCTTTCTTTTGGCCAAATATAAATATTATGTACATAATAATTATGCTATATCTCGATTTCAGCACAATTTGTCCAATATAGCATAATTTATGCTATACTTTATAACAATTATGTAAGTAGCATAAATATTATGTTGTACAGCATAAACGTTATTTTAATTTAGCATCACTTATGCTTTATGCTATAATTACGTAAATACAACGTAACTGACGTATTTATTTTTGTTCATGTATGGAGAAATGAAGCATTTATAACTGGTACTAAATTTTTCTTGATGCTAAAATTGTTACTGCCGCTTCATAAACAATTATTTACTCGAAGGTTACATAATTTAGTGAAACAAAATCAAAGTGATTGATATTAAATGAAATGAATGCCTTGAGGTCCATCTGTAGCAAAGATTTCCTCATCCGGAAAATAAATCCAAAGCTATTTCTAGCAGCTTTACTCTCTCAAAAGAAAATGAATCCTGAACCCCAAAGTCATCTTCTAGCACTCTAGCACTCCGTTGCTAATACTATTTTTTTGTTATTTTCTTTTTACAAAACTAACTCTAACAATTCTTCTATTATTTTAAATTACCATGAAAAAAATACTTTAGAAAGTGCTACTTTAAGTTATAATATTAAAATCGCTCACTTTTAAATAATATAAATATTGTAAATTTTTAGAAACTTGAGTACTTTTATCTTTTATTCTAAAAAAATGAATTTTGAAGAGTAGATCATCTCCTAAAATAAAAATTATTTTAAATGTATTCTGATATTATATTGAGTATTTATTTTCATTCTTAATCAAAAGTATTTTTATAGTATTGTTATGTTTATACAAAGTAGGTATTTATTTTGTAAATTTGATGCAAAAGAAAAAAAAAGAAAATATCGTATTAAAGGAAGTATAATTAAATTTACAATGAAAGGGTCCAAAAGTTGTAATTACACATAAAATTTTAATGTAGTTATTTTCTTAATAGCTTGTAAATATATAAAATAGAAAATAAAAGCACTCAAAACTTATAAAATATAAGCTCGTTCTGTAAAGTATAGTGAATGTCAATAACAGTGATTGGCTGACCAACAAAATAAGACACAATGGTTGATCTTTTTTTTTTTTTTTTTTTTTTTTTTTTTTTTTTTTTTTTTTTTTTTTGAGCTGATAAAAGTGAGTCGCATATTGAGACTGGAACTTCTTTTGGGAAGTTTCTTTCATTCTTATCAAGTTCAAAGTTCTAAAAGAAGAAATAACCATGATCGACCATATGTATAAACGTAGTAAACAGGTAACGACGTCATAATCAGCTGCTTTTACAAAGGAACATTTTTGAAGCTGGCTCAATATTTGTGTGTAGTTTATAGAACGAGCTATAATGTTCAGTAATTGTTTATACATAAACAGAAAAAACAACAACAAAATAGAATTGAGGGCTTGGTTTTCATGACTGCGCAGATAAATATCAGATTAGTAACAGGGTATACTAGTAAAGAAAGTTTTATAGAAATAAGTATTGTAAGATTGTAAGACTTTGAAATAACTTAAAGGAATAGACCAGAATAAAACATAAGCATTTATATCACTTGATGGGACTTACATAAATAACTTTAGTTTGTCTCAAAATCCAACTATAGCAGTGATCAGAAATTTTCTATTAATGCAACCCACACAACATTTTTTGTTTTTTACTAATTTTTGCATGTTTATGACGTCAGAAACATGAATAGTCACGCAAATTGCATACTTAATAGTATTTTCACGCTCTCTCGTAGGGGCTACATTAGCATTCTGGTAAAAATTGTCATCACTCATCAGTTTTGAGAATTCCATTTCATGTTTATTCATTAAAAAGCACATGTTGTTTTATATGGTCTATGGCTTTAAAAAACACAATTTTTCAGTAAATGAAAGGTAAAAACACCAAAAAAATAATAAAAATAGAAAAAATATTTGCAAAAAAATAATAATAATAATAAGGAGATTGTCTACTCTTCACTTACTCATTGGTTTTACTGTAAGAGAGCTTTTATATTAAATTTTTTAACAACTTAACATGTGAAAAATAAATACTTATACATATAATATATCCTACAGTTATAAATATCTATCTAGATTAAAAAAAATTGAAAGCGCTTGTTATTAATTAAGGCACAATATTATAATGTAAAGAAGAATTAATTATAAGAAAAAAAATAGTACCATTAAAAAAAAAAAGATTGAAGACAATCTAAAGCTACGTAGTTAAACTCTTATTAGAACATGGCAAAAAAAAAAAAATGAAAAAACACAACAATACTATATTTATTTCAGCTATTTTGCTTGTATGACATTTCTGTTGCAGAAAAAAATTGTATATCACTAATTAACCATTCCATAATATAAATTAATTACTATTTCTACTATAAATATTTATGTGTGTGTTTTTATGTGTCATTAATGCAAGACCGTATTTATGTAAGCTTCTGAAAAAAAAAATCTCTCTGAAATAATAATAGCATTTATATCACTTCAAAAAAAAATATATATATAATAATAAGTAAGATGTTGGTGTTGTTTTGTATACAGAGTAAATTTTCTGCACAATCGAATAGAAATTTAGATCAAAATATAAGTTAGAAAATATATTATTAATAAAAAATAAATAAAAACATAATAAACGGTCTTTATTGTTATCTGTATCTTCTAAAAATATATATATAAATAAAAATTATAAATAAAATTTTAAACTTAAATAATAAAGCAGAAAAAAAATACTGATATTCAATAAAAAAATATTGTTCGATGTACGTGTATATATACATCGTTCATTTAAAAAAAATGTAAAACAAAAGAATGAGGAAGTCTACACGAAGTTAGCCACTATGTATGAATAAGTCATTAGAAAGAGAAAAAGTAGTAGATAAACTTAGCATAGGCAATTACCTGGAAAATTGAAGTTTTATTTAATAAAGGAAGAAAAAAAAATCCATTCCCAACCCTTTGCCGACTGTGACGTCATTTGTTTACATCCGATTTTCGATTGTCTTCTGGATTTCATGCATTTGCTACCAACGGAGGTTATCGGTTTAGCGCGCGGGGAGACGCGGGGGAAGCTAAGGGTCCCCTAATTTAACATTACGCTTATGGAGAAAAACACGTTTTTTTTTGCGATTTTTGTGAAAACTACTCCAACGATTTCGGAGAAATTTAAATGAGAAATACTAGACATACTTTTACGTGTTTTAAGCCATAGTCATTTTTAAGCATTTTTTAAACCGATAACCTCCAAACAAAAAATTTATCGGTCAACGGCCGCCTTCCAACAATGGGATCGTGTGAAATCCATAAGACAATTGAAAATCGGGTGTAAACAAATGACGTCACAGTCGGCAAAGGGGTTGGGAATTGAAATTTTTTATTTCTTCTTTTATTGAATAAAACGTAAATTTTCCAGGTAATTACCTATGCTAAGTTTATCTACTACTTTTTCTCTTTCAAATGACATATTCAAACATAGGGGTTAACTTTGTGTAGACTTCCTCATTATAATAAAACATATTTTATTGTAAAAATATGTTTTATGTTTACTCTTTAGAAAATATATATATATTATATTATATTCCTGAATGTTGTTTAAAAAAATGCGAAAAAAAAAAACTTCTTTGTAATAAAAAAAAAGCATGCTTGCCTATTGTACAGTACTACACTAAAGTGTTATTCATATTGGTGCATATATTTAAAGGAAAAAAAATGTTAAATATTGTTATAGTTGTGTATTTAAACTATTTCAAAACCCATTATATAAGAAAGAATGAAAAAAAAAATTAAAATATAAAAAAATGAAAAGTATGTGTAATGCAAAAAAAAAAAAATTATATAAATATAAAAAAAAACACTTCTTTGTATTTGTTATGACATTTTTATGAGTAGTCTACATACCATTATTTTGTAATAAAATAAATGTAAAAATGACGTTTTCACATTTTATTTACTAACATTTCCTCTCTTATTCCAGTGGTTTTGTATTTTATTACTTAATTTCTTGTAAAATACTTAAAAGCATTTTTATTATCATTACAATAGTGGATTTTTAATAAAGTATACTAAATATTTTAAATAACATTATGATAAAAAGATTTTATTATTGTTTTGTAAGTTATAAACTTGTCTTTAATAACATATGATCTTAAATCTCTATCTTACAATATTTTGAAAGGGATATTTTTTTTTTCTTAAGGATTTACAAAGATTATCAAAAGTAACACATTAACATTAGTCTGTGGTTCAATACTACTATTGGATAAAAATTAAATAAATTTCAGAAGAAAAAATTATTCTGAATGAGGAAGGTGAATTTTTTTAACACCCACTTTTTATGAAATTTTTGAAAAGAGCGTTAAAAAAATTTTAAGGTGCTATATTTTCTTAGAACGATTGGAGCATGGGAAATTATTTTTAATTAATTTTTGAAAATCGACCTAAAAAGCCTGTGACGTCATCAATCGGGAATTTATTTCGGAAAGTATTGACCGCAGTAGGTTCAGTTTTTTGAAATCCTGAGAACGAGCTGATTTCATTAAACTGGTTACTGAACCTCGAACGCTTAGTATTTGCCGAGAAAAAAGTGGACTGATGACGTCACAGGCTTTCTAGGCCGATTTTCACAAATTAATTAAAAATACTTCGCATGCTTCAATCGTCCTAAGAAAAAATAATGCCTCAAAATTTTTTAAAGCTCCTTCCAAAAATATCATAAACTCAACAAAAAAATATCTCAATTCACCTTCCTCATTATTTGTAATAAAAAACATTACCTAATTTGGTTAATTTTAGGGTCAAATATTTATTGTTTTCTTCTTACGTTAGTTTTTTTTAAACATGTTTATATAAATTCTTTTAATCCATTGAAAGCTATTTACTAGACAATTAATTGTTTAGGAAGTAAGAACCATTTAACTTTGAAACATTATCAAAGAAAAGAATAGAAAAATCAACAAGTGCCTTTTTTTGCGACGAAGTCTGTATCTAGGTGTAGATCTTGATGGCACAATACAGTCATACATATTTATACTTTGATTGCCCTAGAAACATCTTAAGGGAGTAGGGTACCGACGTCGGCCATTACACTCAAACTTTTCTCGTCAAAAAAAGCTGAAATTTTGCACAATGATACTTCAGCTTAATACAATTCTAAATATATAAAAATTTTGGGGGTCACCGTGCAATAAGATTTTTTGAAAATTTAAGCCCATAAGGCCCAATGTTAATTTCAATAATTGTTTTCTTTTTTTCGGGAGGGTCAAACATCATGAAATTTTTATCACGGCTAGGTGTGACCCTTAGCTACACAATGACACCAAATTTAGATCCAAAATTCTTCTAGTTTTGAGATAAAATGTCAGTACCCTACTCCCTTAATAAATGCAAATAAATATATTTGTGTTAATTGTCCCATTAATATCTTTATATAGCTTGGACATCATCGTATTAGTAGTAGTGGTCCTTTCGTTTAATTATAAATCTTCTATAGAACAGGAATATTGATATCTCAAAATGTTTATAATTGGATATTCTAAAGGAGAGGAATAAATATAAAATAAAAACTAACATATTACATTTATTAAATTTTATTTTTAAATATATTTACATTTTACAGTTTCTCTATTTAGTGTATAATTAAGAAAAAATTTGATGAAAGCCATTAATTTTGTAAATAAAAATTGTATTTTTGTTTTGTTTTGTTTTTGTTTGTTTGTTTACATCAATTTTACAAAATCCTTTCTCTCTTTGAACCCTCTGCTAACATTTTTAGAACCTCATTTTCAGTCTCATGCGTTGATGTATTTTGAAGAATCTTCTGTTTTTTCTTCTACTATATAGGCCTTAAGAGGCGTTTCTTAAGAATATAATGCGTATTTTTTATATCTTAAAATTTTTTAGATAGTTATTTTTTTTAATCAGTTTTACAATTTTTTTTTATTAATAATTATTTTATCTATGCAATCCCTGTGAAGAAGTTATTCATTTCTTTCTTTTTTTTTTATATTATTATTTATGATTTAAACTTGATTATATTTTGAATGTGAAATCTTATAATATATAGTTTTAATTTTTTCATAAATATAAAATTCTAAAATCTATTATATATTATTTATTTATTTTTTGCATGCATTCACGCAAATTTGCAAAAATGTTAGTAAGAAATTTATACACAAAAAAATAATTACAATTATTTTTTTTTTATACATTTAATACTATATTTAAAAATTTCTAAATTTTATTGATATAAATATATTAATGATAATTTTGAAATAAAAATATTGTAAATAAATACATTCAAATATGATACGTATATATTAATAAATAAAATTTATTATTATTAACTTGAGATATATTTACAAAATCTTCAGTTACTATATCTTTTGTTTTTTTTTTAATAATAAATGCAAATTGTATCATTAAATTAACTTCTTAATATTAAAATATCAAAGCCGAGGCAGCTACTAATTATTATTTTTTAATATTTTCAACTGTATTAATAAATAAACAAGCATATTATTAATAATATAAACTATAGAATTAAAATATATAATATCAATATTAACATTTTTCTTAATAAAAAAGCTACGATAGAGTTAAAAAAAAAAAAGTTGAAGGATGAACTTCGCAGACGTAATAGAACGTTTTTTGACTAGATTTTTTTTTTTTTTTTTTTAATTTTATTATTTTAACGTAAGTTAATATTGCCTTCAATAGTATGTGTACCTAATTTCAAATCGATTTGTTCATCGGTTATGCGGGGAAAAAAATCATAGTGCAAGGTGCAAGCATATTACGGCGTCGTATATTTCCCATGCTATTTTTCCCACCGATGGAAAACTCGAGTTGAAATTCGGTGTACATGCTATTGAAAGCAATACAAACTTATTCTGCACTTAAAAAAAAAATCTGTCCAAGTCATTAAAAAAAAAAAAAAAAAAACTTACATGACGTCTGAGGTTAATCGTTTAAAAACAGAAAGAGAAAACAAAAAGCACACATTTTATGCCACAGTTATATCAACTGTTATATAGATTTAGGATGAGAAGGGAAGAAAGGTCGGCCCGGGTTATTTTGCATGGAGGGAATCACATCTGCTATGCAGAATTTTCCATTTAAATATATCATCAAAACAATCCATAAACTATTTAAATTCTAAATATTAAAAAATAATACTGAAAAATAGTCAAGCGACTATATTATAGGGTGTATATGTATGACGTCATACTGAATGCATTTCGACACCATACTGGAGCAATGAAAAAACATTGCTCAGCATAGGACAAACGTGGTTTTTGTCTATTTTCTTTGAGAAAGTAGTTGATTTTTTGGGGTATTATTATTATTTTTAGCATACTTGCAAATATAAGTCAACTTGTTAACAAAATCCTTAAAAATTTTGCTATAAGTATTTTTTAAACTAGAAAAATGAATTTCCCACACAAGTCCATGTTAGTTAGTGCTCACATATGGCGTCGACTTTTATATGAATGCAACCACCCTATAGAGTATAATAGTATTTTGGTTTTATAAAGAAACCAAGGGATTTTCTGTTTGATAACTTTTTTTTTTTGCTCTTATATAATAGAGATTTTCATATTTTCTTTTTACCTTTCAGTGTTTCTTATATAGATGTGAATTACAATTCAGAATATTTATTATACATGACCATGAACAAGCGCATATATAGTTAACATCGTTTTTTTTAAAAGAGTCCAACACAGAGCAGCAAAAGAGAAGCTCAGATACTTATCTTAAATCACGACACAAATATCATAATCTCAAGTAGCAATATACAGACGAAGGAAGAAGATTGGATTGAAATTATTTTGTTAAAAATTAAGGATTTTTTTATTTTTTTTTTTTAACGAAACGCACGACGAAGAGTACGTGGTGTCATCGAACCTTTGTTGAATGCTGGAGCATCGTTTGGAGATTTGGGTCGACTGGACGCTGTGGACAAAAAATTATCATATTAACAGTGGGAGTAGATTTTAACCATTTTAGAGGAGTCAACTTCAATGGTCAGTATAATTAGTCTAAAATTTAGGTATCCATTTAAAAACTGCAGGATGTGATAGGGCATTGTCCTTTACTGTTCTCAATGTGATATCATGAATTTCCCTTGCACACATTTTTTCTGTGCCAGATACATGAAGCATAGATACATGTGCAGCACATTGTTTTGACCATTTTTTGGAAAAAAATTAACAACCCTTTAAATAAAAAAAAAAATCTATAATGGTATGCCTAATAGTCATGCGAACGTTGAATAATGGGTTCATTACGTAACATTTGAAACCAAGAAACAGTCGTGGCAAGGAAAACATTGTGTGTTAAACGTAATCTAAGTAAGATAAGTGTGAAAAAAAAAGGCATTTTGAGGTCCTCCCACAACTACCCCAGTATTATTGAAATAAGGGATAGGAGAGTGACTGGACCAAGTGCATTGAGCTCAAGAGAGACTAGGTTGAAAAATAGGACCATTTGTAAGTCAAAAAAAAATTATTAAATACGTCGTTCCGAGAACTTTTCAACCCACCCTCGTAAGTAGAGTAAGGTTATTTACATATTTGTATTTATGTAACTGTTTATATATCTCAATTTAGTTTTTACAAAGTAAGTAAATTTCAATAGGATGTTGCAAAAGTAAGTATAATTTTTGTTAATTTACGCAGAATTTTACATCCATTGTGCATGACGGCTCCTTTTGAACCAAATACAACAACTTTATAATGCTTCTTATCGGTGATTAATTTTTAACATCGTTATTTTTTATTATTATTATTTGCTTAGAACACGTAAAAGAATGCATAGTATCCCTCATATAATTTTTTCAGAAATCTGTGCAGTAGTTTTCTCACAAAAAAAAAAAAAAAAAAAAAAAAAAGTCTTCATGATCCCAATTTGAAAATGGATGATATTAATGTGCTGTTGCTAATTACTTATTACTATACACATTCAAATTTACAATTTTATACTGATTGGACAGTATTAATTGCTATATTTTTATTCACTTCTCCAGTTAATATATTTGTATTATTTTAAATTTTCTTTTCACTCATGTCAGTATATCTTATTCCTTATTGTTTTTTTATGTTTTATCGACAATGTATATATATATATATATATATATATATATATATATATATATATATATATATATATATATATATATATATATATATATATATATATATATTATAATTTATTGTAAATTGTAAATAGTTGACAAGATCAACGCTTGTTGTAACACTATGTTACTATGAACTGCCTGGGTCAATGAGGAATTCTTATTCTTATGAGTATAATGTTTTGCAATTCTGTGCCTTTTTTTAGTGTGCCTCTGATTGGTGCAATTTCACCGCCGGTACGAAGCATTGTTTTTGTCTTGCTTTTTCCAATTATTTAGCAATTTAGCGCGTGGGTTTGAGTTCCCAGGTGATATTCTTTTATTAATATATTTAATACTGTGAAAGAAAACATGAAGTAACACGAAATAATAATTGTTATAATTGTTTTACATTAAATTGTCTAAAAATTTATATATACATTTATACAAAAACTTATTACTTTGATAAAAAATCCAGTCACTTACATCGTGCAAAATACTTGCGACGAGGGTGTGCTTGACAGGGACGTGGCCCTGCAAGGTGATTACGCCAACCTTCCTCCCAGGGCGGAATGTTTTGATGGCAGAATGGACAGCGGTTTGAACGTGATTCAGGCTCCGACGCTATAGAATTGAACATATTTAATTATATTATACTTCCTTTCTAATTAAATTATAAACATGTGCTATAGAAATGAGATCATAACAATTTAATTATACACGAAAAAAAGAAGCTATAATAACAGCAGGGACATTAATATTGTAAATTAAAATAGGTATAGATATTAACGTGGAACAGATATTGACATAATGCAATATCATCTAATTACCCCTTTGTATAGTATTTTTCACCTACACGCGGGACAAAAATAAAAATACGTAATAATTATATTAGCTCGTTTCAGATAACAATTGGTTCGATACAGAATAATCTATTATAATAACTATGTTACACTATGTTGTATAGCATAATTATTTTTGTTACCAATAATTGATGTTATAATGACATAAATGCATCATAAATTACGTAATTTATTCCTTCCATGTTCATTAGTTATCATTGTAATTTGTCAATATCTGTTCCAGGATAATGCTTCCTATTTACAGGATTTATACCTGACAACATTGTTTGATACACTTTCTTTTGCATCTCATACTACGTACAGTACATTAGGTAGAGTCTGAAGGAAGCAAGAGAAATATGTCAGGATAGAAAGTTGTGGAGGTCTATCACTAGGTCATGCTAAAAATCATCTATGTTGTTGGCTTATCCCGAAAAGGACTATAGCGTCATGATATGTACAGCTCTGGCCAAAAGTTTCCGAACGATTTGTATAGGCAATCCGCAACCACACTATGCTATCTTTATGAGAAAACGCAGCGGCCGCCGCTTCCCCGTTTGGGAACTTTTTGCCACATCTGTATGTATACCTGACACTAGTCGTTTTTTTTTTTTTTTTTTTTTTTTTTCCATGTAAAAATATCTATATAAAAAAAAAACATAACTGAACGACTTACGAATACATTGACGAGTTTTCGTATGTTCCTCGTAGCACTCAACAGGTACGGCTTCCTCACACCTTGGACATTTGCGGTAAGTCTGTTTCACTTCGCATGAATCTAAAAATAATACGTAAATAAATAAATAAATGGACAAATAATTATAAAGCGGATGCACTGATGCTCATATTTGTTCAATTTAATTAAAAATTGAGATATATGATTATTTTTGTATGGTTTATAAGAACTACGGTACTAAAAACTTACTGAGCAGGTGCCTGGCTAGACAAGCAACCTCGATGACCTGACGACAATGGACACACCGCGTCAGCAGAGGACACGCTCGCCAGTAGTGAACATTCAAACCTTGCTCTGTGAATGTTGGGTCACGCTTCTGGCAGAAAATGCACATCCTATGAAATTAAAATTAATTACACGCAAGTTTTCACTTTTTTTAAGTTTAAGTCATTTAATCGTTACAGATATTATTTTATGCAAATTTTATTACTGTTATTTTTAATCTGTTTGATTTTCATTGTTTTTAAACTATATTCTCACTTCTCATAGCAAAGACAGGAAAGAAACTACGTAAACTAGGCAAGAAAATGTGGTTACGTAGCAATTTAGTTAGGTTAGACAGATTTACCGTAACCATTGTTTTATAACCATATTATACCTTATGCCATACCCATAACCATCAGACATACCCATAACCTTATTATCCATAAATTAGACATAAACACGTTCACTTTGTATTGGTTTTCATTCATTTTCATTTTGAAGTCAGACACTCATGTAAAAACTCAACCGTCAAAAAGCAATAGATGAAAATATATAAATACAAAATCAATGTGTTCATGTCTAATTTATGTATAATAAGGTATTTTAATTATTATTCTAATATTATAAATGATAAACAAATCAATTTAATATGCGTTCAACCAAATTATTACGTAACCTCCTTTTCTTGCATATCTCTGCGATATAAACACAGACGTTGATCTAGACTCACTTATCTTCAGCAGAACCTCCAACGTTTGAGTCCACTCCTGGTGAGGTGAGAGCCGAGGCTGAGCTGGAACTTGAGCTAGTGGCGGTGTGCGCGGGTGATGGAGTAGTGGCGCTCATCTTAGCGTGTCTTGAGCCACGTGTCCTCTCACGTGGAGTTGTCACGCTGGCAGCGGCAGCAGCAGCGGCGGCGGCGGCTGCAGCAGCCTCAGCTTCTTCTTGCTGACTTTGCAGTAACATCTCGCGTTTGCGCTGAAGTCAATAAAAAGAACAAATTAAGTTATACGAGAAAATCTTGTCTCTCCAGTAAAAATGTTTTATCATATAAATTGACAAGGAAATTTGGAGCTTCAATGAAGAAGACCAAATAGCTTTTAAGGGATTATTATGTTTCATATTCGAAAAGAGGACATTGTACTGAATCGATTGATACATGAATGTATAATTTTTGAATTCATTAAATATTTTTAATTATTTTTTTTAAATTGAAAATTGACGTCACGGTCGGTAAAATATGCATGTCGGTATAGGAAAATATTACCAACCAAGACGTTCGATTTGTGACTTTCAAAATTTAATTAAAAACATTTAATGAACTCAAAAGTTACAACTTCGAATATAGTAATTATTGATTCAGGTCGATTTTCTCTTTTAGAATATGCAATAAAGTCACCACTTTTGTTTTAAAATCATTCGTATTACCGATTACAAATGTAAATTACATGTATCACTTTGTTACCTGAACATCGATACGATCAAACTCTGCAAAAAGATGTCTATAAAGAAGATTACGCCTGGTTAGTTCATCATCCGGAGGCAATGTCTTGCGGATTAGTCGAGGATTGACGCGGTAGACAAGGATCAGGACTCGCTCGGCAACCTTGCGCACGGGCTCGGACGGATGGTGAAGTCCAGAGGAACCAAATTCAGTCAGCACGCGGCATGTGAGTCCACTGAAATATTGTGTAGAATTAAGGACATTAATTTATATGTATGAGTAGAAAACCAGAGAATAGTAAAAAAAAAAAAAAAAAACTCCCTTTCATAAAAATAATTTTTATAAAAAGCATTACTTTCATTTATCAACTATTAAAGGCATTATAAACTTTCTTTTTTATCATGTATAATATTGGAATAATAATTAACATGCCTTATAATCCATAAATTAGATACAAACACGATGATTTTGAATTTATTTTCAAGGTGACGGTTTAGTTATTATTACTCTGACGTCACTATATTTTGAATGTACTTGACTCTGATTGGTTGATGAGGCAGAGTTTAAAGTTATAAATTCAAAATATTGTGACGTCAGATCAGTGATAACTAAACTGTCACAATGAAAAGAAATACATAAGCAACGTTTTCATTTCATATCTAATTTATGGATAATAAGGTATGCTATCTATTATTCATATGTTAAAAATGATAAAAAAGTAAGTTTATTATGAATTTAAATTAAACATAGATATCTACAGAGAAATTTTGTTTGTATAATAATTCTTCATGACAGGGAGATTAAAAGAGTAACATTTCACGCGAGCAAAAGTGATTCAATCTGTAACATCTCTCCCTCTTCTCTCTTCTTACTCTACTCAGTTTATATAAATATAGCAATAATTAATGGTGAGACATCAAATCAATACATACAGGGCGGCTCCCTATAAATATATAAGTTCTCACCTTTGCTTGTTGTTAGAGATTCCCAACTTCATAATGAGCTGTTCCACCATCTCCATTTTACTGAGCGCTAGACGAGGATGCGTCGTGTTGGTTAGAGGTCGAGTCAGATGACCTGGGATTAAGTGTAAGTCCCTGAAAATAAAATTTATATTGATCTTCTTAGCTATATATACGTATGATGGTAAGTGAATCATTGAAATTAGATACGATTTTTAATCATGTCAACTTATTTTATTCATACATTTTCAAATTAATTGAATTTAAATTAAAAATACCGTTCACTGTTAAAAACATTTTAAATCTCATTAATTTATGTAATTTTAATTAACTGTTTGCCTAAAAGTAAACGTATTAACTACTACGCTACTTTATAATAGAGTACAATGCATAAAGTGTTACTCTTTCAAAAAAAAAAAAAAAAAAAAAAAAGGCCACTGTTTTTTTATAAAGATTTTTATTACTTTAATTAATTTTAAAAAAAGAAAAAGAAAAAAGTATACTGATGGTAATAAATAATGATAAGTAAACCCAGATAAGCAATTATTTAAGTATTGAGCTTAAAAATTAGTTATTGTTCAATTGAGTCGTTTACAGTGAGTGGAATGTTTAATTGAAAACTGGAAAGACTTAACGATAAATTAAAATTAATTTTGTGTACGGAAACTTTATGGTTGTGTTGTAGTCGATCACTGTTTTTTTTCGATTAAGATCCGATCTGCTCAATACAGTTTTGCCTCGATCAATATCAGATCAAGATCACAATAATACGAAACGATCAAATGAAGATCAGATTTTAGATAATTTGATTTAACATCACATTTTTTCTATTGTGATATTATTGCTTTAAAAAAATCATGAATACAACAAAAAATTCAACACGATTAATTTTTATCATCATACTCTTTTATTTGCATATTTAATTTTTTTTTTCAATACAAAAAAGTAACGCTGCATGAACACTTTTTTTTTACCATACCGTTCTCATATAATATGTTTTTCAAATTTTTTGAAACACTGATCTGATCAAAAATTAGATGTTAAGTGGCTCTTATAAGGCGATCTCTCTAGTTTAAATAAAGATAATTTTTTAAAATGGAAAATGTCATATCACCGATCAATTCAAACGATATTGATTCAATCAAAATTTTCGTCTGCAGATCAAGATCACAATAACACTGCAGCTGACGGTACAAAATCAAAACTCACCTAACATCCGGACAGTCTGCAATGTCTAAGATGGTCTGCACCGCCATGTTGTGAATACGTGGAGTGGAGTCGCCGCTCTTGGACAGAAGCTCCGGAAGAACACGTTCTACACTGCGAGCGATCTCCGCAGCGATAACTCTGCAATGACACGCATCGCATCAGTCATATTATCTTGTATATTCATACTGTTCCAATTTATAACCAATTATGCTATAACGGCATACATGCTACATAAATTAAATAATTTTTCCTTCCACATGGAAAAAATAAATTACGTATGCAATTTATGCTGTATTTATGTCGTTATAAATAAAGCTAAAATAGAAGAGCTTAAATAGTTATACTGAAAGACATAATATTTATGTAATATAGTTAATATGAAAAGTATAGCATAGATTATTCTGTATTGAACAAATTATGATGAAAATGAGCTAGCATAATTATTGCGTATTATTTTTGTCCATGCGTGCGTCAAATTTTCATTCTATATTATCAACGGGTATATTATCAACGGGTATTATCCACGTGCCATTTTTAAAATAAGTAAACACTGCATGATTTGAAAACAATTAAGTAAGTCTAGTGCATCCAAATG
Source organism: Ecdyonurus torrentis (assembly GCA_949318235.1). Taxonomy (NCBI): domain Eukaryota; kingdom Metazoa; phylum Arthropoda; class Insecta; order Ephemeroptera; family Heptageniidae; genus Ecdyonurus; species Ecdyonurus torrentis. The sequence continues at coordinate 9,442,231 of OX439130.1, forward strand.
GCGCATTCAAATATTCATTTATTTGTTGTAACTTTGTGCAGCAAAATGTTGAATAGCATTGTTTTAAATGGAATTAATTATTTTGCTACGCCAAGTGACAAAAAATAAAAATAAAAACGCATTATGTGAATGCACCTTTATTACTCAGTAATAATAATGTACTAATGAATACCTTCGTGTTGGTACAAACTGAGTAAAGAACAGCCTGATGACGTCAGCGGCGAGGGTGTACACGGCGTACACTTTGTCCTTGAGTGCTCGGTGTAACAGGAAGATAGCCGCACGTGCAGTCTTGTTCGCCGTGGGTCTGGGAGTATCTGAACTGCATTGGTCTTGGGCAGGACGAGTCAGTTCCTCTCTTAGAAGTCGAAGTCCGTCTTCACGATCGGAAAACTGCTTCGAGTAAAATTTCTCTACCTATATAACAAGACAGAAACATTTAAAATCAATATCTATAGTTATGTTATTGTGGTTTTTATTGGCATGATATAAAATATAAAACAATAAAATAGTGTTAAAATAGAACTGTATTTATATATTTCAAAATCTATATTATTCAAAATATTTCAATCTTTATAGTGACGTAGACATACAAAAATAAATACTCAATAATTCTGCTATCTCATTTTGAGCACAATTTGTTCAATATTATAGCAACATAATTTATGCTATTCAGCATAATAACTATGTCATAGCATAAATACAATCTTTTTACATGTAAAAAGATGCTGCAGCATAATTATTTGTATTGTTGTAATTTACCATCATTTATGCTATAATGACATGCAGCATCAATTACGTAACTTATTATTTCTGTGTGTGTACTGTGTAGTGATTATACTACATAGCATAATAGTTGAGATGTTTAGCATTGCCTTGCCTTCGATATAAACGCACTACACTTTACAAATTTTACTCAAAATGAACGATCTACATTTCTCATGTAGGTCATTTGTATCTATGCCAAATGTAGATCGTTCATTTTAAGTGAAATTTTTAAAGGTAGTTCGTTTACTTCCACAGGTAAGGATGTTATTACAAAATAGCAACATTTGAGCTCTACAATATAGTAATTATTCAATGCAGTATAAATTACGTAGTTTATTTTTTCCGGTGTATTATAAATATTATCGGTAACTTATCGGAGCTTATTGGTATGGCGCGCGGGAAAAGCTATGAGTCCCCTAATTTAACATTACGCTTATGGGAAGATTTTTTTTTTTTTCCTATTGTTGAAAAAATTACTTCAACGATTCCGGAGATATTTATATAAAGAATTAACTAATAAAGGAACAACTGTTTTCAGGCTGACCATAAGCGATTTCAGTCACATCCGCTTCCGTTTCGACGTAATGCTTTTACGTGTTTTAAGATATAGAAAATTTTAAGAATTTTTAAACTAAAAACTTCCATTATAAGCAATGTGGAAAGTGATAATTATAAAAATAATTAGTCATAAGTTATGCGAGCTTGAAAACTTACGAGGTGTATGCCGAAGACTTGGATGGGTAAGATTGCTTGTCGCTTCTCTCTCTCACTGAGACCAATACATCGTTCACCGTTGTCGTAACAATCTCGAAGTAGCTCTTCAGCTCGCTGGCTGCTACTGCAAACACAAGAGTCGAAGCAAATTATAATTTGTCACTTGGATAACTAGGTTATTAAAATACTGATAAATTTGGAATAAAGTTTAATAATGATGATTTTTTTAATTTAAATTGATATCACTTGATTCAAACTAGATATACAGTAGTGTGTGATTATTAAACATATTAACATCTATAATCAATATTCCAATCATACTAATGATAAAATTAATTACTCAGATATAGCAATTTAAATTGATGACGCAATTTCATTTCAAACTGAGTTATTTGAAAAAAAATTTTAATATTGATTTTTAATTTTAAAATTAAATTTCAAATTTTTAAAGGTGCGTGGTTGGTTTTACAAGGCTATTTAGTATAGCCTTAAAATTTTTACTGCGGGGCTTTCTACATAGCCCACATCGCTATTAATTTGAAGTTTTGATTTGTGATATCTATAATTGGTAATTGGGTTAAAGGATTTGGGGCTTAGGAATTTTCTTAAAAATATCAACACTCATACAAGGAAAAAGTAACTAAAAAGTTACTATTTAGACGTTTTTTAGAATAAATTTGTTAGAGAATTTTTTTTTTAAAGTTTAAAGAGCTATAACTTATATTTACCGCTGAAGAAATAACGTTTATTAGTTACTGTTTAAACTTTCTTCCACCAATAAAGTTATTGGTTTGTACTGGAGAGTTACATCTATGTGTATATGTAATACTAGTAGTTGGTAGTATTCATATTAAATTAAAGTTTTAAAAATGATTACTTTTTGAGCGCAGGTAAAGCACGTTCTTCGTAAGCCTCGTAACTCGTACGTCCATTTCGACGTTTAATACTGCCCGTAGTTACGATTCCAGGTGGTGAGGTCTGCTGTCCGTTACCGTTGCTAACGACGTTGTTACCAACCTCTGTACCAGGACCTGAGGGTTGAGGAGATGGTTCACGTGACCTTGGTGAAGGTCGAAGTCGCGGTGGTGGAGGAAGTTCACGACGTCGACTTGGATCTACTGGTGTGTCGTTCTTGCTCAATGGCTGTAGAAACAATGAATGCAAAAGCAGATTAATTAGGCACGTTGACTATAATCAATATGTAATGCAATGGTAAATAACTAATGAACCACTTTAGCTTCACACCATATTTAAAAGTTTGGAGATGCTCATTAAAAATAAGCACTTTTTTAAATAAAAATTCCGATTTTTTTTCTTTTTTTTTTTTTTTATGAAAGTTTACTTTGTTTGCTCAAAGTTATGTATAGCTCAAATATACGTAAGATGGATATGTTTTTACTATAAACTTTTCAAATATCAATCAACGCTTGTTTATATTACTGTACAATCTCTTTATAATATAAAGTCTCTCAAATAAATTAAAATCCTTCACACACAATTCAGATTTCTTATAAATTCAAAAAGAGAAATCGTAATAAAAGATAAGAATCACTTTTCCAACGTTTTTTTTTTTAAATACATAAAGTCCTTTTTTTGCATTATAAATAATAACGCTTTGAAAATATTAAAAGCACTTTCATTTCCACCTTTTGAAAATAACAAACACGGTATTATTATTATTATGAGAGCTTTTGCAATTTCTTTTTTAAGCATTTGTGGTAGAGACAAAAAAAAGTTCACTGTAAGCTTTATCGATCCACATAGTGAGTAAAATAATGTGTATGGCGTAAGAGAGAAAGAAATTTAATGTCAAATGATGACCCTTTCGAGCGTTATAACTCATGATATTATTCTAAATTAAAAAAAGTATAAAAATTTCAGCAGTATGGAATTTTTTGTTCCATAATGTATAGAGTAGAGAATATGTGAATATTTTTGTATAATTGAGTTATATCATAAGCTCCAAAAAAAAAAAAAAAATTGAAGTTTTTTTTTTTTTTTTTTTTTTTTTTAAACATAAAATTGAGTTACACATCACGTGTGTAAAAATTTGTAAAACCAAAAATCCATATCAACTCACCCCATCTAACTCAAGTAAGTCCTCAACCTCCAGGAAAGTATATACTTGAGCACGGTATTCGTCCATTTGTGCTTTCTTCAACTTGGCCTTACCAAAGTGTTCCATACCAATAGCCTGACGTTTTTCAAGCTCAAATTTACCAAGACGTTCACCTGCACGACGTAATTCTTCCATTGATTGTTTTAACTTTCGTGCGTATTCAAATCGTTCCACTGTAAACGTAAAGTATATTTAACTAAAATTGCGACTTTGTTAGACCCAGCTTTTTACATTAATATGCCGCAAGTTGTGGTATACCCTAATTTATAGTCAAAACTATTCATTCATTCAGTTGAAATTTTGTTAAATTAACTTTAGTGAACTGAAGATAAATTTACATGGCTCTTAAAATGTTTTTAAAATGTAAAGTTTTATTGACCCAGGCAGTTCATAGTAACATTAAGGATGTTAAAACAAGCTTTTGTCTAGTCATTATTTACAATGTACTGTTAACATGCATTAATAATAAAGTAAATACATTTAATCCTGGTCACGGCAAAAGGACTCATCTCCAGTGATCAGCAATTTGACAAAGACCCTATCTGCATTGATTATGCCATAACGTCTGCACTGGAGATAGGGCCTTGAATAAAATGCTGATCACTGGAGATGAGGCTTTTTGCTGCGACCAGGACGGTTTATATATATATCGATCTTGTTGCGAAAAAAGGCCTATCTCGTATTTTGTCAGTGGAAGCAAAAAGTCTATCTCGAGCGCCATCTCTATAACGTTCGGGAACGAGATAGGCCTTTTGCTTCCACTGACAAAAAACGAGATAGGCCTTTTGCTTCCCCTGACAAAATACGAGATATGCCTTTTTTCGCAACAACATCGATATCTACATTAATTTAAGTTCATTCACAAACGTCTTGTCTAAATTAACAATGCTTATTTTATGCTCAATGTCACAATTTAGTCAGCAAAATGTTCCAAATTTAAGTGTGTAGTACACATAAATATATCAATTCCATCAACTTTTAAATTAGTATCAAATTATTTGGATAAAGTACAATATTCTTTATATATTAAAAAAAAAACTCAATACTTTTTTTTAAATAATACACGTATCATTATTTAAAATTCTAATAATATCGTTTGTAGAATGCAATTTTCCTGCAATGTAATTTGGGCTACTTTCGTATAATTTAGATTTATGTTTTAGTTCAACAGAACAAAAAAAAGAACACCTTTTATTAACATTCTTTGAAATCATGATTGTAATGCAAATTTGTATTTCAACTGTTTTGCTGAGCTAAATTATTGGTAGCCTTCAAATTATATAATAGTTGTACCGCACTAACAGAAAAACAGAATGGAATGTTTATATATTTTTTACGTTAATTTATCATTCCTAAAAACAATGAAAAGTGCTGACCAATGCGGTTTTCCACAATGCTATATTATACATAGCGTACTTTAATTTTATCATGCACGGTTATAAAAAATAATAATAATTGTCTTTATCACTATAATAAATTTAAGTAAACCATAACATATATACACTCGCACCATATAAAACTATAATTTCTACAAGTAATAATTTTTTGAAATATATTCTACAATTGAAAATTAACCGAACGGAAAATGAATGTTCACGTACGATAATCGAATTAAAAACTATAAAAGAGATTATTTACCCATCACTGCTTGCTGTTTCCGAACTTCCATTTGTCGTATTATTCTCGCAGCCTCCGGGTCCACATACATTTCAAATGCAAGATCATCATATGGTGAAGTGTATTGCGGATTACTCACAAGTAGAGCAAGGTTGTTGTTTGAGGCGGGAGCGTTGTCCTCAGTTTCTTCAGTTGGTAATCCAGGAGGAGAGCAACCATCAGAGGACGTGGGACCTGGTGAGTTGTTGTTGTCCTCTGTCCAACGTCCTAGCAAACTTAGTGCCATGAGACCGACCTGAAATCAGGTTGTATCTACGTGACAAGAATTCAGGCGTGAAAGTTGAGAGTTTTATATCACATAACAGGATAAACCCAACAATGTGTGATTTAATATAAATTAATGATATGAGGTGGAAGGGTGAACCGTACCGAGATAACTCTGAATTGGCATGGGCCACTACCACCACTGCCAAGACTGCATGGCAGGATATATGAATATACCTGTCAAGCCTAAACATCTCTCTTAAAGTTTTACCTGTGAAACATTATGGACATCAAAGTACGGATAACACGAGAGCGCAGTTACTAATTGCATACCACGGTCTTCTGAAAAGTTCGCACGTATACCCACTGAGTATCGAACTCGTGATCTCTCGCTTGTCAAACCAGTACGCATATTACTGCGCCACACGGCTCGGTAAATAATAAAAAAACTTCGTTTTAAAAACTTTTAAAGTTTGCAATCTTAAAACCTCTCTCTCTCTCTCTATCTTTCTCTCTTTCTCTCTTTCTCTCTTTCTCTCTCTCTCTCTCTCTCTCTCTCTCTCTCTCTGTATGTGTGTGCATGTCTCAAAATATACACCCTCTCTCCCGCTCAATTCTAAACACCTCTCTTAAATTCAAATTAAAGTAATTAAGTATGCCAGTATAATAAATGTAATTTTAAAAACTTTTAAATGTAAGTTCAAATTATAAACGACATGAAAAAACGTTTTAAAGTTATGATAATTAAATTAAGAACTACACATTAAGACTATTATAATCACACTGTAATTATGTGTAATAATTGTATATTCGTGCAAAATGGAACAGAAACATTATATGTAAAATTAATTCATTATTTTATGTTGAAAGTTTATTGATAAATTTAAAATAGATTTGAATCAAATTGAAATAAATCATAATAATAATGACGATATCTTTCTTTTAAAAAATAATTTGAGAAAGTGTTCTAATTACATAACAAAAGATTTTGTTCATTAAATAAAAGTTGGCTCGAGTATTGAAGTACTTTGTTTGGGCCAAACTAGCGATATTTGGCGTGATAAGATACTGTGCAGGGGTTTTGTCACGAAAAAAAAAGGAGAACCTCTCGTTTTAGATCGATAGTGGGCGTAGGCCTATAACTAAACTGGCGCCATTCTAAGCATTATGAGAACATTTTCTTACATTATACCACATCAAGTATTAATTTCAACACAACTTGTACTCTTTTTTGGTATATATAATGCAAAAAGTATGAAGCAAGAAGGCAAGAGGCAAAGCATAAAAAATCAAATAAAAAAGAGAAAATAAAAAAAAGCACAGTCATGAAACCATGAATCATTTGCTTTTCCGCTAGCTCTTTTAATCACGTTTTATACTACCAAGTTTTCATGTTAATAAAAAATACATCAATATATCATTAATTATTTGTTTAAACATTTAATTTATAATTGGAAACGTGAAACGTGACATATTAGATTACTTCATTTTAAGTAATTAATATTTGAATTTCATTGATGTATTTATTTTATAAATTTTCTCTCTTTATAAAATAAGGCTTTATAAAATTAAGCTATTTTTATTAACATACAGCAAAATTAATAATAGATAATATCATAATAATAATATTAATTAAAATTGTAGAAGTCGAGATATTATATAAAAAAATTAAAAAACGGAAAAAACACCAAAACATCAAAGTTTTTATCTTTTCATAACGAAGTCTCTCTCTCTCTCTCTCTCTATTTTTTACAATAAAGCTACAAATGATAAAACTTTTCTGAGTAATAAAAACTTTAAAAGCTGACAAAGAACTGGTTAAAAAACAAACACAAATGCAGAAATTGTAACGAAGGACGGAAGATTTGAGTAAAAGATACGTATGTATAATATCGTATATTTACATTGAAATAGCGAAAAGCTTTATCTGTTTTTTAGAACATAAAAAATATTAATAATAAAATTTTGTTTTCAACTGTTTAAATATTTTTAAGTCTCATTCTGCTTGAAATCGATTCACTTTTTTTAATATACGAACTTCTCAGAATTTTGAGCTTTAAGTACATAAGCAATATTATCTCATTACGCCTGATTTCACCCAATAAAAGCCGTTAATTATTTTTATTATACACGGACAAAAATAAGTATACGTAATAATTATGCTATAGCTCAATTTCAATAACATGTACATTCAGTACAATATAATTTATGCTATACTGCATAATAACGATACCATAGGGTGGTTGCATTCAAGTTAAAGTCAACGCCATAAGTGAGTACTAAACAACATGGACCGGTATAGGAAAATTGCACATTTTGCAAGTTTAAAAATACGTAACAATTTTTTGTGAGAGAATTGATGCTATTAACAGGTTGAATCATATAGGTTTTCATGTATTTTGAGAAAAATAATAGTGACCAAAAAATTACTTATTTTTTTAAAGAAAATATCAAAAAAACACGTTTATCCTGTATTATTTGTTGCTCAATTATGGCATCGAAGCGCATTTATTATGACGTCATGAGCACACACCCTATACATATCATAAATATTAAATATTCTTTTGTAAAGCAAAATTATTTCTACCGTTCCATTTAGTTAGTAATATTTAGGCTTTAATTAAATTAAAATTAAATTATAATCATTTTTATTTTTAAAAAAGCATAGGAAATATAATTTTTTTGAAAGGGCAAGGTTAAAGCCGATAAATGTAGCATAAATTACGGTATTTCCGTGTATTTGGCATTTAAAATAATGAGCTTATAATAACCATAATACTTAATAGGCGTTTCCTTTAATCAATAACACATTTCACACGTAGATAATGGAGTTATAAAGTAATTATAAACTTGCCTGCTCGTAGGTGTTGAGATCGTTTTGATGATTTTGATGGAGCACAAGTTTAAGTAAGCGGCCCTGGCATTGCAAAGTCACTGATTTGAGTTCTCGAGCCTGGAATGCCGTGCCTTGGTTGTCACTCAGAGTCACGAAGCCTAGGTAACGAAATGTCGCAGAACTCAACTCACCTTCAGCATTCTCTGCCCATTCACCCACAAAGAACTCAACTCGAGATGCTGCAACAATTAAGGATATAAATTTATATAAGTCATTAATCATTCTGTTGAACACAAATTAGTAACCCTAATCTGAAAAGTATGTATACAAGTATTAACTTAAATTCCTGGGCCTCAAAACATATTAAATGTTAAATTCATGAGATGGGACCATCATACATACACATACTGTATTATGCCCCTCAATTCTTCTGCATCCTCACAAACTAGGGTTGAAAACTGCAAAAAAGACAACTTTTAAAATTCATGACGTCATAAAATCCAGGTCTACAATAGAAATTGTAGAGCGGGCTGCCTACTTTACAAGTTTTCTCCTCAGTCTGTGAAGTTGCAGAAGTGTTAAGGGAGTAGGAGATTGACGTTGGCCATTAGACTCAAACTTTTCTCGCCAAAAAAACCCTGAAATTTTGCACAATGATACTTCTGCTTGAGACAATTTCAAATATATAAAAATTTTGGGGGGTCACTGTGCAAATTAATGTTATATGATTTTTTGAAATTTTAAGCCCATAAGGCCCAATGTTAATTTAAATTTTTTTTTTTTTTTTTTCGGGACGGTCAACCATCATGAAATTTTCATCACGGCTAGGTGTGACCCTTAGCTACAAACTTGGCACCAACTTTAGACCCAAAACACTTCTATTTTTTAGATATAAGGTCGGTACCCTACTCCCTTATAAGCGACATAATATGAGTATAATGAACATTACTGTATAGTCACATAACATCTCGTAATTTAGCATTGTGGCGTTTTTTTTTTTTTTTTTTTTTTTTTTTTTTTTTGAGGCTAGGATCTTTTTAAGAAGTAAAAAAGTATAATTATGCAGTTAATGTTAGTGAAAGGATAAGAAAGGAAGAATGGAAAAAATAAACGTATAATTCTGTTATACCCTTTAACTGATAAACCTTGACTGATTCATTTTTATGTATTGTGTTTGTAGGATGAAAGAAATTAATAAAAAAATTGAATTGAATTTTGATTTGTGGTAACACGCAATGGAATACTATATGAATGCCATTTATACAGTATGTGCACAGTTATTTTTCGTATTTTTACATTTCAAACATCAATAAAGTTAATTAAATATTTTATCATGTCAGTTGTGAAAACTTATTATTTTATTCTATGTGTTTTTGCAATGTTTTTCCAGTAGTATTTTCCTTGTATGGTTTATTTATTCATTCATATACACACAAGCAAATTCTAATTAAATGTTTATATACAATAACAGCAGACAAAAACAATAATAATATTTAATTAAGATTACCGCATTTACAAACATTTTATTAACCATTAACTTGAACACCTAAAACTTTTTATAACAACAACAACGACAATAAAAAATCATTATTCAACGTCCATCCATAATAACAACTCGTGTCTTACCGCAAAGTCTGAAAATCTGATCTCTCAAAAGAAAAAAAAAAAAAAAAAACTTCTCCGCAATGCATGGTATTATTACGATCAATATGAAACATTTGCTATATATTTTCTATAAGATGAAAGAAAACGCACACATTTAACTTTATTGTGACAAAATAAGATTGTACTGTTATTGTAAGCTGAGCTAGTATGTGTGATAAGATGATACATGAAGATGTTATAAGTTTCTCGCATACAAAACTCACAAAAAAAAAAATATTATATTTTATCTCAACAAGGAAAAAACAAGGCCTTGCTTGTAGAAGAGTACGTACTGTATGTATGTACGTAAAATATAAATTTTGGCATTCTCGTTAGACAAGAAATAATGGTCTTACACAGTTCTTTTTCTTTTGTTATAATAGATTATTTTATAAAGTAGAAAATGTTTTGCCTAAGGCGTATATACGTGAACGAATTATACTTTAATCTTTCTGATAAGTACACACAAATTTGTACAGCTAAATCGTGAGTAAAATACATTCTGTGCTGTATTTTATATATAAATATGTAATATATTTAAAAGCGTAGAAACCCTTGATCTAAAAGACTTGTCTAATATCCTAACATAAATAAATATCAACGTTGATTTGTCCGGAGTCATTGCTTTCTATTTTAATTTCCATTTAAAAAATGGCAGATGCGGGTTTATGACGTCACAGCTCACTAGTCCACGAGCGCGGAAACAGGCGAGCTGTGTCGTCATAAAACCGCAGCTGTCATTTTGTGAATGAAAAATAAATTAGAAATCAATAACTCGAGCCAAATCAACGTTGATATTTAGGTATGTTAGGACATTATACATGTTTTTTTGTTCAAGGCGCTCTACGCCTTAACATAACTAAAAATCAACGTTGATTTGGCTGGAGTCATTGATTTCTAATTTCTTTTCCATTCACAAAATAGTGCGTGCGGACAATGACGTCACAGCTTGCTTGTTTTACACGCACGTGGATCAGGCGAGCTGTGACGTCATAATCCGCACGCATCATTTTATGAATGAAAAGTGAATTAGAAATCAATGACTCCAACTAAACCAACATTGATTTTCATGTATGTTACGATAGTAGACAAGTTTTTTTTTATTCAAGTTGTTCTTGAATGCTTATAGAAACTTCAAACTTATTTTAAAAATCAATACCTTAATTTTGTTATTAAAATATTGTTTTAAAATAGAACATTACATGATGTATATCGGCATAAAATAGTTCTGTAATATAATGCTTTATTATTACTAAATAACTTCCCCTGCTTATATTTAGTCAATAAATTCTACAACTAACACCATTCATTATATTACTGCATTATGCGACAAGATGGTGCCACCCATTTCATGCTTTTCATAAAATATAAAATATCTCTCACATTAGTACATCACTGAAAAGTTACTATATAAAAAAATAGCTTTACTTTAAAAAGAAATACAATAAAAGTATGCAACAAATCCCAACCTCGTATGCAAGTATTTTTATTGCCCTAAATATAAAAATAATATGTTTGGTATGAGTTTACAGTGCCAGTTTTTTTTATAGTGACGTATAATAATCAGTATACTTTATACTATTCTTTACACCTTTTTATATACCAAGGGGAATATAATATAGTTCCTGCGTAAGGGTGTAATCTGATAATAATCATGCAGTTTTATGTGGCACTTGTTTGCTCTACTAGATTGGTTCAACTTCTAACCATAAAATATGAAAATTAGAGATTTATACAAGGAAATAATAAAAATTACGTAATTCATGCTGAATTTATGTTATTATAGCATAAATCCTGCTATAAATTAGAATAGCACAAAATATTTTGCAGTGCAATATATTTATGCTGTTTAATACAGTTATTATGCAGTATAACATCGAGTATACTGCATTGAACTAAAATCAAAGTAAAAATATTAAAAAAAAATAAAAAATACTAATTACAAAGAAAATTCAGCAAAATATTAATTATTGTGACATTAAATTTGCATTTTTATAACATATCTTAGATTTTAGTTTTATTACTACCCTTTTTTACCTATGCAGTAAAATTTGTGCCAATATTTTACCACATTTTATTATTTTCGGTGTATACAGCAAAAAAAAAAATGTTTGCAAAGAAATGTGGTATTGCGGAAATACGATATTGACTAACTGGCATCTCACGGGAGTTTAGTTTCGTTTGGCACTCGTACGCCTAGAGAAGGTAATGCAATAGTTGTTTTCTGGGTCATCCAGTAACTTTTCGTGATTACAGGTCAATAAATGAAGTCTCTACCCAACAGACGTAAATTGTACTTACAAAAAAAAAAAGAAAAAAGGTTGAATCCATTGTCATTTTTATTTACGTCAGTAAATGACGTGTTCAATTTGCTCACTCTAGCATTAAACAGAAAAAAAAAGAGAAAAGTTAGAGAGGAATTCAAAATCCAAGCTTTGTAAAAGTATATCATCACTTTCTCCCTTCGTTCAAAATAAAGTGCAAACGTCAGAACCTGCAATTATCCCTATTCCTAACAATGGAGAAGACCAAAGTTTTTTAGGGGGTAATTTTATTTCATATTCTAAAAGAGGACATATTCCTGAATCGATTGATACATTAATTTCTACTTTTTTTAGTTTATTGAGTATTTTTAGTTAATTTTTGAAAATAAAAATATATCGGCACGGTTGGCAACTTTATGCAAGTGGAAAAAGTTACCGACCGTGACGTCATTTCACGACTGACAAAAATTAATAAAAAATACTTAATGAACTTAGAAATCGAAAATTCGCATATCTATCGATTTACGCCGATGATATAATTTTTTTAGAATATATGTAATAACATTACCTCTAAAAATTTATAAAATTTTTTTTAACTATTTTTATTGTTCTGTTATAAGAAAAAATAAATAGCAAAAAACATGAAAAATTATTACAATATATAGTTCATTAATGTGCTAATAAATGTCATAAAATACAACAATTTAATTGTAACAAAGTGCTCTTGCATAAACACCGTCATACAAGTATACTATAGCAATAAAAATGCTTTGTTATAATATATAATACATATAGGAAAAGGTAATACAACCCAACTTCATAGATCTAACTTGTTATTAAATGTTAGTTAATACAATGTATGTATTTCATACAATGAATAAGTAAACTTTTTTTCACTTTTTACATTCAAAATAATTGAAATTCAACTCTTCTTTCCTTTTTCCTTTCATATCTATAAAGTTATTATTGAGTAACTTTTTACTTTTTTAAATAGAAAAGAAAAAATTGTACATTTACATATTTTTTTTTTACTCAATGAAACGAGAAAAAAAGAAATAAAAAGTGTATAAAATAGGCATCAAGTATGGAATATGGATGCTATAGCAAACAGCAGCCACACATCTCATGTAAAATGTAAAAGTTTCGAGCGAGTTTGGCTGTGTCTGCCTTGTATAGCAAAATAAAAACATTCTCTCTCTCTCTCTCTCTCTCTCTCTTCCCTCATATAATATGAGGGAAAAGATATATATATATATATATATATATATATATATATATATATATATATATATATATATATATATATATATATATATATATGTACATAACTACATACATACATATATATACATATATATGAGTATTCCTTTCAGGCACTTTTTTATAAAAAAAATGTGTTGATTTTGGAAGTTCATATGGACATGAATTATTTCTATTTTCTATATTGCGTGTTTATTGAGTTGGAAATTACTCAAATTAACTCTTAATAGCTTTATGAGGTTCTATCATATTATTTACATTGTAGTGCGTATACGTATAGAATTTTTATAGCTAATATCAGCCATTCATATACAGAACGCATTGTTAGACATTATAGAATACCACTCTAAAAAAATGTGCATTACTTTAGTTACGAATACTAACTTATTTAAAATAACTGCTTTTAAGTTATAATGAGTAACTAAAATAATGCATTTTAGCAAGTTATGTAAAATATCTAATTTAAGTTTTGTTACAAGTTTTTTTAAGCTATTTTAAGTTAAAATAGCTATTGTCAAAAACTTGCTAAAATTCATTATTTTAGCTACTCATAATAACTTAAAAGTGATTATCTTAAATAAGTTAGGATTGACTGATAAAGGAACAACTGTTTTGAGGCCGACTATAAGCGGCCGAAATCGCTTATAGTCGGCCTCAAAAAAGTTGTTCCTTCAAACAGTCAATTCGTAACTAAAGTAACGTACTTTTTTTTAGATTAATTAAAATGTTTTTCTCTTATAATAATAAAAACAGAATTTTAATATTATAAAATAATAATAAAAAAAAAAAATGAAAGTATTTTGTTGTGCTCCCGAAGTACATTAAAAACATGACGTAATTTGTTCTATGTTGTACTTTAATTTGGTAAAAAGTTTACAACTATATGTATGACGCATAGCGCAATAAAATGTAATTTTCTGTACGTAGAGTACGTATACACGGAAAGAATATATTATGTAATTTATGCTCCATTTATGTCATTATAGCATAGATGCTGCAAATTAGAACAACATAAATAATTATACTGTATTTATGCTGTTGTATAATAGTGTAATGAAATATAGCGCATTATGCTGCCTTGAACCAATTGTGCGAAATATAGACCGGTTGAACTCATATTTAAGAGCTGCCAATTTGATGGTTAGAAATACACAGGCCAGTATAGGAAAAAAAAATAAATTTTTAATGGCAAACTATATAAATTTCAAAACTCAATCCAGGCCTAATATCCAATATGAGAAAAATGCTTACAATCAAAATAAACTTTAATTTTTGCAACAAAAGAGGGAAAATTATATTTCCCCTATGTTGGACATTTAACGAGGCACCACAAACATGGCGACAAAGAGCAAGGATGTACAACGAGTCTATAAGCTAGGACGTATTTTTTACGCATTTATTTTTGTCCGTGTAGAATGAAAATGCATTTCAAGGTTTACAATTTTGTCTCTGATGATAATTTAGAGCTTTTTCTGGGATTTTATGGCTTTGTGGTGCTATATATATATACGCACGCCACAGTGTGTACAGAGTACGTTACACAGGCAGACTTTTACAGCAGCAACATAAAAAACCACCCCCACCCTGCACCCCTTCCCTATCTAGCTTCTGTGTTGAGTTTGTTTTACGTGTACATACAGGCTCAACCAGATCACGACAACTTTTAAAATACTTTTTTTTATCAATAATTTCATGGTCATAACTTATAATATATATTTTGGAATATGAATACACATTTTTTTTTAAATATTTCATATGCTAAAATAAATTTTTATTATATACCTATATGATACAAAATATAAATATGTATATTATCGATAAAAAAATTTGCTATATGAAAATAAATTTGATGGACATGGTAGATATATTTTAACGTGAAATGATGATAATTAAAACTGCTACCAAAAACACACTCAACACAAAAAAATAATAAGTTGTAGAATTTATGATGCATTCCATGTCATTACAGCACATAAATTATACACAATTAGAACAACATAATATTTATGCTATATAGTTATTATTATGTAGTAGAGCAAATATATTGCTGCATTGAACAAATTGTGCTGAAAATGAGCTATTGGATAATAAAGGAACAACTTTTTTGAGGCTCAAAACTATGAGTGAGTGAATTCACTTACATCCGCTTCCGTTTCGGCGTACTGGCGCATGCGTCGTAAGTAAAAATGGAAGTGGATGTAAGCAAAATCGCTTATAGTCAGCCTCAAAACCGTTTTTCCTTTATTAATCAATATCATAATTATTATGTATTATATATACATAATATTATGTATTTAGTTTTGTCCGTAAATATAACGGCATAACAGAAATGTAAACTTTTTTTAGAGAAAAATTATTTATATAAGCAGAGATGAAACAAAATTTGATTAGATTCAAAAGATAAATAATATAATTAAAATGTTGAAAGATTTCCAAATTACGTTAAAGAATATTGAAATGTGTATATCTGTAGACTAATAGTTAAAATGTAAATTTTTATATAAAAATTTACATCAATTTTATAAAATAAAAATTGCTGATGTCATGGATGTCTGAATTACACATTGAACCTAAAAGAAATAATGTTATATACTAAAATTTTATTATAAAGTGAAACTTTGCTAACTATTTTATTTGCATACAATGTAAGATATCAATAATTGGCACGGAATGAGAGTGAGAAAGAAAGAGAAGAAAATTGTAGAAAAACTTTTGAATACAAGTAAAACTTTTCTGACAGCTGTAATTTAACTTTGATAAAATCACACAGTACAGCGAGTTATGCTAAAATTGGGACTTAAAGATTTTTACGGTTTTTTTTCGCACCAATACGATGTATAACAATTAGAGAGATGTTCATTCTTCTCTTACTTTTACTTGACTTTTATCAAAGCACACCAAAATGTACTCGTTTGCTTATTATTGAGTTTACTTATCATCGCCTTAGATGACTCGCTTTCTGTATTGACCCATTCAATCATCACAGCATGATAGAAGTCAAGTAAAAGGTGTAGAAGTGCAGCAGTACTTATTTTTATGCATCAACTATACTAAAAAAAAAAATACAACCCAACGTCATTGATCTAACTTGCGGTAAAAATATGTGAAATCTTTTGAGTCCCAATTTTAACGTAACTCACTGTACATTCATTATAAAGAGACACTTTATTTACAATTTAGTGTTGAGTATTTGTGCGTGACTATTCTTATATTTCAGTTATTACATTACTTACTACAGAATGAACAATTATACAATTTATGTGGTTAATGACTGCAAAAACATCAGTTTATTTAAATCGATTAACAAAAAGCTATCAAATAAAATCAATAACAATACATTTTAATAATATCATTAAATTTATACTTGAAATTGGAAATCGATAGCAATTGATTTTTCAGAGTAATTTAATTAAATTTAAAATACACCCGAAAAAAATACATCATATCATACTTGATGACATTGATCTATTAATGTTCACCACCCATACAACATTGGAATATTATACAGATAATAATACATTTTCTCAAACTTCATTTTAATGTTTATACATCGTCTAATAGAGCTCTCATGGTCGTGTGATTCATTTTTTATATTCTATTCTTGTTATTATTGGTTGTTATTTTTTTTTTAAGTTTTATTTGACAAGACCAATGCTTGTTGTAACTTTGATTGTTACTATGAACTGCCTGGGTCAATAAAGATTCTTATTCTTATTCCTAAAATGACAATGAATGTTTGTAATGACTTTTAAATTTAAAAATAAATCTCGATGGAAAAAAATCACAGCATGTTTATAAGTATATATTTCATATAGTATGAAAAAAATATATATAATATATATTATATAACAAATGTGGTATCTTCTAAAGAAAACTTAAGCTGTGTAAGTTTTCTATTTTCTTCTCGTACTATGAGCAACGACGTACACACATTACTCAATAACTTTATTGAAAATTCTCCGTTTGGTTCGTCATAATTCTTGTTTTATATTCCTCTCTATAACGTTCAATATTTTAAGTAACATTATTTACTGACGTTTTACAAAATGATTTTATAATATAAAGTAAACTATTCAGGAAAGGTAAACTGATTTTCATAGTTCCTTAGTTATTTGCATAAGCAAGTATAAAGAAGAAAAATACCATTAGCTATGCAGATATAAACCAGTTTAAAAAAAAAAAGAAGAGATATTGATGGGATGGATATAAATTTCTTTTATAACTTCATTTTTAAATAAAGAAATAAATAAAAAAAAATAGCAAAATTTTTATGCATAAATTTTTTTATAATGCTTTATTACAAATCTGATATTTTCAAATTACTTGCTTAGCTATAAAGAAATTGTTTCGAATATAAGTATACTTTAGACTTTCTTTTGCTATTATATTACATTTTTTTCTTCATAGTTTGCTTTATTTTATTTTATCCATAAATCCACGTATAATGTGCTATTGAGTTTTTTTTTTTTTTTTTTTTTTTTTTTTAAAGAAATGTCGAGTTTTAATAAATTAACGCTTCTTTTGAGAAGATTTATAAAGTCATAAAAAGACAATTAATTACTGCAGAAATAAATAGGATTATTTTTTTGATAATAAAAGATATTTCACCTACTGCTTTGCTTGTAAACGAAACAAAATATAAAGTTGAATTTTATGTCCAAAACTTTTACTACTTTTATTGTTATGATCGTCTTTAAAACATAAAATAAAACTGACGTTCTACAGTTTAGGAATTAAGTTAAGTGTATTGTTTGTACTTACGAATAAGAAATTGATGGGCAAGGAGTTGCACTCTCTGTACGTCGGCATGCGCGCGCATACCGAGCACCACTTCTTGCGGAAATGGTGCATTTCGTGCAGAACGCCAGCCACTTGCTGTTGGACTGGGCGCCGTGAGTTCTGGTGCACGGTGACCATCCTCTTCACCTAAAAATAAATCAAGACATATTTTATTGTTTTAAAACCTCATAAAAATATCATTTAATATTTATTTTATGATTGATGACTCATTTTACATACAAATTTGTATGTAATAAGGATTATTGTATTGTGATTATTGACTGTTGTTGTATATGTATGTGCTTGTAAATATTTTATTGGCAATCATTTCTACATTGTCACATTTTGAAGCAATAACCTAAGATAATGTATTATAATTTTGTATAAATGTAGGATGAAAGAAATGAATAAAGAATTCTGAATTTGAAATTTGAATAATATAACAGGAAAAACAATACTATACTAATGGAAGGTAGATGAATTCTGTAAATAACAATAGGTAAACATTAATCTCCAGATATTATCATCTAATCTAGGTACGTCACATCTTTATTGTAGAAAGTTTC
This sequence comes from Ecdyonurus torrentis, assembly GCA_949318235.1. Classification (NCBI taxonomy): domain Eukaryota; kingdom Metazoa; phylum Arthropoda; class Insecta; order Ephemeroptera; family Heptageniidae; genus Ecdyonurus; species Ecdyonurus torrentis. The sequence goes on from OX439130.1 coordinate 9,461,062, forward strand.
ACCTATATGGTATATTATTGTAGAATGTTTCACCTATATGGTATATGCATTCATGTTAAAGTCAACGTCACGTTGGATTACTCAATAACATGGACTGCATAGAAAAATGACACATTTTACCAGTTTAAAAAATACTAACTGACCCATAATTTTTAGAGCATTGATGTTGTTAATAGGTTGAATTAGTACCACAAGTATATGATAAAAATAATCATAACAAAAAATGAACCGATGTCCCAAAGAAAATATCTAAAAAGAAAGTTTGTCCTATGCCGAGCAATGTTATTCATTACTCCAGTATGGCGTCTAAGCGCATTAAATGTGACGCCACGCGCATACACCCTATACAGTACATTAGGTATAATTGGAGTATATCAATATCTGGTCTAGGCTAATTCTTACCTATTGCAATTCACAGGACTTGGAATAAAGTCGTAATATTTTCAGTGAAGAAAACAATATTATTTACATGAAAATTTTAATTTGCATTTCATATAAAAAATTCTTTGCTCGTACTAACAATGTGTAATTGTGTATTAAAATGATGAAGGATTCACTTTGTTTATCATCACAGTAGCTTACAGTAAAACTAGTAGTTTTTATTTAGCAAGTAAACAGAGGTTATTGATATCAAGTATCCTGCAAGATAGGCAAATTGTCGGACACAACTAAAAGTTATACGAATTAAATGTTACATTATAAATTGCTTCAAAACATGATTTTTAAATTATAAACACATTAAAAGATAGTCATATACCCTTTATAGATATAAGGTATGTTTACATGGTGAATTTTTTTTTAATAATACCAGACAGGCTAAAGATATATACGTATAGATTTCCGACGAACTATATATTCATTATAGTCAAAATGAATATTTTAACTAAAGCTACATATTTATATAATAATTTACCTGATGAATAATGTGATTTTTTATTACTTTCAAAAAAAAGTTCTGTTTTAAATATGCAGAAATAAATAATGTCATTTATTTAAAAAAAAAAAAAACTTTCTGGGTATTATTATTATTAATATTTCATTATTTTTTGTGACGAGTTATAATTTGTGTCATAGGCAATTACTATTTTATCTTTATTTATCTTTCTTTTCTGTATAATTATATTTATGATTTTGCTTCAACGCGAGCTATAAATATGCTCTCTGAAGCGGAGTAAAAGTATAAGATTTCTGAATTTATATTCTGTATAATCTAATAAAATCTGCGTGTGTTGAATAAATAAATATGTAATAAATTTGATGCATGCAATCTCCATTAAAACGTATCAAATTTTGGTTGATTTATTAGGATTAAAAAGGTTAGTTTCATTTTAAACAGAATTGATTCGACATGGAATTGATTCGATAAAATACAATTCTGATCCCGATTTATTGATGTACACTACGAAGAAAATATTTCACCGCATGCCGAATAAGCCACTAAATATTTATATTTGAACCCAATATGATTACGTGATTCAATTTTTCAGCTCCATATCTATTATGTATTTTTTTTTTATCATAAAATAGCTGGATGTTTAAAAATTTGCATTTCAATTCTTGCATATAAACATAAACTAAAGAATTTCTAAAACTGAAACATAACCCTACTGAAAATATCATTAAAACTAATTATCGAGCAATGGATGTTATCGGTTAATTTTTTTTTTGAAACGTTCTATGTCTTAAAACACGTAACAGTATGTATAGTATTCCTCTTTTAAATACCTTCGGTATCGGTGTAGTAGTTTTCTCAAAAAAATAAATAAAGAAAGAAAAAAGAAAAAAAATATTTTTCTCATTTTTCCCATAAGGGAAATGTTAAATTAACTTTTCCCGCGCGCTATACCGATAAGCTCCATTACATTCAGTCTTTTCTATTTGATTGTTTCAAATAAATTTTATTCAAATTTACATTTTAATAGGTCAGAGCAGAGATCTTAATTATTTCTTACTTTCATTTCAATTGTATACTAGACTTTTGAGTCATCATTAAATCCCAAAGATTCTAATAAAACTTTGCTTAAAATTAAGAAGCCCAAATGACTTTCTTTATTAAATAGGAAAAAAGAAAAATTCCAAAGCTATTGTTTTTCATTGATGAATATGAATGAGAGTATATAACTCTTGATGAATATAAATAATTGGAATTTTCAAATTCACCAGGCAGAAAATTTACTACTTTTTTTTTTTAGTTTAATAGCAGCTATCTAAAAATTTTAATTTTACGTTTAAAATAATGTATGTTTACTTGCTAAAAATGAAGTATATTGTTTTTATAATCTACACTATGGTTAATTACTTTTATGTTCATTAAAATGGTTATAATTCATTTGCAAAGGAATTTTTTTTTAATAATAAAAAAAAATACTCGTTAAGTGAGAAGCTAAATAAATTACAACGAGTTGAAAAACTTTTTATTTTTTTTATTTCACTCTTGAATTTAGAGCTCCAAATATTTTGCTTGAATAAAGCGGTATGTGCTGCAGAAACAAAAGCATTTTTGTTTGTTCTACACTTCGTAAGCTAGGAAAATATTTTCGCAGTATATCTTAAAATGTAATGCGTGGAGAAAATACGAACGAAAATAAAATAGAATTCAATGGGAGAATGAGAAGAAAATGGATCGATTTTAAGAGAGCTGCGGCAAAAGGAAATAGCAATTTTTAAAATATTATTATTGTTGATGAGCTAAAGAAATTCTCTTACATAATAATGTTTATTATTATTATTTAATCTAGAAAGTTTGCATTAATTTAATAATTATAAAACCATAACGTTTTATTTGTTATACAGTGGTGAACCTACTATTTAGACATTTTTATTAATAGTTTTATTATTATTTAATTAATGTCAAAATAACTTAATTTATTATATAAATTTGAGGGTTCAAATATTTGAGGTACAGGATATGCATTCATGTTAAAGTCGACGCCATGTTGGTTCACTTAATAACATGGATCGCATAGTAAAATAACTCATTTTGCCAGTTAAAAAATAGTAAGCAATATTTTTGAGAGCATTGATCCTGTTAATATAGGTTGAATTAGTATCTCAAGTATGTGAGAAAAATAATAATAACAATAAATTAACTGAATTTTCAAGTAAATAGCCAAAAACAAAGTTTTTCCTATGCTGAGAAATGTTATAAATTAATCCAGTATGGCGTTCAAGCACAATAAATATGACGTCATGCGCATACACCCTATAAGAGTTGAGCAAAGAATATTTTAAGGGTTGTATTCAGATGGCTTGCATTTTAAAATCTAATAAGAAAACTTGCAAACTTTATGATGCCATTTGAAAGTTAACAGTAGCAGCTACCTATATGATAAAAATTTTAGAGCTCATGACCATCAGATAATAGAGAAAATAATTAATGAAATTAACATAAGCTCTTATGGGACCAAAACTTCAAAAAATCATAATTTAAAATCTAGCATGATGACCCCCCAAAATTTTTACATTTTTGAAGATACCTTATCCTAATGTGTATCTGGGTGAAATTTCAGATTTTTCTGTCTTTACAATTTTTTAGTCAAATCCCGAAGTACCTGATTTCCTGCTTTAAACAAAAATAAACTCTAATTTTATTTGCAAAAATTATAAAGTCAACTACGGATGTTACATTATTACTGAGATATGAGTCTAGAAAGACGCAGCATTACATCAGAAGAAAAGAAAAACTTTATAAAATTATCATATTTACTTTTGTAGCTCATGATGTTACATAGACTGGAAAATTAAAAAAAGTTAACTTTGAATGAAATTTTTATACTCACGGAAACAAGCTGAATTTCAAAAGATTTTTTATTATAGTACTTATAAAATAATACCGTTTGTAATTTCTTTAATTATTTTTTTTTATAGTAATGTAGAGTTCACTTTCAACCAAGTCATATAATTCATCTACTCTCTTATGTTTCTCGTCACTATATATAGTAAAAAAAAAACTATAGTTATTTCTCTATGAGGTTTTATGCAGCCTCTATTTGAAAAAAAAAAGCAACAAACCAGTGCACTTGCTTTAAGTTTGCACTTTACTTTTTTACCACTATGTATAACAAAAGCCTTGACACTGTCAAAGAAAAGCACGAACGGATTAAAAAAAATGGAACAATGTAGAATTATTGCAACTTATCACGCGCTTTTGTTTAAAATAAATAAAATAATTGAAAATTTACAGTCTTAAAGCCATAGTCCACATAAAACAACATGTGCTATTAAATCAATAAACACGAAATGGGATCTTCAAAACTGATGATAATTTTTACCAGAATGTTAATGTAGCCTCACGAGAGAGCGTAGAAAAAAAATGTAAAGTATGCAATTTGCTTGAAAATTCGTGTTTATGACGTCAGAAACATGCAAAAATTAGTATGAAAATGTTGTGCGGGTTGCATAAATTGAAAACTCTGATCATTGCTACGGAGCTATAGTTGGGGTTTGAGACAAACTAATGTTATTTATGTAAATTCCATTAAGTGTTTTGTGATATAAATGCTTAATATGTTTTTCTCTGTTCTATCATTTAAGTTCAATACCCAAAATTAAAAAAAAAAAAAAAAAAAAAAAAAAAAAAAAATACTGACATTTTATGTAAACCTAGAAAGCGGAAAAGGATTAAGTGCCGGAAAAGGAAACCACGTGTGAGAGGTGGCTCAGGCCTAGCTTGCTGCTGACGTGAAGTTTTCTCCCTCTTTTATCATCACGTGGTTTCAATTTCTGGCACTTCCTTTTTCGGCATTTTGAGTAAACATAAGCCTTCTCTAAAATGTAGTCTCACACTATAACAATATTGTTACTTTTAAAACGTCGCCCACGGGTGTCGCCAAGGGTGTGTTAGTGCAATGTTTTTATTGAAATAAAATATTTCAAATCTTGCTTCATGACTGTACTACAGTACAATGATTACCTGCCTCATTTATATAAGTCTTTTTAAAATTGGATGCATTTTTTTAGTATTTTTTGTGCACTTTTCGTATTTTTGTGTGTACTTTGTCTTATTTTTAGAGCAAAAAGTATCGACGAAAATATTATCAATTTTTATTAGTCTTTATAACGATAACAATAGCTTTTATAAAACTATTAATCTATAACGCATCGATAACCAAAATATGATTATCGTTATATTATCGTTATCGTATTTACGATAAACGAACCCAAGACTGAAATTTTGAAACAAAGAGATGCTATAAAACCATTTTAATGATTAATTGATGCATATACGTATCATATTTCATGTGAATAATATTATACAATTGAATATATATATATATATATAGTAGGTAACTATAATAACAAAGGTTATACAACTGATAAATTACGACAGAACTCATACAATGAGTAAACTGGTATCGTATTACAGAGAGAGAGAGAGAGAGAGAGAGAGAGAGAGAGAGAGAGAGAGAGAGAGAGAGAGAGAGAGAGAGAGAGAGAGAGAGAGAGAGAGAGAGAGAGAGAGAGAGAGAGAGATGAGTAGCAAAATTAGTGCGAAGAAGCAGAAAAAGCACGCAAAAACATTATACAGAGTAATTTATATTCATGACGCAATCTAAATATGAATACTAAATATATTTCTCTTTATGAAATTGCATTATAAGCAAAAAAAGAAGAAATGTTTAGCAACATGTTTTGTGTCTTCTTTATATAGGATAGTAGTGTAATAAAAGTTAGTTTAGTTTTTTAGAATGATTGAGGTTTGATTACCTTTCCTATGTCAATGATTAACGACTATGATAAAGTTCTAGACACACACATTAAGGAAATAAATTGCTAAAAATTACAGTCTTTTAGGCAAATGTAAGAAGATACCTAATATTTATGAACACGATCGAGCGATTTTTTTTTTTTATATTATATATAAAAATGTGATATTAACTAAAATATATCATTAAAAGTTAGTAATATGATATTTTTTCTCAACAAAATTATTGATTTTATGGAGCAAAAATATGATTTAGTTTATATTTTTAAGTCACGAAATATTTTAGTTTTGTGTCCGACAATTTGCATACTTTGCAGGATACTCAGTTTTGTACAATAAAATATAACACGTGATTTTTATTTATAATGGAAATGTTAACAACAAATAATAGTAATCAATTTAATTAATTATGCATTAATTATACTTAATTGAATGGAAAATATTTATATCATTAATAATTATAATTTGAAAAAATAAATGCTCATATAAACTTCATAAATTCGAAGAAATTCAATTTAGCTTTATACACTTTCTCTCTATAATTTGCTTTTTGCTTTTTTGCTTTTGCTTTTGCTTTTGCTTTTGCTTTTGCTTTTGCTTTTTTTTTTTTTTTTTTTTTTTTCATTTACTTTTTATCACTTGCTCCTCTAATTAAAAGTACTGATTACTGCTACTATAGAGAACATCTTCATCTTTTTTTTAATAGTAGAGCTAAAAATATATTTAGACAAGTATCCTGTAGCCAATATATTTTATAAAAATACTATATTATATTATAAATCATTAACCTTATATAAAAAAAATGCAAATTTTAATATATTAAAATTAATGTCGCGATTTAGAGTAATTAAAAAAAATTCACAAACAATGAAGTCGCTAATTGTCAAAAATTCAAATAAATTTAATATCTTAACACTTCTAATCTATTACTTTGATTTTTTTGTCTCATTTATTTTTAAACATTTTTTGACCTTATAAATAATTATATGTGTACTGATAATTGCTATTAAAGAACATCGTCTTTTTTAATAGAGATTCAAATTCATGTATACACGTATCCTCTGATAAAAAAAAATATATTATATATTTTTATAAAAAAAAAAATGCTTATTCTAATTATATTAAAATTGATATTGCAAATTTAAAGTAACTTTTAATTTATTTTCGTAAACAAGTCATTGTCAGTGAAGATTATCGGTTTAAAAAAAAAGCTTTACAATTTTCTGTCTTAAAACACGTAAAAGTATGTCTAGTATTTGTCATTTAAATTTCTCCAAAATTGGTACAGTAGTTTTCTCAAAAATCGCAAAATTTCCCCATAAGCGTATAATGTTAAATGTTAAACCCTTTTAGCTTTCCCCGCGCGCTAAACCAATAATCTCCATTAAAATGGGTACGAAAATTGTATATATATAAAAAAAAAATCAATCAATCAATTTTCTTAAGATTTATTATTTATAATATAATAAAAAGTAAGTGATTATTAAATGTACCGTGTGTACCACCAATGTATTAGATGTAAGCCTATTTTTAGTTGACAATAAATGAAATGAAATTAAGTTAAAAAAAATATACTATATAAATTTAAATCCACTTACTGGACACATGAAGTACAGAAAAAGGGATCTTGTAGGGCATATTGTTAAGAGAAACACCGCTCACATCGCTCTCGCGAGGCCGGGAGAACGGCGACGGTGGGGGTGGATGTCAAGTATTGATGCTGCGCCCTGTAACATGGACCCCCATCTTCTTGCTATATACAAGGCAATAATACACACACTCACACGGCAAAACATGTGAATCACACACAACAATATATACAAAAATATATAGATAGCTCTCTCTACCATTCTCTCTTTTTTTTTTATTTAAATCATTCATACTATATGACGTAAAAGCGATGTTATGTATTCACAATTGAACTTTTTATGTATACCAAATATTTCGATACACATTTTTTTAAGTTACTAAAAAAAAAGTTTTATACGGTCAAGTTTTAATAATTTTTTTAATATTTTGTAATAATTTTAAATTTTATAAAAGCTGGGGGAAAAAAAAAAAAAAAAAAAATAGAGGTTGCAAATGTGGTTGCAATAAATTTAATGTTTTTTTACTACAGGGAATTTTATATCACATATTTTGTTCATATAGTTAAAAAGTTATTCTACAGTTTTCTCTCTAGAGATTTAAAATACTACATGCAAAATATTTTATTAAAAAAAAAAGTCACAATGAAAAGCATGCATATATGATATTATTTTTGTTACATGTGTCGTGTTGACAAGCATCATATCACACATTCATTTAAGTGAAAAGAATCACGCACACAGAAGAAGAAGAAGAGAAAATCACTGTGGTAGAGACAACACACAACACGAGTTCTCACACCTTCAGATGCCACAGTTTGAGGAGAAAGGCCCGTCAGAGCGCTGGTTTATTATATCAAAACGAAGGGGGGTGTTCGTCGAAATAGACGAGTTTCAGACTGAGAAACGAGGTAGGTGTAACGTATAACGTGTGACACACACACACACACACCGACTCGTGGGTATAAACTGCTGCAGCGATCTCAGCGCTCCTCGCTCGTTTGCTTGCTATGTCTGCTGCTGCTGCCTTTGCTTGCTTTGCTATATCCCTAGTATACGTACTGTACAGATCGTATACTCACCCGCGCAGGACCGCTCTGGGCCACCAAAAACGATCGATATTTCAACAATGACCCTGCCTTTATATCGCACCCACGCAAAAGTTATTACCCGCGTATATTCTTAAAACTTTTTTTAGCTTATAACTTTAAAATTATACTGTTTCCTTTTTATTATTCAACTATAGCTGACATTATGCTGTTTTTAAAATGTAAAAAAATTGGGAAACTTTTTGGAAACTACGTCTGTAGAGAAGTAGACTGTAGATATCTACAAAGTAGTACGCGATACTATTTTATTATATTTTATACTTTGGTGGTTATAATAATGAATTAAACACAAATACAAATAGTTTCAAAATAGTTTATTTTTTAAATATATATATTTATAAGTAACAATCACTATGATTAATTTATAATAGAAATACATTAGATTTTAGAATAAAGTAATGCTGAAAAATACCAGTGCACATTGATAACCATATACTTAATATTCATAATTATAATAAATATGAAGGAAAAATCGACTATGCGATAATTGATAATTAAAAGATTTGACAGAAAAACACATTAGTTAGTAGAAAAGAAAAATTTAGGGAATGGGAGATAGTAATGAGCTTACTATGAGTAATAAGCTCATCTCCCGTTCCTCAATCTTTCCTAATCTATGCGTTTTTCTATCAAATTTTGTAAAATTATTAATTCATAATTATACTTTTTTTTTAACAAACAACTTTCATTAACAAAATAAACTTAAATATAAGTACGAATTTTTCTAGCTGTACCAATGTAGAAATTAACATAACTTACCTGACGACCAAAGTGAATTAATGAGTAAACGTAACATCTTACAGATTATCTAACTATCAACTAAGTTTTAATTAAAAACAAAATCTAGAACTAATATTTGGTATGATAATAATTCATTGTAGTAAATATAAAAAAATAATGGTAAATATAATATCAAAATTTAAATAAACACCTAAACCCACAATGTGCAGATTAAACAGTGCAATATATTATTATTGACTGATAAAGGAACAACTATTTTGAGGATAACTATAAGCAATTTCGCTCACATCCACTTCCATTTCGACGTACTACGTATGCGCAGTACATCGAAACGAAAGCGGATGTGAGCGAAATCGACCTGAAAACAGTTGCTCCTTTATTAGTCAATTATATCTTTATTTATTTTCTTAAGAATATTTCAATTGGAATAATTCATTGAAACATATTAAAACTTGCAAAATACTGTAATACCAATAATGAATGATCAAATAAAGAAGTTATACTATAAACTATTGTATAATACATAAATAAAATACAGCTCTGAAATTCTTTGTTTACTACAATGCATGTTAAAAATAGTGACCTATAATACTGATACTAAATAAGTAAGCTTTGTTCAAGGGTGTTCATATAAAAGAAAAGGATAGAGGAAACCAGCAACATAGTGAAAAGAGTCCCATAGTTCAACAAAAATCTTGCTAGAATAGAGATAAAAAAGTATCACGCAATGGATACTTTTCTGCACTAAAATCCAAGAGAAAATTTAGTACGTGTGTGTGTGCCTTCTGCAGTCCTTACAGACTCAGACAGACCCGTTCATAGTTCAGTTATTAGTTTTTTAGTTTCTGGGGTCCTTGCAGGTTTCATCTATCCTATTCTTTTATATCAATCTAACCACAATGGTTTTTTGTCTTTTAATTTTGCATTTGTTTAAGGGTGTGTTTGTGTAAACATGTGTGTGTAAAGTTCAGGCTGGGTGAGACGTCCTCTGTATTTCTGGACCAGTTCTTGTATCTTCAGTCGACGCCTCACGTGTGGAGGGTGGTATGAATCATGATCCAATCTCCTACGTCTGCACAAGTTCAGAGCTGTTTGTCGTACCAGATTTCCAAGCACCCTTCTGCTTACCACCATGCCATCAACCAGAGGAGTGGCAAGGGCGGCACTTCTGTAACAAAATTTTGAAAATTGTATTCACGGCAACAAGTAATAATAATTGATAAATTTATGATGGTTAAATTATTTTAACTTACCTTCCTGGAGGGCCTTGCAGTCTAACTCTCAGCAAACCACTACGTAAGGCATGAAGACAAATGACAAACACATCTTGCTTCTCTTGACGTAAGACTGATTCCAAGCCTGTGCCAGTTACTGATAGAAGCTCACCTGTAATAAAACACAGTCAAGTAACGAAGAAAAAAAATACCAGTAAAATTTTAATTTTAATTTTCATATGAATGAAAGTTTAAATTACCAATAGGCAACTGCAGTGCATCCTCATAACTCTCCAGCCAGAAGACAAGAACCTTGGTGTCCGAGGGTTGAGAAGTGAGATGTGGACGTCCAAGTCGACGCCTGCCAGACGATGGTGAGTCTGCACCACGACCTTGGCTGCCTCCAAGACTGCTGGTACTACCCAGTTGTGATCCTGGACCTGAGTTTGGTCCTGGACCTTTGTCCAAGTCTAGTGAGAGTGTGCGTGAAGGTTTGTCTTGCAAGGTGGTCGTACTTCCAACCACTGACAGTGGACGCCCTGAGAAACAAACAACAACATATTCAATTACTTTTTAATTACATATATTATTATTATTATTAAATATTAAGGAAAAATCAACTACATACTGTATATGATAATTGATAACTAAAAGATTTATAGAAAAACACATAAATAAATTAGGAGAAATTTAGGCATAATAATGAGCTTAGACTTTAGACTAACAGGGACACAGTGGTACAGAAAATAATTTCTAACCCAGGCAAAAAAAAAAAAAAAAAAAAAAAAAAAAAGTTAATGCATAGAGCATTAATTAATTTTCTACAGAGCAATACAAGCAGCTTCATTAATATGCTTCATTAATTAATGCTCTATGCATTAATATATTTTAGCCTGGGTTAGAAATTATTTTCACTACCACATCAGTCTAAATTCCTTCCTATCTCCCATTCCCTAATTTTCTTAATCTACGTTACTTGTGCATTTTTCTGTCAAATCTTATTATTATTATTATTAAAAGAAGTATAATTAATTACCTTGTGGGTAGTCCCCAGGTTTTGACACATCAAACATTGAGCCTGTGGTATCTATCTGATGTCGCGACTTGAGAGTAGGCACTACAAACGCAATCTCAGCACTGACGTCAGACCAGTACAGAATTTTGTGATCTCCATTGTACACTGCACCACCATGTTCTTCAGACTCAGGCTCCACTACACATAATGATCAAGTAGAAAATAAAAACAATTTCGGCTTAAATGTATTACATACCAAGGGAAAGAATAGGTAAACCAACAAGCTCCTTACCACAATGTAGTTCGTAGCTTGGTGAGCTACGTAGCTATAGCACAGAGAGTTTTCACCCTCAAAAAGTAATTAATGTAAATACTTGTGTTAACTGTTCAATCAAGATCGTCTCCTACAGCCGTATTTAACATGCCCACTCGTTTAACATTGTAAAAGGTGGGTCCTTCCCTGAGTTTAACAGGTAACTGGAAGTTGGCCAGTGGTAAAATTAAAGGAACAGGGGTATAGCTATGGACTTCATTGTGGTAAGGCACTTGTTGGTTTCTCTAATCTTTCTTTTGATAATATAAACGTAATGCATTTGTTGTGAAAATTAATAAACAGCAAAGTGATAAACTTACAATCTGCAGGATTATCTTGAACTTTCCAGCTTGTTGCCAAATGTCCTGTCCATCCAGGGTGTTTATAAACATCCACAGGCCAACCCAGAGAAGATAAAAACTCCAGAAAATGTGGATGGACTCTGGTTTTAGCAAGCTGTAATAAGAATTCAAATTAAATATAAAAATTCATTAGTATAGATATCCTAACAAAAATACTTACCACATTGCCACAGATTTCATCTACCGTCTTCTGCCGAGAACGTACATAAAAAATGTGAACTGTATCACAAGTTCGTGAACTCATCTGGTCCAAGCTTTCTAAGTCGGAACAGAATCCAGTAACTCCAGTATCTAATACAGTCAGTGGTGGAACTGCAGTATCAAGAGCATCCTATAACACAAAATTAAACATGATTTTTGTTTTTTTCCTTACTCATATCTCATATGTTATGCGTTTATTGAATACAATGGTAGTATGAAAACATGCGAAAACAATAATTGTGTTGATTACTGTATTTACTATAAATTTACTGCTTTGCATTTAAAGTATAATACATATATGTATACATTAATTATTTTGGTTAAAACATACCTTTGAGCCCTCTGCTGATAAGAACCCAAAATGTGATAAGAAGAGCCTTGCAGTCTGCAAGTCTTGTCGAACAGAAGGAGGCGTGCACTCATTCTCAGGATCTGCCAAACTGCCAGGGGCTCGAGTCAGAAGTCTAGCTGCAGCTGCCTCTTCGAGAAGTTTCTGTTGCTCAACAAACCAGCCAACTCTCAAGTGGTCTTCTTTATCTTGCTCAGATGCATAAACTGCTTCCAGTGACGGGATTGAACCATCGCTGTAAAAAAAAAAATAAAAAATTTATGATTGTCTTACTTTGTAACAAAATTATGCAGTATTTTTATATTTACTCAGGACATAAAAACCATCTGTTTCAATACATTATCAAAGGAAAGAGTAGGGAAGTCAACAAGCACTCTACCAAAATAAAGTATCTTTACAAAAATCTTTCCCTAGCTATGGAATTCACCGTGGTAAGGCGCTTGTGGGTTTCCCTATTATTTCCTTTCAAATTAAAGAAAAAACTATCCAAGGTTAGGATCAATATTAGAGACAAGGAAAGAAATGCCAGCAAGGGCCTTCAGTAGAAGTTCTATGGAGAACTCCTTACTAAAAATTAAACTCCATAGAACTTCTACTGTGGTAAGGCCCTTGCTTGTATTTCTAGTTGTTGTTTTTTCCCATTATTTTATTATGATTAATATTGATACCATTTTTTCCTTTGGCAGTTTTTTTTTTTTTTTTTTTAATTTATTTATTATAGGTACATACTTATTATTTTTTTTTTACTTACACTTTGCACTTTGGTATCCTCTCCACACTATCAGGGAAATACTTTGGTTTATGTTCAGGTCGTACTGTATCTTCACTCATGGGTACAGGACGTCCAGGGTTGGGAGCATGGTACTTTGTGCCAGACTTGTGTCGAGGTAAGTGACGTAGCTGGAGAGTCCATGCATGACGACCAAATGGACCACGAATGAGAATTGTCACTGTAGGTTGTGGATCTAAATATACATCCAAATTAATTACAAGATTCATAGCAATGTTATAGTAACAAAAATAAACCATCCCATTTAGTAGGTATGACAAGTTTGAAAGAAAAGGATAAGAGAAACCGGCATAAGACTTACAATAGTGAAGATAGTCCCAAAGCTTGGTAAAAATCTTGCTAGCATACAGATTAAATAGTAATAATAATAAAACACTAGATATCTTTTGGCATTAAAATCCAGTGAACCAAAACAATTCATATGGTAAGCAAAAAAAAAAGAAAAAAAAAAAGTTAGTCCTTTCTCCTTACAGATGCAGAAAAACTCAGACTGCCTAATTAATTGACTCAGACTCAACTATATCATTACTAATTTCTCTTTGAGTCTACAGAGTACAGATTGACAAAGGCAAAACACACTCCATTTCTCTTGGAGTTTAATGCTGGAAGCTATCCAACGTGTCAGTTTTTTTTTATTTCTGTGCTAGCAAGATTTTCATCAAGCTATAGTACTCTCTTGATTATGTCAAGACCTTTGTTGGTTTCTTCTATCTTTTTCAAATTTATCATGGGAATGTTATGTAAGTATTTTACCTTGATCATTTCCTAGAGGTTCCTCAAGCAAAGCTAACAAAGTATTGTTCTCCAAGACAAAGTATCTAAATCTCTCAATAGCAGCTTCACGACCCACCTCCCCACCAGGCCAGGAGTTACAATGTTTTAGCAAAGAAGTTTCATCCAGTAAGGATGACAATGATTCAGGACCACATGGAGATGGGAAATATCCAACCTGTAAAATATGAATTATAATTTGTATTTTAAACACTCCGACATAATGCTATTTATTTCTCCTACTTACTTGTTCTAAAATTACAGTAAGAAGAGCTTCAGCTGCATCTCTTACTCTCATAGAAGCTGGTTTTAGCTCCTTCTCATCTTTCATCTTGATTGGTTCTTTTGGTTTGCCCTGAAAATAAATACATTTATAAAATATGTTATCATCTCAAATATATAAAAATGAGGAAAAAAAAAAAAACATTGCAGTTGATGGGAGACCATTTGCTCTATAGTTTCAATTAACTATACAAATAGGGAATCATCGAGTGTTATTAACATTCAATTCAACATGCTCTAATGTCTCCTACTATTTTCTATTTAACTTTTTTTCTTCTTAATTTCCTCTCTCTAATGCTGAGGTATGTGTCACCCTTCCAGACCAAACTTACCTATAACCATGGAACACCAGCAGAGCCATCATTTATAGGTTATCTGAAAAGGCTGACAAAGGCAGACAATACATACACATACGTACTTCATCTTTTTAATATATGATAAGGCCTTTGCTGGTTTCCTGCGCATTTTGTTTTAAAGTTTTATCATAACCAACTGCAAAGTTTATTTTCCTTAATTAATCTTGAGAGTTTATCTAACTCTAACTCAATGCCATTGTTACCTGAGATTTGGTACCAGAAATGCCCAGTTCTACCACTTCAAGGACAGTTGTGAGTCCCTCCTTGTCACGTAACAAGTATGGATGTTCAGCCAGCCAGGTAGCAGCACAATGGAATGCAGCCACAATACTGGAGTGGAGATCTTTGGAGTGATGTTGTGGAGGTCTCGAGCACTGGTAGGATATGTAGTCACATAGCCACTTGACAGCTCTTTTACACTCCAAGGCATCTACATTTAACATCAAATACATATTTTAATAACTAAGGAAATGAGGTAATGATAGATCAATAAAAAGATAATAAAATAGCACATATATACATTTGAAATTTTGGGAATTGGGAAATTGAGCTATTAATTCACAAGGACGACTTGCATGAGAGAGTTGACAGGTGCGACTGTCAATGGACCACTTGCAATGAAATGTTTCTAATTGTTGCAATGTGTAAGTGAAAATGATTTTTCCATAAGAAACGCATTAAAAATATTTAAACTTACTATCGACTATTTGTTCATTGCAAGTGGTCCATCAACAGCTCAATTTCCCAATGAGGAAGACTAATGATTTTTGGGACAGTATTTGAGCACATTTTTAGAAAGAGTATAATTAGTAGATTCTATTGACGTCAATATTTACCTTTATTAATTAAATTTCAGCAATTAATTCATGATTTAAAAGTGGCGGCCACGCCCCCAAGAAGCCTGTGCCATTAGTCATTTGTTTGAATTTTCAGCGGAGTCTGATCTTCTTCTGCAAATTTTGATACAAGAATTTTAACATTTACGCGAATTTTAAAATTCTCCTATCAAAATTTGCAGAAGAAGATCAGACTCATCACCATCAGACTCCGCTGCAAATTCAAACAAATGACTAACAGCATAGGCTTCTTGGGGGCGTGGCAGCCACTTTTAAATCATGAATTAATTGCTGAAATTTAATTAATAAAGGTAAATATTGACGTCAATAGAATCTACTAATTATACTCTTTCTAAAAATGTGCTCAAATACTGTCCCAAAAATCATTAGTCTTCCTCATTCCTAATTTCTAAATTCTATCTACGTGTTATTCTTTCATCTTTTTAACAATCAAATATATATTTTATTTTAATAATACAACATCATGTTTAGTTATTTTAAATACATGATAATAAAAAATAATATAATTTTAGTTCATTTAATTAGTTAAAAAAGACGGTGCTAAATACTGTACCTGTTAATTTTCGTGCTGCATGTAAGAGTAACAACAATATTTAAAATCCAGTATTTTTACCAAATTTATCATCAGTTAGGTTGATTATATACAAGAAAAGGATAGAGTAAACCAGCACAGGCCTTACCACAGTGAAGAGAATCCCATAGTGTGCCGGAAACCTTGCTAGCACAGAGATAAAAAAACATATGGAATAGTTTTCAGCACTTTACTCCAAGAGAGAACAGAATATGTCTTCAGTCCTTACAGACTCAGACTGTAAGAAAAATTATTGAAGGAAATGAGGTAATGATAGATCAATAAAAAGATAATAAAATAGCACATAGATACATAGGCACATTTGGAGTTTAGTGCCAAAAGCTTTCCAATATGTGTTAGTTTTTTTTTTTTTTTTTTTTTTTTTTTTTTTTTTTTTTTTCTTTCTCCGTACTAGCAAGATTTTCATTAAACTATAGGACTCTCTTCACTATGGTAAGGCTCTTGCTGGTTTCCTTTCAATTTTTATTTTTATCAAACTTACTTATAAGTATAACTCACCAGTTTCTCTGATATGTGTTCTAGCAAGTCCAGACAACAATTCCAAAGCAGCCAGAGAGACATGCAGATCTTGCTTCCAAGCTGATATAAGACGATGACAGACCAAATACGTAGCTCGCACAAACAAAGCATGAGCTGAATCTGAAAACATCAAAATGTGTCAACAAAAGCTTTATATGTTTCAGTGTTCCATTTTTTGCGATATATACAGCATAATGCCTAAGAGGAAAAAGTGTGTGAAATATGAGAGTAATTTTTGTTAGAGAAAGTAAAGAACACCAAAAACACCAATTATTATTATTTTTTTTTTGTTATTAATAGTTAATAAGAATGCACATCCATCACCACCATCACCCAATTTGCAGGCAGGAATTACTAGAGGGGACATAAAAAGCTAAAGAGGAAGTTTCTGCAACAAGTCCAACACTAAGTTCTACTCTTTATGTATCACTTTGTAAAAACTTTATGATTTACTACATTTCTTTTCAGTGATAATGAACACATCATTTTTCATATTATAATCTAACCTAGGATGGCATGCTATACATTGAAATGCTATACATATATGAAAATTCAGAAAATGATGAAACTGCTTTAGTCAGTTTTATGCTAGTATAAAGTATGAACAAACGTCTAACTTTTAGTTGCTCTCTAAACACAAAGACATTCAGCAGCCATTTTATAAGTCATTAGTTTTTTTTTTTTTTTTTTTTTTTTTTTTTTCCTTTCATTTTGTCTCTCTAATTTTGAATATATATATGATATTAAAAAACAAAATTAAATAGAAAATAGTTGTAGAAATAGAGCTTATTGTATTGAAAATTAATAAAACACAAGGCTTCTCTAATTTACATAGTTAATTAGGACTTGAGATCAGCAGCAAGCAGTTCTAGCACACATCTACACTAGAATATTTGATCCCAAGTCCCATTTAACTACATAAACTACATTTAACTAAGGGTACCCCCCTCCCTAGTTATCATCATTCATAGTTAACCTTTATTGCAGCTTACAAAAAAACGACTTAACTACAAGTTAGCAATTCATTATTAAAGTGTAACATTGGTAAACCTTCGTTATCTTCAACCATTAGTTATCTCTCTAAAATTCATAACTCATAACTTAACTATAGTTAAGTCGGTTGCAACTTACAAATTTCAGAGATAACTAGTGGTTTAAGATAATGAAGGTTTAATAATGGTTACAGCTTAATTACGGGGGTAGAGAATCATTGTGTTTTATGAATTATCAATTCAATCTCTCTTCTACTATTTATTTTCCATCATAAATGTAATTTGTTAACACCATATATATCAACCGCAATGTTTTTTTTCCTCACTTTTATATCATATTTGGAATATTTTTATAACTAGCTAACATGTAAACAACCATACTGAGCTCTGTTCACTGAAAAGTAAAAAAAAATTCACATGAGAAATAAAAACAACACTGATCTAAAATCTGTCTATAATAATAAACATAAGTACTAATGAAAACTACATTGTTGTCGAAAACTGTAAAACAAAAGAAAACAGAATGACAAGACATTATTTTACCACTAATCCTATAAAAATTTTGAGTATATATATTTTTTGTTTGCAATCTCCACCTATAAAAATTACAAATATATAAACTAAAACAACTAGTCAATAATTACTATATTCACATTAATATCTAAAAAGAAACACCCAGGCCAGGAAAAATATTAAGTAAAAACTGTGTTAGAGATGATAGTTGTCACTACAAGAGCAATTACTTTTGATTAATCCGCTTGGGTATTCAAAGCTGAAGGTGATCCCGTTGACATCTTCTGCTAGTAAATCTGCAGGAGGCAGGCTTGGGTAG
Source organism: Ecdyonurus torrentis (assembly GCA_949318235.1). NCBI lineage: Eukaryota > Metazoa > Arthropoda > Insecta > Ephemeroptera > Heptageniidae > Ecdyonurus > Ecdyonurus torrentis. The sequence continues at coordinate 9,479,647 of OX439130.1, forward strand.
TCACTCAGGCTGTATGGGTCACACGCTGCACCAAACATCACATTAGCACTACCATCATTGCAAAACTAGACAACTCATCTTTAAGACCACTTTGATTTAAGTTTTAAATTAAGTTTGAGCACGTGATTGTAACATTGCATCAGCAACACTTAATTAGCTGCAGTCTAGTTAAGGATATACCATCATTGCACTAACTCAACTTTAACACTAGTTCAAATTAATTTTAAAATTGAGCGTATTTTGATGGTCAAAGAAGAAAAAATGGGGGAGGAAGCTTTTAAAAAATGTATGATAAAAATAAATATACAACCATGGTGGTTGCAATCATGACATTAGAAAAAGGACAAACCAGTCCCCCCCCCCCCCTTTCTTTTTCATCTCTAAATGAATATTAAAGTAAAGGATAGAGATACCAGCAAAGGCCTTACCACAGTAGAAGACCCATCCAACTCTCCATAGAACGTCTACTGTGGTAAGGCCCTTTTGCTGGTATTTCTATACTTTACTTAAATATTCATACTAACCATGATGGTTTTTCCTTAAATTGAATTATCTTCTTTAAAGTTAAAAAAAGGGGGAGGCAAGATGTATATATAGAAGGTGGTGTAGCTTGCCTATAGGTAGCACCAGGTATGAAACGTCATACAAGGTTAATCATAACATGAGGGGAAATTTCAAGCACCAAAAGAGGGGAAATTTTGTGTCCCTTGTCCTCTTCCAGTATATACTGTATTGTACCTGAGAGACCACGTGGGTCTGTTGACAATCACCTTGTATGACGTATGTCAAAATTTAAAGTTTTACAAAGGGAACCGAGTTCTGACGACAGTAAAAGGGCGTATTATATCACCTTCTATATACATCTTGGGAGGAGGGAATTATATACAGTATTACTAAAGGTATATCCTTATATCTATAAGCCAAAGGCAAGCCTTTAACAATTTTTTGTATGCCTTAATCTTTAAATAATCACGACTATAAATATTTCAAGAGGAACTGAGTTTATGTTACAGAAGTAGCATCACCTTATCCATTATCTAATGGCTAAATTTTAAAATCTCTAACATTATCTACCGCATCCTATTTGCAACCTAAGGAAAATAATTATTATTGATTTTTATTGTAAAAAGAAGGCAATTTTATTATGCAATAATATGTATTTATGATTAGGTAGATATGAAACTGTTATTGTAATTATTTTGGTTAATTTATTTTAAGTTATAGCTAAAAGAACATTAATTAATTATTGCATCTAATTATGTTTAGCAAATCCTGTAAAAAGAAATAACAAGAATTAAGATAAGTATTGATGGGGGGGGGGACAAAATCTTGCTCTTTGTATAATATTACATTGCAATTAAAAAAAAAAAAAAAAAAAAAAAAAAAAAAAAACGAATCAATGAATCAATTAATTATAAATTTAGATAATTAAATTTGAATGCTGAAAGGTAAAATAATAATAATTTTTTGAGGTTTTCTTTTAATCACGACGTCACAAGAATAAACATAAACGATGTCATAAGATGCTTACCTGATGAGAGTAAGTTTGAACTTGAATCTGAGCCAGATACACTTTCAGGCTGCATCACCTGCTCTGCCTCCTCAGCAGCTGCTGAATCCTGGACACTTAATAGCAAGCCACCTGAAATGTTGATAAACTTGATAATTTAACATTTTAGACAGCAGCAAACAGTATTACAGACCACATGCTGGCACATAATATCAGCAATTAAAAGATTTAGGTGACAAAACTTCAAAAAGACAAAGAGCTTCTTACCTAAAACCATCTGACAATTCAGAGAGTCTGTTTCACCTTGTAAAGCACTTATAAGTAGATTCATTAATCTTGGTTTCAGTTGAGCAAAAGTTAGAGGTGGATTTCTTTCAATTGATCCAGGAGTTAGTTCCTTGATAGGCAGATTCTAAAACACAATTAAGTGATTGTTATCATAAATAATATTGTAATTAACTTTTAATTAATCTACGAAATTATTTTATTACCTGGTAATGAAGTGGTAGTGCTAACATTGACAGTAACAAGTGAATAGATGCTCGTTTCAGTTCTGTTTTAGATACTGTCGAGGACCTGTAAAATTAATTAAGAAATACAAAGTATGAAAATTAAGGAAAGAAATCACCTTTGCAATAACTGATTTGTAAAAAGATGATAGAATGGACATGCATGTTTTTATTATATAAAGGATTGTAAAATAAATACTAGGAAAAAATCGTCTATGCGATAGTTGTAAACATAATTGTATAATAAGTATTGTAAACATAATAAAAAGATTTGATAAAAAAAATATATATATATAGATCAGGAAAACTTGGAGAATGGGAGATAGTAATGAGCTTAGACTGGCAGGGACAGTTCAGACACAGTGAAAGGGTCCATGGTAAAGAAAATCATTTTTAACACAGACCAAATGCATTAACTCTTTATTATTATTATTATTGGCAGAGTGGATGGAAGGAGAGATAGAAGCAGGCCTAAAACATCATGGTTTGAAGTGGTTGGCAGATGTTTGAAAAATAAGAATGTACATAGTATGAGATGCAAAAGAAAGTGTATGAAACAAGATATGAATCTTAAGGAAGCAAGAGAAATATGTCAGGATGTAAAGTTGATGAGGTCTATCCACTGGCGGATCGGGCTAAAAATCATCTATGTTGTTGGCTTACCCCGAAAGAGACTAAGCATCATTTATTTATTTATTTTAAATATCCTAGGTTAGAAATTATTTTCTCTAACATGGCATCTCTACCAGTCTAAGCTCATAACTATCTCCTATTACCCAACTTTTTCCTAATCTGTATGTTTTTCTATCAATTTTTTTTATCAATCATTGCATAGTCAATTTTCCTAAATATTTATTGTTAAACATAATTCATTAACTATAAACAGGTACTAAATTTACAACAACTAAACGCCTCTTACTTGAGTTTGAGTTCTTTGTCTGGTAGCACAATCTCAAGAGCTGAGATAACAGATGGTACAAGAACTTGAACTCCATCTAAATCAAGTCTGAATAAATCACCAGAGTTGAGAAGTATACTTGCAAGTACTTCACCACACGAACGATCCTAGGATTAAACAACTCAGTTAGAAATAATGAAGTTCAAATAATAATAAATATATACAAAATATGAAAGAAAATGAGAAGAGAAAATCAATAAGGATCTCACTATAGTGAAGAGAGTCTCATAGTTTGTTGAAAATCTTGCTTACACAGAGATAGAGAACACATATTGGATTGGATTGGTGTTTTTATTCATAGTTTCTCTCTGAGTCTGTAAGGACTGACAAAGCGCTCTCTTTTCTCTTGGAATTTAGTGCCTAAAACTATCCATTTTGTGTTACTTTTTTTTTTTTATCTCTGTGCTAGCAAGATTTTCACCAAACTATGGGACTCTCTTCATTGTGGTAAGGCCAGAACTGGTTTTCTCCTATCTTTTTCTTTCAACTTTATCACACCTAACCTCAATGGTTTATTTTCTTTAATATCTCAAAAAAGTAAATAAATTAAATTAGACAACTGTATCGTATACCTCTGGAATTCTAAGTCCTTCTTGTAGAGCAAGATAAAACCTAGCCAGATAAACTGGAGTAATATCCTCGCCAGTTTTCTTAGCACAGAAAACTCTACACAAAGCACCTACTGCTTCTGCACGACCAGATTCAAACTTGTCAATGGTCAAGTTTGCAGGAATGTCTGATGGTTCTAAACTACTGGGTGGTAGAGATAAACTACCTCTATGTCCATCCAGAAGTAAAGAATTTGGTCTCTTTACACTACCTTCTGGTCCTGAAAATAAGATAGTAAAAATAGCATACATATCCAAAGAATACCTAACACAATTACATATAGTTTTGTACATACTTGCACCACCTTTTACATGGTAAGCACTCTGACATCCAATATGTGCAGCCTCAAATAGCCACTCTCCAAATGTATGTAATACGCTGTTACATTTTGGTCTGCCTGGAGCAGGTGGTGGTCTAGGTTCAGGCCCCAGGGAATTTCCAAGACCTAAATATACCGTAAACACTCAATAAACACAATGATTTCATTCATATTGAGTACCATGAAAATAATTTTACAATTTTGACATGGTCTAGGCCCTAGAATGAGTACATGATTATTTTTTTATTGTTGTTATTAAATGAATAGGGCAGTGGTACAATCTAAAAAAAACAGAGTTTTTACAAAAAAAAAATTGCTATGTTATTGTTATAATCTTACTTTTTGATATCTCAAAAACAAACCTTTTCAAAATTTTTGATTCTGGGGTGCTTAAAATGTATGACTAGAGAGTTAGAATTCAAAAAGATATGATTAACTTACTCTTCATTAATTTAACCTAAAACCAATAAGTAACTCAGCAGATTTTTTGTAACAGTTAAAAAAAAAAAAAAAAAAAAAACTATTGCCGTTTTAAGTTTTTAAAGATCTTTTATCTGTGCAAATTTCTAGAGTGTAAGTGTTTTGACTTTTCCATTTTGTTATGTTAATTCCATTCTGTTGTAACCATGACAGATATAATGTAATGTATATGAGATTAAAGGAATGAATGAAATAAAGAATTTTTTTGAATATTATATTTTCTTAACTTACTTCCAAGGCTGGTAGTAGAAGGAGGTCCTGAATTTGGTGTTGTTGGAATGTGAACAGTAGAGGAGCGACTATTTGTTAGCCCAATTAATGCAGATTTTGGTATTCCTATATAAAGTCATTGATATTTTAACAATAATATAACATAAAATAGAAAGAAAATTATTTACAAAGTGATAAAAAAAAAATTAGTATTATACTATTTTAGTTTATGGGTTAGGATTTTATCCTATATATAAGAAAAAGGCAATATAAGCAGTGCATGTTTTTTTTTAAAGTCCAGCCAAAAAAGCGCCACACACATAGGAACCATACCCTTTGTCATTGCTGAGGGTGCCACAGAAAAGCTCTTAGCGAGCCTGCGTTGAGGTGGAGGGGTAGGGGAGGAAGAGGATGAGGTATTTGAGGTACCACTGGGATCCTTCTTCTCACTGCTACTTTCTTCTAGTGGTAACTGCGCGTTGCCTGTAACATTCATACATAGCTCGAGACGAGAGACAAAGACAGACAGGACGCACACACAATAGCCCACTCTGCATGTATATTGCCCTCCTCAAACACACACCGTCCAAGAGCACCAAATCAATTAAGTGACTATCAATAAGGGAAATGTGCAATGCATTCTCCATAGAGAAAGTAAGAAGACCGATATATTTATATATACATATTTTATATACAGTTAACTGGGGTGACTTTGAACACTCAATTAGCTCTACTTTGGGCACTCATTTCAAAATTTTGAAATACTATATCATTAAAGGAATAGACCATCAGAAAACATAAGCATTTATATCACAAAATACTTGATGAGACTTACGTAAATAACATTAGTTTGTCTCAACAACCAACTATAGCACTGTAGCAGTGATCAGAAAATTTTGATTTATGCAACCACAAAGTCTGTTGTTAAGCTCTCGTTTTCTATTCGGTATCGACATCCATAAGCTCAATCCATAAGATACCGAGAAGTGAAACATGAGCTTACAGAACCCTCCAGCACAACATTTTCATACTAATTTTTGCATGTTTCTGACGTCAGAAACTGGAATTGTCACTCAAATAGCATACTTAACAGTATTTTCATGCTCTCTTGTGGGGTCACAATATTCTGGTAATAATTGTCATCAGTTTTAGAGATTCCATTATGTGTTTAATAATTAAAAACTAAATGTTGTTTTATGTGGTCTACGGCTTTAAGATCAAAATCAAATTTGAACTAAATTTCTAAAATGAAGCCCCAAGACAGAGATAATAGGGTGTTCAAAGTCAACCCAGTTGACTGTATTTTAAAGAATAGATCAAGATTATGTAGATTGTGCAAAATTGAAAAGTAATTTAGAAGATATAATTTCATTCATATATAATTAATTGAACATTCTTAAAGAAGATTTGTTGTATTTTATGTTGTGTTGATTCAAATTGCTCTGAGTTGGTAATGTATTAAAACAACCCACAATCAGTCCTAGAACTAAATTGCAATGTGTCAAGTAATATAAAACTATGTAGCACAAATATGCAACATATTATTAAGGCATTTTAATTGTTTATGATTAAATAAAAACCATTTAGTAAAAATTCTAAATTTAAATTGTTACTTCTAAGATGTAGGCCTATATATTTATAGAAGGTGGTATAATTCGCCCTTTTACTGCTGTCAGAACTCGGTTTCCTTCATAAAACTTTGAATTTTGACGTCATACAAGGTGACTGTAAACAGACCCACGTCGTCTCTCAGGTACTGTACAATACAGTATGTACCTGGAAGAGGAGGAGGGACACAAAATTTCCCCTCTTTTGGTGCTTAATTTCCCCTCGTTTTGATTCACCTTGTGTGACGTTTCATACCTGATGCTACCTAGGCAAACTACACCACCTTCTATAGGTACATCTTGGTTACTTCAAAAAAAAAAAAACTGATTATTGCTTAAATTTTATTAAGCATGCCCACAGCACTGAAAAAACTACAAGAATCTATTTTTTTATGTTACATTTGTCATGTTATTATAGAAACTAAAAACTATAAAAATTAATAAGTATTATTCATTTACAGTAATATAATAAGTTAACAGTTGGTAAAGCAATATCTAACTTACCTAAGAAAGCATCCACCTGGCTAGCAATTCCTTTGATTGCCTTCAAATATACTAGAGGAAGAATTGCAAGACATGGATGTTGACAGGGGTCAACGACACTGTCACTGGTGATTGCAAACTGGAGGAACTGTGGAGTTTGGCTGATGACTTGAGGTCGACACAGGTCCACTGGATTGCCCAGAGTGTGCATCATCCTGAACCAAGACTGGGCAATACAGTCTCGACTCATGTTGGAGGGAATGAACATTGCATCTTCCTCAGCTGGAAAATAATTTCATCTCATGTAAAGAAATAAGCATTAAATTGTTGTTGCGATTTTGGGCTTTCTTTCATTATTCTATGGCCTACATTCACATTATAACTGTGTATTCTGCATTATAGTTGAGTAATCTTGGGCATTTTGACATACATTTTCTGAATTTATTTTGATATAAAGAAATGATAAAAGTAAAGAGTTTAAAAAAAAATCTGTTCTCTCCTTCGTGCACTCTTTTCTTAATAAATCATTATTTTAGCTCTATTAGAAATCATTGTCAAAAATAATAATAAAAATTAAAAGGAATGAATTACATAAACTATGTAAGGACTAAAATAACGTATTTTGTTTTCATACTTACAGATTCTCAATTCAGGAAAATTAGGTCCATATGTAAATTCCAGTAATCTCGCAGTAAGAGCAAGACAGACTCTGTTCCATTGTTCAATCAATGCTAGTCGATGACGCCATTTCATGCAGGACTCACGTAATGTTTTCCACAAAGGTGGAGGAGGGAAACAACGAGCACAAGCTAGAAGCCACAACTCAAACAATACACTGAGAACTCTCTCACATAGTTGGTCACCTATATCCTCTGAAATATACATAAAAATCAATGAATAGTAAAAATATTAATAAAATGAAAATACAGGTTAACTGTTAAGTGGGATGACTTTTGTCACCCACTAATTATTGAACAAATTTTATGATTTTTATATTCTGCGAGATAAGGGCATTGTACTTTACATAGGTTTTAGAATCATGAAATTTTCTCAATAATGAGTGAGAGAAAAATGAAGTGACAATGGCAAAAGTCACCACACCTTACGGTATTGCATTTTATTTTTCAAATCAAACCTTTGAGAGTGGGAGGAGCAAGAAGAGCATCATTGATTGCGAGCAGAAAAAGAAGCAGAGCTTCCCAAGTTTCTCTGGTGATGCGGGTGGATCTCTGGGCAAGGTGCTGTAGTGTCCTCAGCACTCTGTGACATAACACTGCTTGTCGGTTGATTGTGTCAGCACCTATACACAAGATGTTAATTAACAACACATAATCTACATCATTAGTAGTATAGGGTGTGTGCATGAAAAAGCATGGGTATGCGCTTTGATACCATACTGGAACCATGAATAACATTGCTCAGCATAGGACAAACTTCATTTTTGACCATTTTCTTTTGGAAAACTGTATTTTATTATTATTTTACTATTCTCTCACAAACTATTCAAAACCTAATGCAACCTATTAACAGCATCAATTCTCTCAAAAATATTGCCAATATTTTTAAACTGGCAAAATGAGTCAATTTCCTATACTGCCCATGTTATTTAGTGCTCACATATATGGTGTCAACTGTTATGAATACAACCACCCTATATGTCTGGAAAAAGTTTCAAAATGGGGCAGATAGGCAACCTGTAACATTCCAGTGCATTTATTAAGAGAAAAACGCAGGCTGCCCAATATACCCCGTTCAGAAACTTTTATCCAGAGCTGTACTGTATACTTTTATAATTTTATACTTCTGTGCAAACTAACTACAACTATACAAACAAAATAAGTCTTGCGTACACAATAGCTTAAACATCTGATCATGATATGACCAAGGTGTGCATGACAATTGAGCAGAAAATAATAATTACGTATATAAATTGTACACTATTTTGTCTAATGCTAGAAATTTACAAAAAAATCAGAAAATATTTAAAATGTTTCCACAAAAATCACATAATCATGGACATACAATAACCAAACACAAAATAATAGTTACCCAGATCCATGTATAGAAATGACCAGTCTTGTAAAAATAATAAAGGAAATGTTAGTAAAGTTGAAAGAAATTGATAGAAATACCAGCAAGGGTCTTACCACAGTCATAAGTTATATGGAGAGGTCGAGGTCTCATGTGGCACAGAGTTATAGTTATAATATATTTACATACCGAGAGCTTATTGTAATAACATTATCATATCAGTTACAGTATACAAACATTATAACTCCGTGCCACGTGAGACCTCTACATAGAACTTCTACTGTGGTAAGGCCCTTGCTATAGCATTTCTATGCTTCTGTAGTATTAATCCTAAGCGTGATAGTTTTTTCCTAAAATTAATGTTAGTAAAGTGAATTTTTATTTCTACATAATGTTTAAAAACTTTAATATTATCATTTATACAAAAATTTAATAACACATGTCTTTATGATCAACCAGTAATTAAGCAAAATTTTTATAAATAATAAAGTACAAGTTTCTCTTACCATCTCCTCTCCGAGGCACAAATAAATTGTGTAAGTGGCTTATCATCTTCCTTGTATACAAGTTTGGATCTTGACATACTGGTTGTGGTACACAAATTTTTGGAACTGGATGCATAGCTGATAGCCATTCACAATATACATGGACGCAATCTCTGATTGTATCATGTTCACTTAACGGAAGACTTAAACCAAAGCAGATAACCTGGGGACAATTTTTTTTAGAAAAAAAAATCAATATCGGAGGCAAGTGTTCAATATTATATATCATTGCATTAGAGTACAAATTGTGTATCTCCAAAACCAAGTTTTTTTTTTTTTTTTTTTTTCTTTTCTTTTCTTCCTATATTGTGTTGTTGTGCTACATCGTCTCCGCAGTCCCATCAAGACAGAATTCTTATCAACAGGTACAAGGAAAACTGCATACACAGGCCAGCCGTGGTCTAATACAGAGCCCAGTATTCACCACAACAGTATAGAGAAACTGTGAAAACTCTAGGCAAGCTCGAAAGTGCAGTCATATCAATCAAGCACCATCCACATGCTACGTGTTGACATGGAATGTGTGTACGCATCGTGCAGCGTGTTATGCTCTCTCACACATCACTTACACACCCAGCAGTGGCTTCAACCTGTATTCTCTGTACGGAGTACAGAATTACAAGGCAGCTGCCTTCATCACTCGGCTATAACAGCTCCGTTTACAACATTATATGTATGGTACCACAAGATAAGACTTTGGACTTTCCTTCTTTTTGCAAATACATGGTTTGTACTCTAAAGGTGCATTCACATACATTCTTAAATTTGTTATAACTTTGCGCAGCAAAAATTTACTGCACAAAGTTATAACAAATTTAAGACTATGTGAATATGCACCTTAATGTGATATGTATGATATACATACCTCCATACACCACTGAACATCTTTGTCTTTGGTAAGAGAGCTTGGTCTTGGTTCTGCCGACTGACTGGTAACACCAAGATTGGCTACCAAATTCTTGACAACTGAAACTGCTACTTCTTTACCCACAGCAACAGGAAGTTTACCCAAAACACTCTGATTGTCTGCATTGCCATGCTGGATTACTGAGCTTAAAGAAGCCCACTCCCCATACATGGTGGATGTTTCAATCAGAAAAATGTTCCTAAAAACAATACGATAGTTTTAACTTGACAGCAAATCAAAGAGCTTCACATTACATACCTATATAAACTATTGAACCAAATTTGCCAGAATGACTATGTATATCATGCAATACTTAATTTTATTGCATTTATTAATAAACTATATTTTATTTGATAATTTAAGAAACATACAATTGATTAAACTCTGATTAAGTATGAATCACGAGTATTCACATGCAGGGGTACCGCCCTCCAAAAGTGCAGGAGGGACTCTTTGTTACTCAGCAGCAATTAACGTTATCCACTCTACTTAAATTATTTTATTTTTATATTATTTATTACCTAGCATGTCCAATATCTAATATATAGAATAAACTTACCCTTTCAGGCCAGTAGGCCAAGGAACAAAATTATTTCTTTTGTTGACAACTTTTTTGACACCCAGCTGATAACTGTAAACGTCACGGCAGCGTTGCCAAAATTCTTTAAAAAAAAAGTTTGAAAAATCCGCCAAAATTTTAAAGATGGATAGGGGACTGGGAAAATATATTTTCATTTTCATATACATATGATAATATAGTTTTATGGAGTGCTTTGGTTATATTTATTTAAAAAAATGAATTAAGTAATAGTCGAGGATTTATTTATTTTGATTATAATAATATAGGTTCTCTGTTGGTATGAGATCCATAGACCAGGGCTTGGATAAAGTTGGTCTTATGGCTTGTACCAAGGTACAAAAGAAATGAGACCATATTTATATTTATGCAATGATGTCTTCCAATCTCGGCCGATTTCAAAATTCAATTCAAAATAGTTTATTTTCCATTCTCCTACAATCAAAAACCTCAATGCAAGACTCATATGTACATTTGTTTAGGTTATTTTTTGTTTAATTACATCTACTTACGTACTAACTTACCAATAAACTACACTAAAATATGAGAATAATTAGGACATATTAAATACATGTTCACATGTTATCTTTATATAACATCATGTTATATAAAGTTGACACGTACTATAAAAACAATGTTGTAATAATAGGATGTATAATATTCTCTCAAAAAAAAATTTTCACTAGTTTTTGTTGTCATATATATTCTTTATGATTTTTTAGACACGAGTTTGGTGGCTATATTTAGACTGTTATGATAAGGCTGACTATAAAGGGTAGAAACGATATAATGTATGACGTCTCAAACCTTGAGAAGAAGTATAATATAAGTAATAGTAGTTTTAGCTCCCAATCACAGTGCTAGAGCATAAAAACTTGATTCAGCTTGTCTACAGATTTATACGCAGGGAGTCGGAAGACATGAGAAGGATATTGGTCACAAACATCTGAGAGAAGAGAGAAGATGTTTAGTGTTTACATATATTTATATTGCAAATATAAGTGTAACATAGTGCTCAGCAAGGTCACCTACGTCAACCTTAAACAAAGAGGCATTGTGACTATGACTATTGTGACATGTAGGTGTATGGAGATTGTAATTGTTCGTAGTAAAGGAGCCATGGGAGTGTGATGTCTCGTTGTAGACTTGACTGAATTAGAACTGTCAGAGTAATGTAAGTGTAGTGGTGGCACATCTTAGCATTACCTTGACAGACAGGACAGTGCAGTTAAAAGTGCCAGTTTATCGTTTCTAGCGTCGATGGTGCACCTTTCGTTACTGATTATCATATTACATTCATCTTGCATTGACAAGAATAATCAAGCACTTGCTAAACGTTTGATGTCCTTTTTTTATTTTTTATTATTTTTTTTTTACTGGAGTCATTTAATTGGAGTTTAAAAGGGAACTAGAAGTTGGCCTGGTTCAGTTACCTGAAAGGCATCATCATGGGCAAAATAAATAGTCAACCTCACACGTAATTTAGACATGTCATTGGCAAGGGTTATTATTCATTTTTTTTGTCAATTAAACCCCTTATACAAGTAAAAGAGAGTAAAAGACATTGAAATGAGACACAATTTCCGCAGAGGTCAATCATAATTATTTTTATCCTAAATTGCATAGCAACGCTTAATTATTTTGAAGAAAAAAAAAAATCACTATCTAAAAAAAAAAAAAAAAAAGACCAAGCAGCAACTACAACTGTATATAACAAGCCTTTTTTTTTTAATAGTATATTATATTTTGATGGGCATATTATTATTCATGTTAAAAATTATTAATTTCCTTCTTTTATTCCTAAGTATCAGAGCTCCCTCTATATAGTTTATGTTCGTACCCCTTAAGGGACCGTGTATGTTGAAACAGTCTCCGTAAGATTAGCATGCAAAAGAGACTTTTAGTATTTACGTTCTCTCCCTCTGAATATGATGTAATTATGACTGAAATTTATTATGCTGTAATCAGCATAAAATTTCGCTTTGAGGCCTGTTGATAAAATTTTTATATTATCAATAGATTTTTTTATAATTAATTTCAAACTTTGATAATTTTTTAGTAAAGTTGCATATTTATTTTAGTGGTAACATTTACTGTCGTCAATAAGTCTGCGTACTGTATATAATACAATAGCACTGCTGCACCTTTGTAAGTCAAAAAGTGCAGTAAAAAGTAAGTGAACAAAGAGCAGTTTTTCAATAGAAGAGATTACCTGCTACCTGACAACACGGGACCCAATTATTTTATGCGTCAATGATTTTGATAACTTGCGAAGTAACAGTCACAGTGAATCAAATTTATTTTAAATGTTAGTTTTATTAAAAATCATGCATATTTCTTTTTTGATCGAAGTTATAGCTTCATATTAAAGAAATATATTCAAATAAAAAATATTACATACTACTCATTATTTTTAAATCACGGTAGTTAAAAATATCACTAGAACTTCGATCAAAAAAGAAATATGTATGATTTTTAATAAAACTAACATCTAAAATAAATTTGATTTACTGTGAAAATTACTTCTCGGGTTATCAAAATCATTGACGCGTAGTTAATTGGGTCGTGTTGTCAGGTAGCATTAATCCCTTTTATCTCTCTTTTTTCACTTACTTTTTATTGCAACTTTACTATACCTATACCTGATATACCTGAAAATAAATCAAAGTACCAACTTATGAAAATTCTTACTACAGCTATTAATTTTCATTTGCTGAATTGAAAAATTAATATCTTTTTTCCTGCATATCTTTAAAAAAAATTGTTAACGCGGCTCAAAGCAGAATTTTATTTACAATTTAATGCTCTAATTTCAAGTTTCTAGATACAAAATTGACAATTTGACGGCGTAAATACGATTTCCCGTGCTTTGTTTATGGGGATTACCAACATACACGGCCCCTTAAGAGTTTAATTGCAACCCTATATGTGTAGTAGTAATGTATGCATTTATACAAGTTTAATTTTGAACCAAGTTAGAATATTTTCTCTCTTGGACATGATAAGGCACTGTTACAGACATAGGCTATCTTTATTATAATCCATTTCCCTGGTATTTCAAATTTATAGGTTTCTTTTCTTATCAATCAACTATCATAATAATGCTTTGTTCCTTATAATGCCGTATTCTGCTAAATAAACCACTTATCAACTGAACAACCTTGTAGCATTGCCAAAATTCTTTGTTAAATAAACAAAAAAGTTATATGTAATGGAAAACAACAATTCTAAAGGTACTTAGAATCATTCATAAAAAGGACCAAGAGCAGAAAAAATCTGTGCTACGGAGCAATATGAGCCACTTACATGCTTAAATTTCTTTCTGCCTGGTTTATACAATATTTTCTCTACTGAGGCGTCCCATGTAAGCTCATACTATCTCCCATTACCCCAATTTTTCCTAATCCATCAATATGTTTTACTATCAAATATTTTAATTATAGTAGTTATAATTACAGAATTATTTAAATCATTGGGGATTTATAAAGTATAATACACACAAAAAAAAGTCAAGAGTAATTGAGTTTTAAATTATTTGTATTTATTTAATTAATTCACGTTTATACTCACAAAAGTTACATTTATAAATTGCATGGAACTGTAAACCGTAAATTAAATGTGTAATTCACATGGTATATAATCATATAAAATAAAGTCGAAGTTTAATAATACATCCTATGGTAAATAGTAAATACCGTCGTGAGTACAATATTTTTACCTCACGTTTCACTTAAAAAATTTAAGTTAAGATTTTTTTTTCTTTCCTTCTTTCACATTAATATTATGAAAAGATTGCTACACCAATCTTACCTACATCTATTTTGTATTACTCATCTAATCTGTTTTAAGCTATTGTAAGATCTTAACAGATCCATTTTCTTTTACCTGAGTATGCTATGGAAGTATTTTGCAGTTTGAACATTATTATTAATTTCGATCTTGTTGTGAAAAAAAGGTATATCTTGTATTTTGTCAGGGGAAGCAAAAGACCTATCTCATTTTTTGTCAGTGTAAGCAAAAGGTCTATCTCGGGCGCCATCTCCATAACGTTCGGGCACGAGATAGACCTTTTGCTTCCACTGACAAAAAACGAGATAGGCCTTTTGCTTTCCCTGACAAAATACGAGATAGACCTTTTTTTTTTTTTGCAACAAGATCGATTTGTATGTTGCAGTCTTGACAATCAAGTATAAATGTAGAGATATACCTATTCATGTTTACACGATAAACGATTCTTCATGGATAACGATACTATCCACGATAAGAATTTTTAACATTCAAAAACTGACACTAAATTTGAAATGTTATTCTTATGAGAAAAAAACACGTTGGATTTAAATGGTATAAAATATCTTATCGCGGTCTTGTGTACACACGATTGTGATAATATATTTTAAATTTTACAATTTGAATTCAGGGTGTATTTTTCTCTTATGACACTGCAAATTAAGTTAAAGTTTTTTAATGGTAAAATATATTATTGCAATTACATTAATTAATAGCACACCTAAGATATAATCATCATAGGTTTTATATGCAAAACGTGTGCAATAATTTTTTTTTTTTTTTTTTTTTTCAAAGAAGGAATGATATTATACACTCTACAGTAAGGTAAAATTTTATGTTGCAATGGAATGATAGTGAATTATATTTAGTTTTTTTTTTAAACATGTACATGGGAATATTAAATAACATATATATTTTTTTCTTATATTTATATCTTAAATAACAGGTTATTACTGCCAACGGAAAAAAAAAATGCATTTATGTCATTGATGTTAAATTTGATAAAATTTATATTAGAAAATGGTAGAGATGAGAGCTCGTTATATATTGAAAATAAATAAAATCCCATGACCCAATAACTGTACAAATTAAGAGAATCTTTGTGTGTTTTATTAATTTTCAATTGAACAAGCTGTAATCTCTTTCATTTCTCAGCTGTTTTCTTTTAACATCAATATATCAACCGCAATGGGGTTTTCCTCATTTTTATATACATAATATGCATTTAATGTTTATATTTTATACATAAAAAAAAAAGTTTGTGAAAAAAAAAAAAAGCTTTTTATTTAATAATAAAATTGATTAAAGTTGCAATTAAAATAAACTTAGAATAAATCTATGCTATTTTGCATAAAAATAAAAAGATATCCATATAAATAAAATCAAGATGTACCTGCTTAATTGAGTTACAACCCTAGACTGTAGCTAGTACTTAAGGTTGCTCCATTAGGAGGTAGGATATGATTTCTCTGGGTAGATTCTTCAAAGACGCCTTGAGAGTTGTAGGCAATGTCAACTTGTTAGTAGCAGCAACCTTTGCATACTTCCGACGAATAACAAATCTGGTCAGTTGCTTGAGGGAGCTTGGAATTCCTGTGAAATAATATCAATTAACGAAGCTAACATAAATAGTTATTGCATAGGTAGCACTTCAAAAAAAAAAAAAAAAAAAAAGGAAAGGAAAGAACATGAATATTATAAAATTGAGAGAAAACAAAGGATAGTAGAATACAATCAAAGGGCCTTACCATGGTGAAGAGAGTACCATAATTCAGTGAAAATCTTGCGAGCAGTGTTAAAAATTAAAAGTAACACACATGCTGGATAGCTTTTGGCACTAAACTCCAATAAGATACTGATAAAGGCAAAACACACTTCGTTCTCTTGAAGTTTAGTGCCAAAAGCTATCCAATATTATGTGTTATGTTTTTATATCTGTGCTTAGCAAGATTTTCACCAAACTGTGGGACTCTCTTTATTATGGTAAGGCCCTTGTTAGTTTCCTTGTATATTTCCTTTCAAATTTTCATTACTGGTATAATGAATCTACTTACTCAGTTGGTTTAAGAAACCAGAGTACACTTCTTCAAGATTAATTGGAGCAGGATCTTCAGGTTCACCTTCTTCACGCTGCTTGGTTTCCTTCTTTGACTCTTCAGTTTTGGCTTTTTGCAGCTTTGCTTCAAGCTCTGCTATAAATGTGTGGCCATGGGGGATACCATACTCAAGCAAGAGGGGTGCCCATCTATGCAGTTTGAGGGGAGTTACATCAGGGTGCTTGTCATACATGATCAACAGCTCGGCTGGAATTCTATACCAGTATTGAAGCAACAATTTGAGAGCAGCATCACTATTCACTTGAATAGCAGACACAAAGGGATCAGGAGCTGCTGCACTCCTAAAAATAAGCAATAAAAATGAATTAGAGATATACCGGTACGCAGGCAAGGAAAAAAGCATCACACTTAGGGATACTAATAAAAAAGCTGATAGGAACAAATACATAGATTAAGATGGTTGGGAAGGGAATTAGATGAGCTTATTTGCTGTCAAATTTTAACCCAAGCAAAAGAGAGATTCAAAATTCAAAATATATTTATTCATTTCTTTCATCCTACAATCAAAATACACAAAAGTGTATCCGCTTAGGTTATTGTACATTATATATACATAATATATAAACACAATTAGAAATGATTGTCAATAAAACACATTCAAACATTACACAACATATTAAAGAAAATATTAGATACAAAAAATATTAGAGTTGGTCCTGTAAATATTCATCCACTGAGTAATATTGTTTATTTAATAGTAAGATTTTAAGCGCTTTTTTAAAACAAGTTGGGCCGTTTTGTTTTTTTAATTCTAAAGGCAAACTGTTATATATTTTTAAACAACCACAAAAGGGACCTCTATTATACATTTCAGTTCTTTTATAAATATTTTGTATTTGCATTTTACTATTTCTTGTGTTATGACAATGTTTAATTTCATGATTAGTAAAAAATGGGAGGTTCAATGGTTCAATGGTTCCAAAAAATGGTTCCAAGGTTCAATGGGAGAATGTTCAAACCCAATCCAAAATAAATAGTTAAGCGTTCAACTATTGAGCGGCTAGTCCATCCCTCGCAAATTTACCCTTTGAGCGTAAATTGATTTAGGCTTGGGTTTGAATAGTCTCTCGGCTGCTAGGGTTAAAATATGATAGCAAATACACTCATCTAATTCCCTTCTCAACCATCTTTATCTATTTATGTGTTCCTAGCTATTATCTTTTTTCATTAGTATAGAGGTATACAATTACACTTTATTATGGGCTTGGTTTTTCCTCAGGCATTACACTGTAAATGTGAAGGCTATATAGTTCATACTTCCAACACTGTGGATTATCGGTAGAGAACTTTACCACAGAAGTGAAACCCCCATGTTTTAGGCAGACCCGCATAAGCAAAACAGTAAACCCACATAAATTTATTTCAAGGCAACAATAGCAAACCAGAACAGGCCATTCTGAGGCACCAATCAGAACGAGCGAAGAGCAAAGGTGCCAAAAGTGTGCTTACGTGCTCTCTGAGTGGTGCCTCAGAATGACCTGTGCTGGGCTGCTATTGGTGCCTTGAAATAAAGTGACGTAGGCTTACTATAACGCGTTTGCCAAAACATTGATAAAGTTCTCTATCAGACTCAAGCTACCTCACTTTCTTATATCTTGTGACAACCTGCACATCCAACAGTAGCTGACTTCGAACAAGTCAAGCAATGCTAGGCTGGGTTTTATTTCCTAATATATGTATGTATACATGCAACAGGTTGGAAGGCCTGGGTCTGTTTGCCTGGAATAATGCATATACAGTTCCTTGACATGACATAAATTATTATTTGAAAATCTTACTTCTTGACGTGTCCACTGCCTACGCTGGATACATAACTTAAACTTGCACCTGCTTCTAATAAACGACAAATAATACGTGTCACTTTT
Organism: Ecdyonurus torrentis; assembly: GCA_949318235.1. Classification (NCBI taxonomy): domain Eukaryota; kingdom Metazoa; phylum Arthropoda; class Insecta; order Ephemeroptera; family Heptageniidae; genus Ecdyonurus; species Ecdyonurus torrentis. Next base: position 9,498,160 of record OX439130.1, read on the forward strand.
TCTTCACGACCTGGCATTTGCATAACTGCTATATTGAGTGGTGGCACATGTACATTCACAGGGAATCCTACAAAATGAAACACATAAGATCATTATTATAACACTCCCCCCCCCCCCCCCCCCGCCCCCTCCCTTTACCAGAACTCAACAGTTTAAAAATGAATGTGTAAATCAGCAAGGGCCTTACCATAGAGTGATGAAGAGTCCCATAGTTTGACAAAAATCTTGCTAGCACAGAGATAAAAAAAACTAAAAAAAAAAAAAAAAAAAAAAAACTAACACATTGGAATTTCAGCACTAAACTCCAAGAGAAAATTGAGTATGTGTGAGTGTGTGCCTTCTTAAGTCCTTACAGGCTAGAAAGCTCTGTGCTGAAATCTCTATGCTAGCAAGATTTTTGCCAAACTATGAAACTCCCTTCATTAAGTTAAGGCCAGGGTTCCATTAAAAAAAAAAAAAAAATAAAAAAAAAAAACAAAAACAGTAGCTCTTTTTTTTTTAAATTAGAGTAAAAATGAGAACGAATTATAAAATTTCAAGACTTTTGACACCAACTTGTTTTCAACTTTCACCTTTTTTTTTTTTTTTTTTTTTTACCTTTTTCCACCTTTTTTTCCAATTTTTTAAAACTTTTCCCACTTTTCTTCAGCAAAAGAAAATAAATGGAAAATTGATATTCAAATTTTCAACTTTTTTTGCAAAATGTTCACCTTTTTTTACCCTTTTCAAAGCAAGAAAATCACCTATTTTTTATCAAAGTGAAAAACAATAAAAGCGAAACTTTAAATTTTTACCTTTTTATCTCCTTTTTTGAGGAAAAAAGTCACCTTTTTTAGTCACTTTTTTTTAAAAAGAATCACCCAAAAATCCGTGCTCTAGCCGTAATGTAATGTAAATTCAAAGAAAAAAAAATAGGCTATATATATATCGAGTGCGAGGAGCAGGGATACGACCAATGAGCTAGCCAATGAGTTTAGGAAAACGAAAAACAAAAGTCTTAATTTTTTTTTTTCTATAATAGCTACAAGCTAAAAATTATTTTATATAAAACGGCTGGTTTATTAGCTTTCTGGTACATTTTTAAAAATAAAATTATGACGCAAATTAACAAAGTTAATTAATAATGGGAAATATTTGAGCGCGATTTTTGGTCTTGTTTTTACAACTGTGAAGTTCAACTCGATGTCAAAAGTTTAATTAATATTGCATTGTAATGAATTTTTTACACAAAATACGAAACTGAACAGCGTATACAAGGATGTATTTTTTTTGGCAACCTCAAAAAATTAGCAAAGTTATTTGCACATTTCTAATTAAAAAAATTTTAGCGTTAAAATGAAGCCACAACTTTAAAATTTGGCCTCAGTGTTCACCATTAAAGTGAAAATGTTTGCTGGAAAAATAAATTATTTTTTATCATTTCTTACAATTTTACAATTTAATTGAATACTATAGAATAAATGAGAAAAGTGAAGCCGATGCGCGAGTGAAAAAAGAGAAGAAATTTTGTTAGCTACTAAAAATTCACTGTGCTAAGAGTAATCGGGCTGTGCAGTGGTCTGCGAATTTACTGAGCTTTTATACCCAGTGGCCCCGCAGCCTCACGCGCCGATTGGTTAATAAATCGGCGAGTGAAAATTCGAACGTATTTTAAACCACATACTTACTGCTACATACATATTACTGTGCTTTTAAGGCGAAATAAAGTAAAAAGAAGACAGGAAAGAAAATAGAGGATGGGCTACTAGAAAAAACGGACTGTTTTGCAGTCAAAGATATTTTTCTAGCGGGACAACACAGGACGGACAGGAAAAAACATATAAACAAAATCGTCTTAGCGATAATTGTATTTAGGAAAAGGAAAGGTACCATCGCGCGATGGTACCTTTCCTTTTCCTGAATATATATAGTACAGTACATAATTTTTTTAATCTTTTATGAATAGTTTATTGAAAATCATTAAAGATAAAATGATATAGCTTTTAAAACAGAAGAATTTTCATTTTTGACAAAATTAGAGGTTATTTTATGTATATTTATGGCTTTCATTAGTTTTTAAATAAATAAATAAAAATAATAATAAACCTACCCCAGTGTTTTTTTTTTTTTTTTTTTTTTTTTTTAAACCCTGGTTAAGGCCCAAGCTGGTTTCCTTTATCCCTTTCTTTTATATCACCGTCCTATTATTTATTTTCCTTGATTTTGTAGATATGTAAATCAAATTTCATTAATAATTGTAGACTAATATAATTCTCACCTGCATCCAGAAGGGCGTATACAACTTCTTCTACTTCATCACCAAAGGTATTAATAGTCCAGGTAAGCATACCAAGATAACTCCACTCCACACAGAATTCATCAATCACATCACCAGACATGCATTCTTCATTATCAGTAGTCAGATCATGGCGGTAAAATTTGGAGTTAGCCAATAAGCGCACTGTTTCAGCTCTGTAAAGTGAAGTAGATTTATGATTGTATGCCATGCTATAAGTAATTACATAACATCCATTAAAAAAAATAGATTGGGATAAAGTCCTTAGCACAAATAATTCCAATATCCTTTAAATCAAATTTTAATGGAATGTTTAGCCGGTATAATTGACACATCAATAGCTGATTGTAAAAATAATACTTTTAAAAATAATGTAAATTAAAATTACAAAGAAAACAAAAGTATTGATTGGAAAAATTGGGGAAAGAATGTTGAGCTTTTGCTGACAGCTACTGTATTAGTGCGGTTTCTTAATGGATGAAACATGCATTTCATTCTAAAGCAATGAAACTTGCAACACTTTTTCTTGACCACCATTGGTTGATTTTTAGAAGCGGTATACCGAGATACTTCCGTCAGGTCAACCCCTGGTGACCTTACAAGGTCCAAATTTGACTCATTTGGTTTTTATTTTTTCCCGAAAAAACTATTGAATGAATCAAATTGATTTTTTCACCAGATGATGGAGGAATAAATTATTTATTATTAAGATTTTTTCAAAATGCAGTGTTGCATAATTTTGCAACAGCGATGCCAAACGTAAACGAAGTCAACAAAATGCATAATTTTTCTTCGGCAAAAGTGATTATAAGTTGAAAAATAAAAAAATAGTAAAAATGAAGTTTCAATGTTTAATACTATGCATTAACATTATAGCAATATAATTTTAATAATATTTCCGAATTTGAATATAACCTTTGATTTTGTTTTAGTATTTTCCTAGCTGCGAGTTTTTGAATTTGCGGCTCTCGCTCTCAAAACAATAGCAAATAAGACTCGGTCTTTTCGTTGGATGCGGATTCGGTCTATCATTTTTATTTTAGATTATTTATTATTTTTATTATTTATAAAAAGAATTACACAGAAAGAAAGAATTAATGAAAAATGAATGAATGAAGTCCGTGACTTGCTATTGTTTTGAGAGCGAGAGTCGCAGATTCACAAACTCGCAACTAGGAAAATACTAAAAAAAAAAAAAAAAAAAAGTTTATATTCAAGTTTGGAAATATTATTTTAATTATATTGCTATAATGTTAAACATTGAAACTTTATTTTTACTATTTTTTATTTTTCAACTTTTTATCACTTTTGCCAAAGAAAAATTATGCATTTTGTTGACTTCGTTTACGTTTGGCATCGCTGTTGCAAAATTATGCAACACTGCATTTTGAAAAAAATCTTAATAATAAATAATTTATTCCTCCATCATCTGGTGAAAAATCAAATTGATTCACTCAATAGTTTTTTCGGGAAAAAATAAAAACCAAATGAGTCAAAATTGGACCTTGTAAGGTCACCAGGGGTTGACCTGACAGAAGTATCTCGGGGTACCGCTTCTAAAAATCAACCATTGGTGGTCAAGAACAAGTGTTGTAAGTTTCATTGCTTGAGAATGAAATGCATGGTTCGTATTTAAATTGCAAATAAGAAACCGCACTATATCCTCAAGTGGAGTGGGAGCAAATAGTTGACAATAAAACCATTCAGTTTTGGTCTGGGTTAGAATCTATTCTTCCTCTCTCAAAGGTCCCTCTGTCAGCAAAAGCTCTACTCCCTTTCCCCAATTTCCAATGCATAATTTTTATTGAACAATTTTTCTTCTTCTTAACTTAAAGGCGTAGAACACCTTAAACAAAAAAGTTGCGTAATATCCTAAAAAACCTGAAAATCGACGTTGATTTGGCTGGAGTTATTGATTTCTAATTTATTTTCCATTCACAAAATGCCGCTGCCGGTCACTGACGTCACAGCTCCCTCGGTTTACTTGCGCGTGGACCAGGCGAGCTGTGACGTCAGTGACCCGCAGCGGCATTTTGTGAATGGAAAATAAATTAGAAATCAATGACTCCGGCCACATCAACGTTGATTTTCAGAATTGTTAGGATATTACGCAACTTTTTTGTTCAAGGTGTTCTACGCCTTTAATTAATAATAAAGAAAAGGATAGAATTACCAGCAAGGGCCTTACTTACCACAGTAGAAGTTTTATGGAGAGGTTGAGGTCTCATGTGGCACAGGTTTAGTTAAAGAAATGTTCATAACTGATAGCTTTCATATTATATTAATAACATTATTAATCAAAGAAGAGTTTTACTTGAGCACATCAGTGAGCAGCATGTTGTCTTGCACTGCCGTGTTGTACTCTTACTGATTTTAGGTAGGCGGAAGAGGTGGGGGTGCAGTCAGGGAAGGAGTAGGAACAAGTGAGGGAAGTGGAAATATTCCTGCTCCCCTCTCCACCCTTTTCCTCACTCATTCATACTCCTTCCCTGGATCCAACCCCTCCCCTACCCAAAACTAGCAAGAGCACGACACAGTATTACAAGACAACATGCTGCTCAGTGATGTGCTCAAGTAAAACTATTCTTTGATTGATAATGTATAGAAAGCTCTGCTATAAAATCAGATATGTGTAGAATAATATAAGGAGAGAAGTGCAACGTAGGCAAGTTAACTGAACACTTAGTGAAAATCTTAGATTTATTAAGTGAGATAGAAGTGGCACAGTATACATAAGATAATGTAGCAAGTCGTAGCACGGTCTGAGTTGGTGGGGTCTCGTATATAACCTCGGTCAAATATGTAGTAGGGAGATAACATTACAGGGAGAGAGGGTGAACTGCAATAACGCTTGCTGCATATGCAACCACCCACAATCCCTGCGACCAGCTCCAAGACCCCTGTGGAAGTGCACAGCTTAGCTACGCTTTGAGGCAATATACAAGTTCGACCCTTGGAAGTTGCCACAAATGTCAATAATATATGACAAAAGCTATCAGTTATGAACATTTTTATAACTAAAACTCTGTGCCTTGTGAGACCTCGACCTCTCCATAGAACTTCTACTGCGTTGTAAGACCCTTGCTGGTAAATCTATCCGTTCTTTATTATTGATCCTAACCGCGATGTTTTTTTCCTTAAATTAATCTTAACCTAATTTCTTAAGATAGCTGGCAATACTTACGATCCAGAATCCACAGCAGCAAATAAAGGATGATATTCTGAACGCCAGTTGTGCATTTTAGCTGATGTTGCTCTCACAGATTTGATCTTCAAAAGTGCCTTCACCACTCTGTAAAAATATATTTGCATCAAACATAAAATATAAATACTGCAAGTTGACTAATATAAGAAATTCTTACAAGGCAACCAGGGAAACATGTCACCTGAATGGTGCATTTAAAATGCAAAAATAGAACAAACTACAGAAGTGATAGTTGGCTTCACCTTTGATCAAATGGGACATCTGTTGCTGCTATTGTATTTTCAAAGAGATTTATTTTCAGATACCGGTAATAGCTTTTTTTTTTTTTTTCTTCTATTTGTTACTTGATTGGCATTATATTGAAGATGTTGCGGCTAAACCACGCTTCTACTTTTAGCGGGTTTGCTTACTTTCACGCATCTATGTTTAAAGCGACAACAGGTATTACTACCTGTTTTCCTATGTAGATTTTTTTTTTTTTTTTTTTTTTGCCTGTTGTCGAGATAAAAGTAGATGTGTTTGAGAGAGAGAGAGAGAGAGAGAGGGGGGGGGAAGGGTTTTTGACCTAAAAGATCTCCAATAGGGTGCTTCCATTCATATAAAAGTCGACACATTATGAACATATCGACGGCTCCATGTAAAACTGAACTACTGTATCTAGTCTCCTCGCGCCTCAAATTTGGAACATCTGCGCTCTCCGCCTTTGCTGAAATTGAAGCATCTCTTACCAGCACATTATTATAGATGCTTCAATTTTAGGAGAGGCGGAGAGCAGATGTTCTAAATTTGAGGCGCACGGAGACTATCAGACGTTCAGTTTTCCGTGGAGCCATCGATATAGCATAACATAATAAAATGGGCTGGTATGGGATAAATTACAACTTTTTCCAGTTTAAAAATACTTAGCCATAGTTTTGAGAGCATTGATACTGTTAACAGGTCTAAGCAGGTTTTTAAGTATGCAAGAAAAATAATAATTTATTAACTAATATTCCAGAGAATATAGCTAATAACTACGTTTATCCTATGTGCTGAGCAATGTTATTTATTGCTCCAGTATGACGTCATACACTCCATACTTACTCATGTTTGCCTTTAACTGCAGCTTTATACAGAACACAAATATTATCTTCGTTTCGAGCTGTTGGGTTTGCACCTGCTTCGATCAAAGCCTCAACACATGCAAGGTGGCCATTCTCTGCTGCAGCCATCAGTACTGTATCTCCTTTTTCAGATGTTCTAAAAGAGAAGCAAGTATAGACATTTTATTATTTAGCATAAGTGCTGGGAGAGAAAAGGTAATTAAAAATTTAAGTATGCTTGTGAATAAAAAAAATTTTTTAACAAATTTTCCATTGAAAATCATATTAAAACTTTTGCAATCAAAGTCTAATATTGAGGGTGTTTCGCTTGTCTCAAGTTCACTTGGATTGCTTATGTTTACTCAAAAAGCAAAAAAGGAAGTGGCCGGAAGAGGAAATCACGTGACTGTAAAAGTGGGAGAAAAGTTGGTGCCAGCAGCAAGCTAGGCCTGAGCTACCTCCCACTTTTACCGTCACATAGTTTCCTCTTCTGGCACTTCCTTTTCCGCATTTTGAGTAAACATAAACAATCTTGACCTTAAAAAATATTTACTGCTGCCAATTCATCCCCCCCCCCCCCTTGTTTCAAGTCATTGGCAGAAAAAAAATTAAAATATAATAATAATTATAATAATAAAAATGATGTGTGGCATTTAAAATATATAGATAATTGAAAAGCTATATCGATTGTGTTGCGAACAATATGTGTAACTCGTATTTTGTCAGGCGAAGCAAAATGTGTAAGTCGTTTTTTGTCACGCTAAGCAATATGTGTATCTCGTTTTTTGTCACGCAAAGCAATATGTGTAAGTCGAGCGCCATCTCCATTACGTTCAGGAACGACTTACACATTTTGCTTAGCTTGACAAAAAACGAGATACACATATTGCTTAGCATGACAAAAAACGACTTACACATTTTGCTTCGCCTGACAAAATACGAGTTACACATATTGTTCGCAACACAATCGATATACTCATTAGCAAATTGATAATAATATAAGATTTGCAAAAGTGAGATCAGTACTGAAAAACAAATCAACTCAAGCAGGAGTCCAACAATACTGAAGTGCTATAGCAGACAACTCTGTGTTATTGTTTCAATTTAATATGTTTTATGGGAGAATGAAGCCAGCTTTAACTGGGGTTTAATTGCAGAGAAAGTAAAATTTGATGATATCAGTCTATCATTTTATAATAAGCCAGCTTTTAAAAATGATAAATGGAAAAATTCTAATTAGAAAAACTGTAATGTTATCACCCATTTTGCAGCACACGGGTTTCATCACAAAATTTGTAACACTTAGGAATATCATAACTGTGACATGGGATCAGTAATCATCTCCTCACATATATGTACTAAGAGGCAGTTAAGTTTGGTCTATTATTATGTATCTGTTTATCGGTCTATATGCATCTTTCATCATATAAAATTAAATGTAAAGATTTATGCTGTACACTGAATGTCCTCCTAAATGTAACATCAAAGACAAAGCTGCTTTTTAAGGAAAAGGGTAGAAATGCGTAGTCAGGAAAGAGCAGTGTTGCCACATGCTCTTTTCTTGCTTTTGCTAAGTGAGAAAATGTTTGACATCCCACTTCATTATTTTTACTCTTTCTTTGTATTCGAGCATGAAAACCACATAACAAAACTGAATAACTTAAGTGAAAAAAACTTTTAAGACACAATAGCAAAATATTTCGTGTCTTTTACAAATAATATGCAGAAATATACATTTATTCAGGGTTTCTAGCAGTTTTAAACTTTCATTTTCCCTGTTTTTTCCAGAGATTTCTTCCGTTTTCCAGAAATTTTATTCTAATTCTTTTATAATATTCAAAGGTCAAATATTATTGCAATAGGGTGCAGTTATCACATTTGACAACCCCACGCCGCAGGCGCGATTTTTTTGGAGGACATACCCCTTTTTGTCAGAAAATGCAAAATTAGTATACATTTCAAAAATTTTGTGAATTTAAAGTTTACTTTAAATTTAATATTTTTTACACTGTTTGAGTAAAATTTGAGAGAAAATGTAGGTATATTTCTTTAATTCTAAGTGACTTTAAAATTTTCTTTCAGCGGTTTAAAAAAAAAATACTAGCTTTTTTGTTTTTCAGGTTAAATTTTTTTAAAAAAATTTTCAAGAAAGAATTAGCGAGAAAAAAATTCTCGGCAGTTGAAATAATTCAATAATTCATTAATTAAAATATTCAATTTGCAATAATTTTTTTCTCTATGTAAAAAAAAAATGGTAATAAATAAATAAAAAAATAATATCGAAAAAATCGCTTTAAAACTCAAATTAAATAAAAGTTGGTCTGTATAGAACACGCTATAAAATAACAAAAAAAAAAAAAAAAAAAAAAAAAAGTTTCATAATGAGATAAATTTGTATAAAAAGAAACTATTTTATTATAGGCCTAATAATTAAACTATATTATTTTCCAGCATTTTATGCTTTTTTTCCTGCATTTTCCCTGTTTTCCAGAGGTTTTTAAATTCCATGCATTTTCCCTGTTCTCCCTGTTGCTAGAAACCCTCATACAAAGAAAGAGTAAAAATAATGAAGTGAGATGTCAATCATTTTCTCACTTAGCAAAAGCAAGAAAAGAGCATGCTCTTACCTGACAACGCATTTCTACCCTTTTTACTTAAAAAGCGGCATAGTCTTTGATGTTACATTTAGGAGGACTTTTAGCGTACACATATTGTGTTTAATTAAAAAAAAAAAACAATAAAAAAAAATAAAAAAATAAAAAAAAAAGGGCTGAAATTTTTAATGTACCTGTGCCTCAAATATTTTTGTTTGCAAGCTATTTAGATGTGGAAAAAAAAAAAATCAAAAATACTGAAATTATAATTCAAGATAATTAAGACTCAGTAAGCCATAGTAAAAGTTTCAGCATAGAGAAAAAAATTGTAACCTAAGTTATAGCTGCTTCATTCACCCAAAAGATTCATGTCAATATAGAAGACTTGCAAAAATAGTTTTTGTGATAAAATAAACAAACTGACAGATCAACAATGCTAACAAGGTGCTAGCAGACGGCTTTGTGTTCCTGTCTCAATTTAACATGCTCTTTTATGGGACAATGAAACAGCTATAACTCAAGTTAAAATTATTCTTGGAGCTGAAATTTTTACTGCATAGCTTAAAGCTTTTGTTTTCCTGGATTTCAAGTTGTTGTTTTTTGGTGAAAATAATAATTTGTAACCAAATTTATTGAAATTCAGGAAAACAAAAGCTTGGAGGCTCAGTAAGCAACAGTAAAAATGATTTTAACCCAAGTTATAGCTGATTTGTTGGCTGGTGCTCCATAAGAAAGCATGTTAAATTGAGACAGTTACACAGTCATCTCCTAGCACTTTGTTAGTGTTGTTGAGCTATAGCTATAATATACAATACATACAACGGCAACTATAATATAATAAGAGATAATGAAATTCGTAAACCCATTTTTCGTGCTCCAAACCACAAAAAAATGACAATCACCTAATGCTTTTTGAATGGAATTGCGCTTTTTTTGGTGCGAGGGAACAGGTTTTACAAACATCATTGATGTTATTTTATTTCATTCAAACCTCTATAATATGCCGTTGGCATTGCAAAATTTGAATGGCCCATCAAAACTTAATAAAAGTAAAAGTGTAATACAATTTTTGATATAAATGTATCATTTTACATAATTAGGCCTATAATAAAAAGTGTTCATGCTCACTTATTATTAACCATAGAAGGTGTATGCTTCAGAAGTAACTGCAATATTGGCAAATTTCCTTCTTCTGCAGCCATGTAAAGAGGAGGTGTTTCATGTTGGATTAAGGTGCTTGCCTTGCAGCCATTTTGCATCATCAGTTTCACCACTTCAACATGCTAAAATTTGAGACAAAGATTTTATTAGCACTATAATTTTTATGCTTTGTGTTTTGTGGAGAAAAAAAGGTTTAAATTCACAATAATTTAACGACATACCCCTCCTATGATTGCTCCTCTCAAATCCTTAGTATAAGTAGCTCCATTGTCAATCAACAACTTAACCAAGTTGTAAGGATATTTATTATCAGTCCGCTTTACTTTGAAAGCTGAGGAAATGTAATCATATATAAGTGTGGTGATAAAGCAAAAGATAGCATAACATACAGCACATGTACTTTAAAACCTTTTTTATAAATGTTTTCTGATACTAAAATGGTGATCATAACTATGGTTATTTAAGTGTAATGTGCATTTTTCGTATCAAGAAAACATATGAATGGTGTTTTTCGTACCCCCCCCCACTTTTTTTTTTTTTTTTTTTTTTTTTTTTTTTTTTTTTTTTTTTTTTTTTTGCTTCTTCAAATTACAAAAGAAGGAAAATAATGCTGATAAACCCTGTTTTCTGCTACCAAAATGACAATTAACTGTGCATATAGTTACTGCATAGTTACCATGGTTATTCCCACAGTAGCTTTTACATACATACATACATATCATGACGCTATAAATCCCTTTCGGGGTAAGCCAACAACAGTAGCTTTTATACAGTAAGTTATCTCCTACGCTAAGAATGTCAGATCGAATGCGTGCCACTTCAGCGCCAGAAGCCTCAAAAAACTACAGACATTATGATTTGCAGCAAAATTACTTTCTTGTAGCCTTCTCCAGGCACTAAAGTGACGCGCATTCGATCCGACATACCCGATTATATAGAAGATAATGCGGGTTATTCCAATATAATGCGTATTTTTGGTGCAATTAAGAAAACAAGGTTTACAAACAATACTATAATACTTTTTAGTAATTGGGGGGGGGGGGGGGGAGCAAGGGAACAGGGGTTTGTGAACATCAATACAAATAACATCCTTACCTTCCCACAAAGCACTAGTTGAAAAATATTTTTCTTTGGGCTCAAAATTGATGGCAGCCTTTCCATTTCCTTTGATCAGAGCTTTGATTGTAGTCAACTCTTTTCCTTCTTTCACTGCCAACACCAGTGGTGTGATACTTTCTCTTCCAGCACCTGTGGTTGCCAGCTGAGGGCCTATAAAATAAATTCATATGAATAAGATAGGATAGTTGATGTGTAAATCATGAGTGAACTTGAACAAGACTTTAAGCAAACCTTGAAGTCATAGGGCATGGCAGCCTAATATGAGACATTGTTATTTTACAAAACTAGCCTCCATTATATACATATTATATAAAGAAGTACTATAACAACTGCCTTGCATTTACACAAAAATGACTTGGTTTACATATAGATATCATGATGCACTGCTGTTTTTAGAGAGACTGCGATATAATTGCTCTAATATTAGGCAAATCAAAATAACACAACATGTTGACAATGGCATACAAAAACATTATCATACACAAAATATAGGCTACACTAAACCCCATATAAGTAGAGATGCTTGTTTTCAATATATTTATTCACTGCCAATTTGTTACTCGAGAGCAGACTCAGGAGGGTGACTCTTTGAAATAGCTGAACTTTATACTCGCACTGCACTCTCCTTAAGTACAACTCTGGACAAAAGTTTCTAAATAATTTGTCTATAGGGTGGTTTCATTCATGTTAAAGTCGACGTCATAAGTGAGTACTAAATTGACATTGGCCGGTATAGGAAAATGACACATTTCCCCAGTTTAAAAATACTTAGCAATTTTTTAAAGAACATTGATGCTGTTAACAGGTTGAATTAGTACCTCAAGTATGCAAGAAAAATAATAATGACCAAAAAATAGCTAATTTTCCAAAGAAAATAGCCAAAAACTACGTTTGTCCTATGCTGAGCAATGTTATTCATTGCTCAAGAAGAGCATCGAAAAGCACTCAGAATGACGTCATGCGTACACACCCTATAGAGGCAACTTGTAATTAAACTATGTTATATATCTTTTAAGAGAAAACACAGCTCCATTTGAGAACCTTTGTCCAGAGGTGCACATATATATACTCTGGCCAAAACAAGGTCGTTCCCGCCAAAAGCTGTATCCGCAATACCGGCAATACTAAACCAATCAGAGAGCGTGTTATAAACCTACTAGCCAATCACCGTTGAATTTACATAGTCAATTACACATTATCCGCTCGAACTAGTATTGGGAGAAGTGTGTATATACAGGGTGTCCGTAAAGTCTTTGATGATGTTTAGACAATCACAGTTGAATTTACATAGTTCTTACACATTATCCGCTCGAACTAGTATTGGGAGAAGTGTGTATGTACAGGGTGTCCGTAAAGTCTTTGAGGATGTTTAGACGTAAATAAAAATAATAAATAAATAAAAAATTAGACTTTTAACGTACAATTAACTTTTTATACATCAAATTAATGCTTAGATTTTTACAATTTTGAAAATTTGAACAGTTTTAAAATCAAATAATTATTAACTCTGCTACAGGAGAAAAAGCAAAAAATGAGATGTTGTTGAAAATTTTTTACGTTCTCACAACAAATTTATGAAACTTTACATTATGGTATCTCTACGTGGGTACCGTTGGCTGCACGACAGAGACGTCCAGACAAACCTCTAGCTCGTACCACACATTATGGAGCATTTGCAGCGTGATGGACTGGATGGTGGCGGTGATCCTCTGCTTCAGCTCTCGCACGTCATTCACTGGTGTTTTGAAGACTTTATCCTTGATGTAGCCCCGGAGGAAGAACTCTATGGGGGGGGGGGGGGGGGGGGTCAGGTTATCTTGAGACCCATGCAATAGGTCCATCTCGACCAAGCCATCTACCTGGAAACACTGTATTTAGCGTGTCTCTGACATTATGTGCCCAATGTGGTGGAGCACCGGCTAGCTGGAAGATGAGATCGTGACCCCACTCTGCCTGTACTTGAAGCAGCTGAGGGATTGCATAATTCTCTAGCATATCCAGGTAATTATCCCACCTAACCAGAATGATCAGCCCATTCTTCTTCCAAGATCCAACAGTCAGGTTGGATAATTACCTGGATATGCTAGAGAATTATGCGATCCCTCAGCTGCTTCAAGCACAGGCAGAGTGGGGTCAAGACGGTGCTCCATTACATTGGGCACATAATGTCAGAGACACGCTGAATACGGTGTTTACAGGTAGATGGCTTGGTCGAGATGAACCTATTGCATGGGTCTCAAGATAACCTGACCTCAGCCCCCCCCCCCCCCCCCCCCCCCCCCAGATTTCTTCCTCCTGGGCTACATCAAGGATAAAGTCTTCAAAACACCAGTGAATGACGTACGAGAGCTGAAGCAAAGGATCACCGCCACCATCCAGTCCATCACGCCGCAAATGCTCCATAATGTGTGGTACGAGCTAGAGGTTTGTCTGGACGTCTGTCGTGCAGCCAACGGCCCACATAGAGATACCATAATGTAAAGTTTCAAAAAAAAAAAAAAAAAAAAAAAAATTGACAAGATCTCACTTTTTGCTTTTTCTCCTGTAGCAGAGTTAATAATTATTTGATTTTAAAACTGTTCAAATTTTCAAAATTGTAAGTATTCCGTTTTTTTTTTTTTTTTTTTTTTTTTTTTTTTTTTTTTTTTTTTTTTTTACGTCTAAACATCCTCAGACTTTACAGACACCCTGTATATAGGCCTATATTTTATATATATATATATATATATATATATATATATATATATATATCGATGCTTCCGCGTCAAAAAAGATTATTTGCACTTTCCACCAGCGCGGCGAGTGGAGGATCTGCACTTTCCACCATCTGTAATGTTAAGTAAATGGCCGCTAGACCACGCACCGTGATGCGTGGAAAGTGCAGATCTTCCACTCGCCGCGCTGGTGGAAAGTGCAAATAATATTTTTTGACGCGGAAGCATTGATATATATATAGGCCTATATATATTTAGGAAAAAGTTTCCACAAGCGCCCATTTCAAATAAAAGTTAATTGGTTATAAACGATTAATAAAAATAATTGAACATTCATAAATTATTTTGCAGGTATAAGATACTATAGCATTGTATATTATGCAATGCAAACCATATAAAAGAGTCGCAGGTTTTTTGCTTTATTCACAAACTAAATAATCGGACAATGCATCAAGACCAAAGAAAGAATATGTATATATAGTTTATCTTTTCTTATTGTTCTTTTATTATTATTTATTCAAAGTTTGTTGTACTTTGATCTGGACTTCAGTGATCCGTTTGCAATCCAGATAAAGGGTGCGTACCGAATTTCAATGAGAGCGCTGTGCAGTGCTGTGGCAATACGGTAAGTTTTCTGAGCAATTTGGATACTTTGCGCTAGCAAATACGGTACGCCCGACCTCTGTGGAGCGCCTCACCTATTCAACTCCAGAAGCCGGAAGAGGTTCTCAGCATCAGCTGTTGCCCGTTCGGGTCTTTTTGGTAAACGCTGACAGAGGTGATACGGTACGTTTTGTCAGCACTCTCAGCGCTCGCAAGTGAATACGGTACGCACCCAAAATTACGTCATGAAATCAAAATTGCTCGATTTGATAAGCTTTTATCTGTAATTCAGGTAAAAAAAAAAATAATAATCCAGGTTTTGACAGCATTGAATATAAAGAGGGTATGCTAGCACTTAATATCGCAAGTCTATTTAACTTTGAACTTTTTTTTTTTTTTTTTTTTTTTTTTTTTGCTGCAAAGATCTGAAAGTCTTGAAACGGGAAAATCCTAGCTTCAATCAAGTTGCGATTAGTACCCCCCCCCCCCTTTCCCCCGGTATATGTATGGTAATTGGACTAGTTATCGGCAGGCTCTTTTTACGACAAAAGTAATAAGTTTACGAGTTTCTAACTAGAACCACCCATCTTAGAATTTCGTCTACTTGCCATGCCACTGATTTTACAAACTCTTTTATCACTAGAGGGGGCCAAGATAAACTGCCGATAACTGCGGCAGTGTCGCGACAACCGCGGTTTGGCTGCTTTTCTCAACAATACTATAGGAATTTCAACCTTAAGACCCTTAAACTGCCGATAACTAGTAAATTTAATTACAGTACCATACGTACATAATTATATTATGTACATACTGGGGTAGCATATATATACATTTTCATATTACATACACACATGGTCTGTACACATGAAATTTGAAAAATTATTAGAGGACACAATTCATTACAAGTTGTTAGATAAATAATAATATGTGAACTGATGGGTCATATATATAGGCATGGATAATAATGTACCCATGACAAAAATGAATTTACATTTTTCTAGAAGCATCTCAATACAGGAAACTTTATCATTCATTGCTGCCAAGTGCAGTACAGTCCATCCTTCCTGTTCTTCACCCTCTCCAACAACTCCCAACCATTCATTTGGATCTTCAGGGCAATGAGGATCAGATAAAATCATCTTTAACGTCTTCACATCTCCTTTCAGAACAGCAGCAAATGCAGCATCAAGACGCGGCTTTTTCGGCTTCGGTTCGTCACTCATTTTGTACCTCAATTCTACAACATTACATAACTAGTTTATAATTTTTAACATTATTGTAACAATAATTCATTTGTTAATAATATTATTTCAGTAAAAGCGCAAAAAGAACATATTTACCTTGATAAATTCAGACAAAATGAAGAGTGAACGAAGTGACACACACGTGGTCGTTGATTTTCAAAACCCGTTCTATTGTGATGCGCATTTCAACGCTCATGTGAAAATTTGCCGCGAAAACGGAATAAAGTTTGAAACTTTTTTCTGTCTCTCTCTCTCTCTCTCTCAATTCTCGATACTTCACTCCTCTCCTCTCTCCCTCTTTTTACTATATTTGAATGTCAGCTGAGATCAAGGTTATATGGAAGTGTTATAAACAGAAAATAATAAGATAAAAAATTATCAAAGTTATCACTCCCTCTATTTGGACAAACATATATATTTGTTAAAAAGCGCTTCACATTTTGTAGAATTTCTTTTGCGCCATACCTACTCACACACAGAATTCAATATATGTACAGAAGTGCTTGCAAAATATATGAGTATGTCTTCAGTAAAAATTACAAGTATCAGTGTTAAGGATGTGAGATTCCCAACATCTCTGAATGCACATGGGTCGGATGCGATGGTATATAATTTTTTATATTATAATTTCTAGCTCATCGACAAAAATTAAAATTTCCAATTTCAGAGGAATAATAAATCTAGCTTTTCCCTACAAATTTTTATTTTAATTTTTTTCTTACAAAATAATATTATTTTGTTATTTAAAAGCTATTATTTAATGAGGTTTTATATTCCAGCATACCACAGCTTTTTTCACATGCTATATTGGATCGATTGCAAGTAAAATTATTTGTCCCATTGATGAACGCAGCACTATACCAAATCAATGACATCACATGAGCTGGGAGTGACGTTCTCCTATATGGAACAAGTATATATACTCTGTCAATCTCCATTTAAAAAAGCCATGGTTTACTATATAAAACTTTTATGTATGAGGTCTTTCAATGGAGGTTATCGGTTTAAAAAAACGCTTAAAAATGACTATGGCTTAAAACACGTAAAAGTATGTCTAGTAGTATATATATCCATGGTCTAGTATTTCTCATTTAAATTTCTCCAAAATCGGTGGAGTAGTTTTCTCAAAAATCGCAAAAAAATGTGTTTTTCCCCATAAGCGTAATGTTAAATTAGGGGACCCTTAGCTTTCCCCGCAACTCCCCGTGCGCTAAACCTATAACCTCCATTGATAATTTAATATGGACAAACTACAATACCCAGTAAACCATATTATACGGAAATATACATGGCAAGTACTTTTTATTATAAAACTACGTGAAAAGTACATGCCCTCAGATTTCTGCATGTGCTTTTCATGTAGTTTACAAAAATGTAACTGAAATGTATTTGACATGTACATGAACAGAGCTTTTAAGAAAGTGCTTGCAAAGTGTTTTTTTATTTTTACTTGCATGCACTTCACAAGTACATGCAGTGCCAACCAATCAGAAGCGAGTAAAAAATAAAGAGAAAGATAAATATATGTTTTATCTCTATCTTCTATATCATGCGACTATGGCTCAGTGGTAGAGTCTAGGTCTCATGATCGGATGGTCAGAGGTTCGATCCCGAGTGCCGGCTAGGTTGGCAATTGAGGGGAATAAACTTTTTATATATAATAAAAAATCATAAGTGAAGGAAAAGTGCTTGCAAAGCAGAAAGTACTTGCCAAGTACATGACCCAGAGTGACACTCTTACATGGGTCAAGTACTTGTAGCAAGAGCCAGAAAAGTACTTGCAGGAAATCAAGAAATGTACTGGAAAAGTACTTTCCGTGTAAAGTGTGGTTTACTGGGTACCCATTTACCACATTTTTTTTCACATGTCGATTGCAAAGTACGTGTCCTATTGAAGAACGTCAGCACCAGTAACGTCATGTCAGCTGGGATTGACATTCTTGAATCAGACAAGTACAGCTCTGGACTAAAGTTTGAGAACAATTTGAATAGGCAACCTGCAACCACACTATATGTTATCTTTATGGGAAAGTGCTGCGGGTGCTGCTTCCCCATTCTTAAACTTTTTGGCCAGAGCTGTACTTTGCAATCTATGAGAAAAGCTGTGGTTTACTGGATATACATTTAAAATAACATCCATTTGATTTGATTTTTTTTTTTTTTTAAATAATTGTTACAGCACACAGATCCTGATTACTCTTGTGCCTATGTTATAATTGGCACTAACAAAGATAATCTTACAGGACATGGACTGACATTTACAATTGGAAGAGGAACTGAAATTGGTGTGTACTCATTGTAGTACTGCATAAAAGATTTTATAACGCGTATAATGCGTATCCGTGCTTTATACATAAAACTTATACAACTTCCAATGTTGTTCTAGTTGTCCAGGCTGTGAAATCTCTATCTTTCTTGATAGTTGGCAGAGAATCAAAGGATATTTTTAATAACTTTGCTCAGGTCTGGCGAGAACTGACAAGCGAATCACAAATGCGATGGGTATGTTCTATATCTGTACTAAATGGTATTAAAAAACTTTAGTTACTTTATAAATTGATGTGCATACAGGAAAAAATATACAACACAAATAATTTGTTGTGCAGCATACTCTATTTTTATTTTATTTTCTAGCTTGGTCCAGAGAAAGGTGTCATGCACTTGGCTGTAGCAGCAATTGTTAATGCTCTGTGGGATCTTTGGGCTCGAATGGAACAAAAACCATTGTGGAAATTACTAGTTGATATGACACCACAACAACTTGTATCAATAATTGACTTCCGATACATGTAATAATACAAATATTAGGCTATATGTGTGATAATTATTATCATTGCTCGATTTCAAAGTTGATTCAAATGTTGATCTACTAGATAGTACACGATAGTACATGATAGACCAAAGTTTTATTATTATTATTATTATTTTTTTTTTTTTTTAAATATAAAAGTGTTAGAGGAAACAATCAGGGGCCTTTGTTATCATAGTGAAGAAAGTTCCATAGTTTGACACAAATCTTGCTTGCACAGAGATTTAAAAAATAATAATAATTAACAATAACTAACACATATTGGATTTTTTTTTAACACTAAACCCCAGGAGAAAAGGGAGTATGTATGTGTGTGTGTGTGTGTGTGTGTGTGTGTGTGTGTGTGTGTGTGTGTGTGTGTGTGTGTGTGTGTACCTTCTCCAGTCCTTTTACAGAGAGAAACTATGAATTATTTGAGGCTGTAAGGACTTAAGGAGGCACACACACACAGTTTGCTTTCTCTTGAAGTTTAGTGCTGAAAGCTAACCAATATGTGTAAGTATTGTTCTCCTCTGTGCTAGCACTATGGGACTCTTTAATATGGTAAGACCCTAGTTGGTTTCCTTCACCCCCTTCTTTTATATCATCAATTATAACCTAGCTGCAATGGTTCATTTACCTTAATTATGCAAAGAAATTTGTAATGAAAAATCAACTATGCAATATGATCTTCCATTCCCCAATTTTTCCTAATCTATGTGTTTTACTATCAGCTATTTTTTTATGATTTTTCCCCTCTCAATAGAACTGATGTAGTGACGCCTGAGGAAGCCATAATCATGTTAGACAAAATGCAAATTGGTAAAGCTGAAAGAGAAGCTGAGATCAGGAAAGAGGGATACCCAGCTTACACAACCCAAGCAGGTAAAATTAAAAGTATATCGTGGGCTACGGGGCATTTTGGTACTAGCACAATCTCCGCGGGTGCATTTTTGGCACAAGTGCATTCTCCGCGCTTACCTTTTTTGAAACATCTTTATTGCTTAGCCTGTACAGATGTGCCATTAGTAGGCGTGGCGTAGATTGCACATGTGCCAAAATTGAACCCGCGGAGATTGCACAAATACCGAAATGCCGAGTAGCCCTCGATATTCCATTATTTAAAAAGTCAAATGATATATTCATTCTGATTTTTGTATATAGGTTGGCTTGGATATTCAGCTGATATTGTTAAAAAACAATGTCAAGATCTGATGGCAGAAGGTTTTACTGGATTCAAAATAAAAGTTGGTCAAGATCTGGCAAGTGATAAAGAACGTTGCAAAATGGTTCGAGATGTGATAGGACCAAACAATCTGATGGTGAGATAATCCCTTCTTGTTATCTTAAAAATATACCAAAAAATAAATTATTTAAATACAGATGGTAGATGCAAATCAGAGATGGGAGGTCAATCAATCAATTGAATGGATGAAAGAGTTGGCACATTTAAAACCTCTCTGGATTGAAGAGCCAACTTCTCCAGACGATGTACTTGGCCACGCAGCAATCGCAAAGGTAATTTAAAATGAAATTATAATACATTATGAAAATTTATTTTAAAAATGTGTATGAATTGTGTTAGGCACTGGCTCCTTATGGAATTGGAGTTGCTTGTGGAGAAATGTGCTGCAATCGAGTGATGTTCAAGCAATTTTTACAAGCTGGGGGTATGAACTTCTGCCAAATTGATTCCTGTCGGATTGGAGGAGTCAATGAGATTTTATCTGTCTACTTGATGGCAAAAAAATTAGGAGGTAAATAATAAAAATATTAGATAGAAGAAAAGGATAGAAATATACTACTACTATATACAAGAGCCTTACCATAGTAGAAGTTTTATGGAGAGGTTGAGGTCTCACATTATAGTTATCATGCTTATAAAATCGAGAGATATCATCATTGTAAATTACATTATTCCATTATTACTAGAGCAAATCACAGAGTTGCATGTAGTATTGTACATGTATTATTTTATTGTGTTGTGAGTACAATACTACACCGGACTCTGTGATTTGTTCCAGTAATTTTCTTCTTTGATTAAAAATGTCATTACAATGACAAAAGCTCTGTCATATATAAACATTGTAACTAAAACTCTGTGCCATGTGAGACCTTGACCTCTCCGTAGAACTTCTACCGTGATAAGGCCCTTGGTGGTTTAACATTTATCCTAACTGCAATGTTGTTTTTTTGTTTATTATTATTATTGATTAGAGAGCAGAAGAAAATCTCATTGATGATACTTTTACAACATCAACTTTCAGTACCTGTGTGCCCTCACGCTGGTGGAGTAGGCTTATGTGAAATGGTTCAACATCTTCAGATGTTCGACTACATTGCTGTATCAGGCACCAAGGAAAAACGTCTCATCGAGCATGTAGCTCAGGAACATGACCACTTTGAAGAGCCAGCAGTAGTTAAAAATGCTCACTACATTGCTCCATTGGTATAAAACACTTTAAATTTAAGTTGCATGACCAAACTTTATTTATATTTACTTATAAGAATTACTTCTTTCTTTCAGGCTCCAGGATACAGTACAAAATTAAAGGGCAACATCCTTGAAGAATATGAGTATCCTAATGGAAAAGTGTGGCAAAAACTTTTTGAACAAGGACTGTTTAAAAAGCCTCAATAATTAATTGGCAAAATTCAAAATTCAAATGCTTATATTTTACTAAGTGCCTACACAATAGCATCTAGATAAATTTGTCATGTTAGTTTATGTACGCAACAATTCCAAAGGTATATGATCGGACATACTAATATTGATTATCAATTTTTTGGCGTAACTTTCTATATTTTTTAGGATAGTTGATGCTATGCATTTTAAGCACCCAGGAATGGTCAAATTAAATAAAAAGTTTTTTATTCTTTGAATGAATGAGAGTCTTACTATACATTATACCGATTTTTTTAAAAATTATATAGTGTTGATCATATTTGAGACTGGGGGAGGAGAGGAAGTCCATAGAATACATGTATTATCACAGATTAATTTCATTATTTTTACATACAATATGATATAGGCCTTAGAGCAAATATATTTAATGTGTTATATTGTTACATGTTTTCACATCTTTACTAATCATATGACATCAAAAATTATTTGGTGTCGTAGACAATTACACACACCCTACGGTTAATTGGTACTTTTTTAACCGTTTTTTTCAGGGGGGGGGGGGGATGGTACTTTTTTTTAATGCCACTTAGCCCCATGAATGTGGTCCATTATCATACGTACATATTTAACCGCACCTAGGAGTGTAACGCAGGTTTGCTGGGAAGCCAATGAATACCATGAGTACTGATGCAGAAAAATGCGTTGTGATGGTATGACTGATGCTGATGCTTGGTCACAGAAGCTACAAAGCTGTCCTTGGTACTATTGCTGCTTCCACTATTGGAGGTTTCAGACTGTAGCAAAGAGATACATAATAACTTCTTATAAATTAATTATAATATTATGTAATCATTAAATATTTTACAAAAAATTCTTACAGTACTTATAAGAAATTGTTTATGACTGTACTTCTCATTTACAATACATCATATAAAAATTATGTACTGTATATTCTAGGAAACTGAAGTGAAAAAATTCTTTTTACATCCTAAACAATGAGGAAAATAAACTATAAATAAAAGTAATTTTATTGCACGTTCTAAAAGAAAACACTACCTGAATCAATAGATATGTAAATTTCTAATTTTTTACTGTACCAAAACATGACGTCATTTTTCCCTTTTCAAAAATTCATTAAAAATGCTTAATTAATTAATGAACTCAAAATTTTAAAAAAATTCACGTATTAATCAATTCAGGACAATGTCTTCTTTTGAAATATGAAATAAATTTTACTTTTTTTTTTTCTTTCCTCATTTTAACAATATTATACAGTTACACCATGAGATATTATTAACCACTAGAGTATATCCATTTCTTTGGATTCACTTAACTTATAATGATTATAAATACAGTCAACCATGGTGAAATTGAAAGCCAATCACAGACCCGCTTTCAAAGTGCTCTGTGTCTAGCAAGATATAGGGATAAGTGAAAGCTTGCATACAATTGGAGTTTCAATTTCACCCCGGTTAACTGTAGTTTTAATTATTTAAACAATTATGCAGCTGCAGGTAACTTACATTTTGATTCAATAACTGCAGAGAAACTTTATGATGAGTCACTGAACTATTTCTGAGAGGTGGAATAAATTTTGGTGTGACAAAAGCATCCGAAACAGTATAAATAAAAATAATAGACTGTTGTGCTACTTCAGGACTGAGAACTTGTTGAAGAATGTTACGTAGATATAATTGCTTGCTACAGAAAACTTTGCTTCCATCTGCAAGAACATCCATCCAATAATATGAAGATGGACTATCAAATACAAGCAAGGAGACTTCTTCTCGTCCAGCCAAGTATTGAGGCATGGCATGTAGAGTTACTGTCAGTTGAGTTGAATCATAGCATGTAAGGATTGTCAGTAACTTCAAAGATGATTTCAATTCCTTTTGAATTGTTCTGCAGCCACCTGGAATACAAAAAAAAAAAAGTAATAAAAAAAAATGTCAGTTCACAACACACATTGTATATAATAAAGGTTAATTTCAGTATAACATGACCAAGCTGGCACCAAAAAGCCTATTTGGCAACTGGTCTGAGGGTAAAGTCCATAGAAAATACCAAGTATATAAACTCTCACCGTAGTTAATATGAGTAAAAAAGGTTTTCAACGGTTAACCGTTGAAACCTTTTTTTTACTCTAATATATTACCCCTTAGGGCCACCCAAAAATGAAAAAATAGTTGTAATTAGTTTTATTTGAGGGGCCCTCACACAGAAAAGGGGTATTTGCTCAACCGGAGGAAAATTTTGTTGCAAAAAAGGGCCCGGCTAAGTGATTCAAGAGGGCCCAACTGCATGGTGATTGCCAGAAGCCTCTTTTAATGTGGCCAGCCAGCCATATTATGCAGTATATGCAACTTAAAAAATCAAAGTTTTTTTAGATCCATGGTGCATGATTATTAACCTTTTTTTGTATTGAGGGAGAATGCAATGTCTGAAATTTTGCCCGATGAATATAGGACTTTTGAATGGGTACACGATACGCATACTTACACACCTTTCTTTAAAAAATGCTCAAGCATTGCTACCAATCGAGGTAACTGAAAGTGATGATCAGTATTAATGAGGATTGCTCCAGCCCCCATACCACCAAAGTCTCTGGACAAAATGCATCTAGCTAGCAAGTGAGTGACCATGAATGTTTTTCCTGATCCAGGACCACCTTGTAATTCTATCACATCTTTTGCTTTAATTTCATTAATTGGAAATAAAACTGGCTCTATGTCAGATATATTTGGCCGGTTAACTAGACGAGCTAATAACTGAAAACCAGACTCGGCTTTAATTTGCTTTGCGGCCATTTAGGTATATCATTCATTAAAATCTAATAAGTAGCAAATATTAATAGCAAAAAAGCAGTAACAGTAAGAAAAGTGTATACAGATTTACATATATATTTTTAAGATCTGTAAAAATCACAGAATTTAGAGAGAATCGAAGAGAATGACGCCTTTACACAATCTGTCGCAAACCAGTGTCACAAACAAAAACAACTTTGTTTACAATTTTAAATTTGGCGGGTTGCAGACAGATGATCATGCGCACAAAATTGCGCAATCGTTCTTGTTTATCTGGTTCTGGTGGGTTCTGGTTTCTGGTTGCTGGGATCGATTGCGATTACCTTGCAAAATTAGTGAAGATTTTTCTAGATTCTCTTGATTAATTAATTGTCTTTGATAATAATCAGCACTAAACATGTCGGCTGGAATCAGTATACCCAGGAAATTGCCCTTATTGCTTGTTACTAATGAAGTTTTACTGCCAGGATCAGCAATTCGAATACCTGTTACAACCTCACAAAAGTAAGGCTCTCATATATAAATAACATAATTGTATTTTAGATACTGACGTACTGTATTCTGTATTCTACATGTATTTATGTATGATTCGTACGTACACATGTATGTACATATGTATAAAATGTACATGTACAAGTTTGCACTTACACCCACTTCTTTTTACCGTCACCATAGGACTTATACATACATACATATTATGTACATGTGATATGCACAGCATAATCAATTTTATAATTTATTTTCCAGTATGAGCATGGTGAAAAGTCGACTTTTGGGGCAGAATACTTTAGCAAGCACTATCATTGGTGTTCTTCCAAAGGAACCTGACTATGATTTAGATGTAAGTATATATTTCACCCAGGAAAGGCCAAAGCAGCCGTCAATCGGTTCCTGACCGATAACCGTGCGACAACTCGCTGGTTCCCGATTGGCTTAGCGCAAAAAGTTAGACCAATCCTAACTCTCGCGCACTCTAACGGTTGTTGTCGTAAAAAGACCGACTGACGGCTGCATTGGGCTTAAGTATATTACACAGTGTAATTATAATATTTGACTAATCACATACACTGACTGATTTTAGGGTTCTCGGGATCGTGTTGCTCAGATTGGTACTGCTGCTGTCGTTGTACAAGTTACTGGCACTAACTGGCCTCGTCCTTCTTACACTCTACTTTTGTCAGGATTATGTCGTTTTAGACTTGACAAACTTGTTATGGAACAACCATATCCTGTGGGAGTAGTAACACAACTAGATCGTTTCTCTGTTAAGGAGGGTATGCACCTTTCTCATTTACATTGTATACTGTAGTAGTCTTATTGGATCATTTAAGAGGAAGATGGTGAGGCAAGGTTGGATTGCGTCCTTTAGGGAGACAGTTGGCAGTGCAGGATAGAGAGGCCACTCAAACGAGGTGATTCCGAGGGTAAAACCTACTCTGCTTCAGGTTTTTTTTGTTGTTGTTGACAACGTGACTATTTTTAACCTTCTGAAACGTATATATTCAGAAATAGTGAAATTTTCGCTTTTGTAGTTGCTTGCAATTGAGTTTGCCATTGTTACATTGCTAGCAGTCATAACTCGTGGTCCCCCGCTTAATGGGCTTTGAGAGACCTTTATAAAAAAACTAATACATAGTGGATAGCTTTTCTGCACTAAACTAAGAGAAAACAGGGTATGTGAGTGACGAGTCGGTCGGCGCAGAAAACTTTTTTTTGCCGAACTCGCTGGAAACCGCTTTGCGCATGCGCAACTAAATACAAACGCGGTAATCTTGCATTTTGAAAGATATTTTGGTAGATTGAAGTTTTGTGATGATTTTTCTTCATTTTTTTTTTTACTTTTTCGAATTAACCATGATATCAAAACTTTTATTATCAATTTTGTTATTATCTTCAATAACAACCGCAGAGCATACAGCATGCACAATAAATTATTTACACTTTTTTTTACATGCACTGCATGCGTACTTTTTATAAACACATACCGTATTTATACATGTACGGCTTTTATATTATAATTGAGTTTTTTATTGTATACATTTATATTTTTGTTAGTATCTAACATTTCAGAAAAATGGGCATTACTTTTTTCAGTTTAAAATTTTACTAAAACTGTGTACAGTACACAGAATTATATATAAAAAATATTAATAATAACGTAATAATTGAATTTATCAATTCTATAAAAAAATTAAAACTTAATTGTCATCTTTAAATACGAAACATATATTAATTCAAAACTTCTCCAAACAAAATTATAACACTGACTGCATAATATGACTAGAAATAAAAGACTCATTTTGAAACAAACTTTTTATGTGTAGTATGGTTTCAAATTACATAGAAAAAAAAAAAAAAAAAAAAAAAAAAAAAACGTACCGCAAGGAAATAAAAAACTTGCACAACTATAGACTGAAATGCATCACAAAAATTGCAAGTTATTCTTTTCATTTCGGTACATACAGTACATATTTACAACTTATCCGCAAAATAATTTTTATATTTTTCATATTCTTTTGCATCAAATCATATATATTTGTTTTTAGTTGAGGAATAAAATTAAAATAGCAGATTAAATGTAGAATTATATATATACTACTTTGTATATAATATATAGTCTTTATAAAATTTGATTATATATATTTTATGCAAGAAATTACGTAAACCCGCGTGGCAGTAACACACACACACACACACACACACACACACACACACATATATATATATATATATATATATATATATATATAATATGGTGAGTGGTGAAAAACAAACAAAAATATTATAAGAACATGATTTTCAATCTATGCGTTGTATTTAGTTTAAATGTTGATATTTTACATTTTACAACTTCTTTTTCTATACTTTAGTTTTTGCTTCTCTTTTTTTTTTTTTTTTTTAATTCTGATTTTGTTACGTAAATTTTAAGAATATGAAAAAATAGCTAATCGTACGTAAGATATGGTGAGATCAAATATATTATATGGAGTAAAACATATTTTGAACTCGAAATAAAATAATAAAAAATAGGGGTTAAATTATTTCATATATGCATTATATAAAAGAGTACGCACAATACATTTTTTTTGTATAGATAATTTTTTTTTTTTATAATTTATGAAGACACGAAATGACATCAGAGGCTGTAACTTTTTCATATGCCTAAGCATAAGCTGCTGCGTGTGACGTCATTTCGCAACTTTCAATTTTCGACTTTAAAATTATAAATGCATTTCATATATCTATTAATTGATTCAGGATAATAATGTCCCTTTTTATAAAATAAATCTACGACTTTTTTTTCATCCTCTAGCATTACTTGACCGAGACCTTACGCAAAAGTTAAAAAAAAATGCATAAGAAATTTATTAAATAATTATCTTACGCAAGATGCATATATTTTGCTTAAAAAGAATAATCTTGGAAAAGACTTGTGTTCTTATACAAAAGATATATATTGTAATTTGTTGGAGACACATTTTTCTCGTGAAAAAAAAAAAAAAAAAAAAAAAAGATCTTGCAGAAAGATTTTCAAAAAATTCTTGCGCCCCATTTGCGAGTATATCAATTGAAACAATTCTTGAGTAATCTTACAATATCTTTTAAAATAAGGTTTGAGCATGGCGGTATAATGCTTAATTTCTCATTTTAATAATTTTCTGAATTGTTTCAAATAGTAAATAAATAATAATATAATTTAACATTTGCGAGTAAATAATAAATATTCTTTTGTTACAAAACTTCTCCGTTTTAAAACTTTATTTTAAATTATGTTGATAATATTAAATATTTATACTTTAATAATATGTTTATTTTTTTTAATTTTCTTACATAAAATATATAATAAAAATATGCTTCTATATAATCTAATTCTACAGCGTATAGAGTGTAGTAACTGAATTATATCTACATAAATCTGCTATTTTAATTTTATTCCTCAACTAAAAACAAATATAATAAATCATATCATATATATGATTTGATGCAAAAGAATATGAAAAACATAAAATTTATTTTGTGTATATATACGCAGAAGCTATAGTTTCTAAATATATTCTAATTATGTACTGTACGTACTACATTTTTTTATGTAATTTGAAAACCATATTACACATGAAAATTTGTTTCAAAATGAGTCTTTTAATCTTTTAATCCTAGTCATATTATGCAGTCAGTGTTATAATTTTGTGTTTGAAGAAGTTTTGAATTAATATATGTTTCGTATTTAAAGATGACAATTAAGTTTTAATTTTTTTATAGAATTGATAAATTCAATTATTACGTTATTATTAATATTTTATCTATATATATATATAATAATTCTGTGTACACAATTTTAGTAAAATTTTAAACTGAAAAAAGTAATGCCCGATTACATATAAATGTAAAAAAGTGTAAATAATTTATTGTGCATGCTGTATGCTCTGCGGTTGTTAAATTATTGAAGATAATAACAAAATTGATAATAAAAGTTTTGATATATCATGGTTAATTCGAAAAAGTAAAAAAATGAAGAAAAATCATCACAAAACTTCAATCTACCAAAATATCTTTCAAAATGCAAGATTACCGCGTTTGTATTTAGTTGCGCATGCGCAAAGCGGTTTCCAGCGAGTTCGGCAAAAAAAAGTTTTCTGCGCCGACCGTCTCGTATGTGAGTGTGCCTTCTTCAGTCCTCAGAGAGAAACTACAAATCAATTTTACAATTAAGGGGGGGGGGGGACAAAAAGGATAGGCAAGCCAATCAGATAAAGCCAACCTCCACTTATGCCAATCTGGCTCTGGGTGATGTATTAGATAAGTTTTAATACTTTTGATTTGATTTCAGACTTTGACGAGACGAATACAGAACTCAGCTCTCTGATTGATAGTGTACGAGGAGAAGCAACAAAGTTACTTGAAATGTTAGACGTTTCAATTCCAACAGTAAAAAGATTAAAGGTGCAGATTCTACGTTTATTTTTTTTTTATGGATCTACATAATACAATTTAGAATACTAAATTTTTTGTAATTATTTTAGAGAATGCTTGGTTCTGTGCCTGGACAACAGCTTGCAGATGTTTGTGTACCATTAGTAAAAGCTTCTTATGCAGAGAAATTACAAGTTCTTGAAACTCTTGATCTTACTGAGAGGTTAAAGAAAATATTGCCACTCATCATGCGTCAAGTTGAAGGTATAGTTGCAATACAATTGCATCTGACTTTTTAATTTCAAATATATATCGATCTTGTTGCGAAAAAAATGTATATTTCGTATTTTGTCAGGAGAAGCAAAAGGTCTATCTTGTTTTCTGTCTGCGTAAGCAAAATGTTTATCTCGTCTCGAGCGCCATCTCCATAACATTCGGGAACAAGATAGACCTTTTGCTTCCACTGACAAAAAACAAGATAGACCTTTTGCTTCCCCTGACAAAATACGAGATAGACCTTTTTTTCGCAACAAGATTGATATCTTCATGTTGCTTAGTTATCTTTATGTTAACTTGCTGTTAATTGTAATAATAAATCAATATTATGACAAAAATCAAATGTACAAAAATAGATAATTAAAATATTTAATAAACATTTTAGGAATGGGAGATAAAATAAGTTTAGGTTGATAGGGCAAATAAAATAATTTTTTTACCATGGTATCTTTGTTAGTTTAAGTTCATTGTATCTCTCATTCACGATTTTTTTTCTTTTTAATCCATGTGTTTTTCTATCAAATATTATAAAATAATCATAACAGTATATTGTGTGTTTTAGGATCACAAATGCTGCAAGAACAAAACAAGCCTTTTTCACGTTTTCCAGGTGCAATGACCCGGTAAAGATTTTGTTTTTCATTGCATTTACTTGAATTTATATGTGCCTTTAAAAGTCTAAATAGCAAGAGTTTATTATTATTATTATTTTACATTATTTACTGCTTATGCTTACTGGAAGTATGCTTTTAGTGTCCCACGAGCTCAGCTTGTTGGAAATGAGGATATGGAAGAAGGAGATGATGATTTACAAGAACTTCATAGTCGTCTAAAGTAAGCAATGCAAAGAGGAACTGGGGGGGGGGGGGGGGGGGGCAAAGGCAATCAAAATAATAGTTTTAAATCCCATTAATGTTGATTTCATTTTTTTTTTAATTTTTTTTTTTTTTATCTTCCCTGATTTCAATGGTAACACCCTGACATTTTTTTAAAGGTAGTTGACACGGTGAGCTATAAAATGATAACAAATTGCATAGCAAGAAATGTTAAAGTACAGTAGAAATATTAGACTTCTGACCCCTACCCTCTAATTTTTGTTTCTATTTCTATTATTATTAATATCACTGATAGATATTTTCAAATATGCCTTATGTAATATAATACTGTACTTTATAACAGAGCTGCAAAACTACCTCTCCAAGCTCGTAAAGTTGCATTTAAAGATCTGCAACGTTTACGTCGTCTGAGTCCTCAAAGTCCTGAGCATGGCATGTTGAGAACTTACATTGAACTGATGTCTGAACTACCTTGGTCACGTTCATCAACTGAAACTTTGGACATTCACAAGTCACGTAAGGTTAGTACCTCGCAATTATTAATATACTGTACTGTAATGTATAATGAGATGTTAAGATAAATAAACCATCGTGATTAGGTATGATAAATTTTAAAGAAAAGGATAGGAGAAACCAGCAAAGGCCTTACTATAGTAGTAAAAAGTCCCATAGCACAGGAAAAAAAAAAAAAAAAAAAAAAAAACGGAAATGTTTTAGCAATAACCTCCAAGAGAGATGAAGAATGTTTTGTCTTCATTAGTCCTTACAGGCTCCACCTCTCTTGGAGTTAATTACCAAAATATACCTGTCTTAGTTCTTTTGTCTCTACTGGCAAGATTTTCACCAAACTATGAGACCCTCTTCACTATGGTAAGGCCCTGGTTTCTCCTACTGTTTTCTTTAAAATTTATCGTACCTGTAATGTATAACAGAGAGGGATAAAGGAAATCAGCTAGAGCTGTACCATAGGGAAAAAGAGTCCCATCACTCATAGTTCCTCTCTGAGTCTGTAGGGACTGAAGAAGGTACACACACATACTCCATTCTATCTTGGAGTTTAGTGCCGAAAGCTATCCAGTTTATTATCTCTGTGCTAGCAAGATTTTTGTTGAACTATGGGACTCTCTTGCTGGTTTCCTCTATCCCTTTCTTTTATATTATCAACCTAACCGCCAATGATTTATTTTCCTTAATTTTGCATGTTATGTGTAATGCATGTATTATATTGCAATACTGTATCTTTATCAACAGGATTTGGATGCAGATCATTATGCTATGGATAAACTGAAACGTAGAGTTTTGGAATACTTGGCTGTAAGGCAATTAAAGAACAGTTTACGTGGGCCTATCTTGTGTTTTGTTGGACCTCCTGGTGTTGGAAAAACAAGTGTTGGTCGGTCTATTGCAAACACTCTTGGTCGTGAATTTAGCAGGTAATTATTATGGCATATGGTTACAGATGGGAAATATACTGAAGTATAGTATATCGATGCTGTTGCAGCTAAACCACACTTTTACTAGTGGGCTTGCTTACTTCCATGTATCTATGTTTACCGTTAAAGCCATTGAAACATGCATCTACATTTATCGCGACACCAGGTAAAAAAACACTTCTACATAGGAAAACAGGTGTAGAAGTGTTTTACAATCTGTTGTCGCGATAAATTTAGATGTGTGTTTCTATGGCTATCCCGACAAACGTAGATGCGTGAAAATTAACAGACCCGCTAAAAGTAGAAGTGTGATTCAGCCACAACAGCATCAATATATCATCACCTTACTGTTAGAAGAGCACAAACCATGTATTTACAAAAGCAGCAAAGTCAAAAATCTTATTTTGTTGTATAGGCCTATTGTTTTTGAACTTTGTTGCTTTTACAGATACACGGTTTGTGCTCTAATGCGACAAAATATCGCTGTACATTTTTCTTACAAAAATAAATAAATAATTAAAATAGTGTTGTAGTATTTGTATTTGTAGGCCTATGCACTACTATAGCACACATTTCCAAAACAAGTCAATAATATGAAGAAACAACGTGTTGTAAATTATGATGTAAAATAAAATAGTTCTATTTTGTTTTAGAATTTCTGTCGGTGGTATCTGTAATCAGTCTGATATCCGTGGTCATCGAAGAACTTATGTTGGTTCCATGCCAGGACGCATCATACAAGGCCTGAAAACTGTTGGAGTGAACAATCCAGTATTTCTCCTGGATGAAATTGATAAGATGGTAATAGTGGATTATATACCCAGACCAAAACAAGGTCCAGGCTCGGCCTGGTCCTAAGAGCAAGTCCGCACTTGCGGACGTGGCCCCCCCTGTTTGGAGACCCCTAAGGCCCAAAAGGGGCATAACTAGGGTGTTACGCCCCCTTTGTGGCCCCTTAAGAGGGTTTTACACCCCTTTTACGGACGAGGCCCCTAGATTGCCAATCCGACCCTGACAAGGTCACAGATTTTTATAATCGGATACACCCCTTTTTCTCAAACAATTTTCCCCAGATACACACGACAATTTTATACATGATCAATGTAATATTGAAGTTAAGACTTCGTGTTAAATTTAAAATGCATTAGCTCTTCAATTAACTTTTTTATGACTTGATTAGAGTCCGAGAAAAGGGGGTGCTTCCAGTTAAAATAACCTCTCATCTTCTTTTGACAATGATTTAAATTATATGCTAATAAAATTATAAACAATGTTTATGTAGCTACAGTATTAGTTTTTCTAAATATTATTTTAACAACAGGGTTCAGGTTTGAATGGAGACCCTGCTGCAGCTTTGCTAGAAGTATTGGATCCAGAACAAAATTGTAACTTTGTGGATCACTACTTGAATGTACCCTTTGATTTGTCTCAAGTAAGTTAATTTGTTTACAATGTTGTTGATGGAATTGCATTCATTATAATGTTCCTTTTTAATTGTTTAGGTTATGTTCCTGGCTACTGCAAACTCCACAGCTACAATTCCACCTGCTTTATTAGACAGAATGGAAGTGATTCACGTACCTGGATACACTCATGTAAGTCAAATTTTGTTCAATATATTTTTATTTTTTTAATCTACTAAAATAACTAATATCAGTTATAGTATCAAAGGAAAGAATAGGGAAACAAACAAGTGCCTTAACTACGATGAAGTCCGCACCTACGTAACATTTACATTGGTTTAAATGTTTAATGGCACTTTT
Source organism: Ecdyonurus torrentis (assembly GCA_949318235.1). Classification (NCBI taxonomy): domain Eukaryota; kingdom Metazoa; phylum Arthropoda; class Insecta; order Ephemeroptera; family Heptageniidae; genus Ecdyonurus; species Ecdyonurus torrentis. Next base: position 9,531,594 of record OX439130.1, read on the forward strand.
CAGGTGTTTTAGAGTGAACTCTTTATGCTCTTAAGATCTTATTCTTCAGCATGTCAAAGCGTATTTTGGTTTAACTATACTTTACTTTGATAATATGTATATCCAAACCAAAAAGCCATAGACCACATAAAACAACATGTGCTTTTTAATGAATAAACACGAAATGGGATCTTCAAAACTGATGATAATTTTTACCAGAATGTTAAATTAGCCCCACGAGAGAGCGTGAAAAATCTGTAAAGTATGCAAAGTATTGAAAATTCATGTTTATGACGTCAGAAACATGCAAAAATTAGTATGAAAATTTTGTGCGGGTTGCATAAATTGAATTTTCTGATCACTGCTACAAGGCTACTGTTGGGTTTTGAGACAAACTAATGTTATTTATGTAAATCTCATCAAGTGTTTTGTGATATAAATACTTATGTTTTTCTCTGGTCTATTTCTTTAAATGGTTCTTAATTTCCTACTTTAATTCTACCCAATAACATTGTTATTCATCAATATTTAAATTTAGGAGGAGAAACTGCATATTGCAGTGAGACATCTGCTGCCCAAGCAACTGTCAGAACATGGACTGGACCGTGAAATGATGCAGCTACCAGAGGGAAGCATCAAACTTCTCAGTAAGTATTATTTTTTCTACTGTATTTACAATGTTTTTAGGTATTTTTTTTTTTTTTTTTTTTTTAAGTAGAACTTACTCAAGGATATTTTTTTAGTTTCCAAATACACCAATGAGGCTGGTGTTCGTAATCTAGAACGCAAGATTGGTGCTTTGTGTAGAGCAGTAGCAGTAAAGGTAGCTGAAATGCGGTCTGCCAACACCAAAGGTAAATATTCTCTCCTGTATTTTCAATATGCATTAGGTAAGTTAATGTTTTTCTCATTTTTAAAATTATAGATACAGATGTTGAAACTCAGTCTGTTGAACTTCCTGATGGACCTATATTTTTAGATGAAGTTGCTATTGAAGATATTCTTGGGGTAAGTGTATTGTAAATTAATCTCTCCTTTTACACTTTGCTTGCTCAGACATATGCTTAGGATTAAAAAGAATGTTTTTTTTTTTTTTTTTTTTTTTTTTTTTAGAAAATGGTTAAATTGTCATTTCAAGTGACAGTAGCATTGCCAAATTATATACTCGCTAAACACCTGCAGCTTCATAGTGAATAAAGCTGTTGTCATTTGAGATGACCGTTTGACCATTTACCAAAGAAAGCTGCTTTCTCTCTGATGTTAATGGCGTAGATCAAAAACAAAAAAACTTGTGTAATATCCTAACCTAACATACCTAAATATCAATGTTGATTTTGGCCAGAGTCATTGATTTCTAATTTATTTTCCATTCACAAAATGGCAAATGTGGTTTTATGATGTCACATCGAGCAGGGAAACAAGCGAGCTGTGACATAAAACCGCATCTGCCATTGCTTGAATTCAAAATAAATTAGAAATCAATGACTCCAGCCAAATCAATGGTGATATTCAAGTAGGTATAGGACATTAGACAAGTTTTTTTTGTTCAAGGTGTTGTACGCCTTTAAGTTTATGCAGAGGCAAGTGTACAGTATTATCCTGTAATTATCCTGTACAGTATTATCCTGTAAAACTATAATTTTAGCCTGCACTGTATGACCATGAACTTGCTGGAAGAATGGGTCAACCTGGAGTAGCTATTGGTCTAGCTTGGACTGCAGCTGGAGGAGAATTGATGTTTGTTGAAGCAAGTAAGATGCACGGGGCGGGAGAACTGACCCTCACTGGACAACTTGGCAATGTAATGAAAGAAAGTGCTCGTCTTGCACTCAATTGGGCCAGAATGCATGCATCCCAGGTATGTAAAGACAGTTTTTGTATTACAATATATTATATAAATACTGTATCATGAATTTTTAAGAAAAGGATAGAAATGCCAGCGAGTGCCTTACCATATAAGTAGAAGTTCTATAGAGATGGCACAGAGTTTAGATGTGCAATGTGTATAACTAACTGAGAAATTTTGTCATCATAATGACATTTTCAATCATAGAAGAGATTTACTTGAGCACATCAAAGTATAGTACACACACACACTACTCTGTGAAATGCTCACATCATTACAATCATGCAATGACAAAAGCTCTTGGTTTTACAAACATTATAAATCTCTGTGCCATGTGGGACCTCAACCTGTCTATAGAACTTCTACTGTGGTAAAGCCCTTGCTGGTATTTCTATCCTTTTCTTAAAATATTCATTCTTACCACATTTGTTTTTGTCCTTAAATTGAATATAAATATCATGTGTAATTAATTTTATGTTTTCAGTATGGTGTAGAAGTGAATGGAGACTTGATGACAGATACAGATGTTCATATCCACTTCCCTGCTGGAGCTGTTGGCAAAGATGGTCCCTCTGCTGGAGTTACTATTGTAACAGCTTTGATGTCGTTGTTCTCTGGACGTACAGTCGCTACTGATCTAGCAATGACAGGAGAAGTTACTCTCAGTGGACTTGTGCTTGCAGTAAGTTATTTTTTTATTATCTAGAAAAAATATATGTGTAGATAACTGTGTGATATATTAAGAAGAATAAACCATCATGGTTAAGTATGATAAATTTGAGAAAACCAGCACTGGGCTTACCATAGTGAAGAAAGTCTCATAGCTGGGTGAAATCTTGCTAGCACTGTTACAAAAAACTACCACATTGGATAGCTTTTGGCACTAAACTCCAAGTGAAGTGGAGTGTGTTTTGCCTTCATCAGTCCTTAGAAGAACTATGAATAATCACATGTGATAATTGTTGTTTTTATCTCTGTGTTAAACTCTTATCTTCACTTGAGGCCCTTACAGGTTTCTTCTATCCATGTATTTTAAATTATCAACTTAAGGTACTACTTTAGGGTAGCGATGTTGTCGTAAAATTTAATTTAATATCACTTTTTAGGTTAATAATGAACCAAGAAACAATTCTCTATACTCCAAAAAGTTTCAGCTCAAATCAAATCTTCCGCAAATTAGCATTAAAAGTCGATGGGATACGCCCCCTTTAACACGTAAAACATACAAAACTTCAAGCTTCCCGTGTGCAAAATTTTTCTTGATCAACTTCTAAACAAAAAATACTATAGTGTGTTCTATAGATCAAGTTTTAATGAATTTGACTTTTTAAACAATTTTTACGAGACAATGTATTGGGCCCAAGCCTGTTTTTGGTTGACAAATAAATAAATAAAATAAATGAAGATTGCATATTCAAATTAACATGGGTCAATTTGCGATAATTTTTTTCTCGGCAGATTCGTTCTAGAAAAATCTGAAAAATCATTTTTCATTAAAAATCAACACGAAAAACAAGCTAGTATTTTTTTTAACCGCTGAAAAATTTTTTGAGGGGGTCAAAATTTGGGTCCAAATATAGATTCATTAGCATTAGGTGGTGGGGCATTTGCAGTACTTTGACGCTCTGTTGTGACAAGAGTTTTTAAGATAGAATTTTTTTGATTTCATTTTTGGGTACACCAGCCCGAAATTAATTCAGAGTCATAAAAAAAAAATTCACTCCTACCCTAAAGTAGTACCTTAACCCTATGACCTAACCATGATGGTTTATCGAGCATAATATTACATACAAAAATTTATATGTTTTACATATATGTATAAAGAATATAGATATCAGCAAAAGTAATTTGTTTTATGTAATAGGTGGGAGGAATCAAGGAGAAAGTTCTAGCTGCTCACCGAGGTGGTCTACGACGTGTAATTATTCCTAAAAAGAATGAGAAAGACCTCCAAGAGATTCCTGATAATGTAAAGGTATGAGGAATAAATTGGCATATTATTATTTTATTTCAGTTCAAAACCTCGCATATTTATGTACTTTTTAAAATTGTTTAGAGTGACATTCACTTCATTCTGGTTACCCAAGTGGATGAAGTTTTACAAGCAGCGTTTGAGGGTGGTATTCAAATGATTCCAGATTCAACAGCAGTAGGTGCTATTGCAAGTAAGCTGTAATTATCCAGGGTTAAATTGCACAAATACGTATGACAAGACGTTGCAGTTATAGTATTGATCACAGCCTGGTCACTTACCATATTATATTTAATTATTTTTTAATTGGTATTTATCATAATTAGGTCCTAATTATATTCTAACATTATATATATATATATATATATATATATATATATATATATATATATATATATATATATATATATATATATATATATATATATATATATATATATATATATATATATATATATATATATTCCAATGAACAAACTATTTTAATTTTTTTTAAAGTAGTATTTTGCATATCCTATTGATTTTTATGGTAACGCTATCCTGTTTTAAGTATTGACAGGTGATAATTAGCTTTGAGGAAGGTGAATTGATATTTGTTTGTTAAGTTTATGATATTTTTGGAAAGAGCTTTAAAAAATTTTGAGGTGATATTTTTTCTTAGGACGATTGGAGCATGCGAAGCATTTTTAATTAATTTTTTAAAATTGGCCTAGAAAGCCTGTGACGTCATGAGTCCACTTTTTTCTCGGCAAATACTAATCGTTTGAGGTTCAGTAACCAGTTTAATGAAAGCAGCTTGTCCTCAGGATTTCAAAAAACTGGCTACTGAACCTTTTACGGACAATACTTTCCGAAATAAATGCCCGATTGATGACGTCACAGGCTTTTAAGGCCATTTTCAAAAAATAATTAAAAATACTTCCCATGCTCCAATCATTCTAAGAAAAAATACCGCCGCAAAAATTTTTAACGCTCTTTTCAAAAATGTCATAAAATGTGGGGGTTAAAAAAGGTCACCTTCCTCATTGTAAAAATTATTTCCAATGCTCCAAAATATAAGGAAAAAAATATATCAAGCTTTTAGTATTTCTCATTTTATATTTTATTATTTATTATTTTAGGACCTAATTGTAAATGGGGATAAAAGATGATATTATAAATTATGATTTCAAATTTGCAAGATATGATGCCAAAAAAAAAAAAAAAAAAAAAAAAAAAGGCATACAGTATCTATATAATTAATAAAAAAAATAAAGAAATGATGGTGTGCTTTTTGTAACTTTTTTTTTTCTCTCACTGTGTAAAAATTATAGTATTATTTGGGTGATTATTTTATAAGTAGGCCTATATATTTAAGTTATATTATCCAAAAATTGGGTTTCAATACCTTAAACTCTCTACCTTTGAATGGGTTACAAATAATTATTTTCAATTAAAAAAATTTATTATCATATTGTAATGTCTATTATGCTATGGTTGTACCTATAGGTCTATAAGTCTATAAGTCTATAAGCGATTTTGATCACATAGGCATGTCCATTTCAACGTACTGCGCATGTGTTGTGCACGTTACTTGTTAGAAGTTGTTAGTAATCAAAATATTTTAACACATTGCTTCTTTATTAGTCAATTGCAATATTTTAAATTAAATGCTCATCCCTATAGTTTCTTTTTTCTTCCGTTTTTTAAATAAAAATAACATGATATATTGTAGGCTTAACTTTTTTTAATAAAACACAATATCTATATATAGATATTGTGTTTTATGAAAAAAAGTTAAGCCTACAATATATCATGTTATTTTTATTTAAAAAACGATTTAAGGAAAAAACCATCGCGGTTAGGATCAATGATAAAGAAAAGGATAGAAAAACCAGCAAGGGCCTTACCACAGTAGAAGTTCTATGGAGAGGTCGAGGTCTTGCATGGCACAGTATAATGTTATAAAAGTTTCTTTATAACTTGAGAGCTTTCGTCATATGATAATAACATTATCAATCAAAAGAGAAAATTACTTGAGCACATCACTGAGCAGTGTCTTGTCTTGTACTCAGACAAGACAAGACAAGACAAGACACTGCTCAGTGATGTGCTCAAGTAACTTTCTCTTTTGATTGATAATGTCATTATCATATGACGAAAGCTCTCAAGTTATAAAGAAACTTTTATAACATTATACTGTGCCATGCAAGACCTCGACCTCTCCATAGAACTTCTACTGTGGTAAGGCCCTTGCTGGTTTTTCTATCCTTTTCTTTATCATTGATTATTTAAAAAACGGAAGAAAAAAAAACTATAGGGATGAGCATTTAATTTAAAATATTGCAATTGACTAATAAAGAAGCAATGTGTTAAAAGATTTTGATTACTAACAACTTCTAACAAGTAACGTGCACAACACATGCGCAGTACGTTGAAATGGACATGCCTATGTGATCAAAATCGCTTATAGACTTATAGTTGACCTCAAATCAATAAAGTTGCTTCAAATATAGTCATTGTAGTATTTGGGTTTTTTATTTTAGAGTTGATATATTTTGTTAATTCCAAGGAAATTTCTTGTATTTTTTTATTGTTTTAATTACTCCTGTTATAATTATACTGTTGCTCTTATTATTATATTTTTTGTGTATAACACTTGAATTTTAAATAAAGAGGTAAAATTACATAAAAACTTATTTGTCAGAATGTATTTTTCTTCCTATAATTATGAGTTCAAAACAACAAAAACATATATATTTTTTTTCTTTCTTTCTTTCTTAATTCTCACGTTGAGTCTTATGAACTAGGGCTTTTTGAATATGAAGGCATGTGTTGCAATTTGATTTGATAAGCAAGATAACGAGTATTATCGCATTTGTTTATTTACCAGACTTGTATGGAGAACCTTATAATGCCATGTTCACATTGAGCTTTTTCTAATTGGAAATTGTTAATTGAGCTTCATAAAAATGCATGCTATTTTTATCAAATAATAATTAACCATTTCAAGATCCCAATTAATATATACATCTAATTTATTTTTAATTATACATAGTACATAGTCTCATAGCTTTGCAACTCTGTTCATGTTCAGTCACAAATAATACAAGCAAAAACAGTATTCAGCATTATATATATATATATATATATATATATATATATATATATATATATATATATATATATATATATGATATGAGGATGTGTGGGTTGAAGTGTGGAGTATTGCTTTTAGGCAGCAGGTACGTATCTTTTGGCGCTACAAAAAGGGCCCTGAGTTGGAAACAATGCGTTTGATTTAAATTTTCCCACATTAATTACTACGAAAGTCAATTCCGGTCAACTTACAGCTTGAAAAAAAACATGAAATTCATTTTCTCGCAAGTCGCAAGCATTAGAAATGATATTTTAAAATAAACTTTATTTCGTCTGAAATTTTTAATCGTCTGCGGTCTGCGCCGCTGCGGTCATCCTATTTTTACTTCACCGCTCCGGAATCCGGATTCCCGCGTTTTCTGCGCGGGAAAAGCAATGGCCGCTCAGCTGAAACAAATGTTATTGTAATCGTTGTGAAAAATGCACATTTTTAGATAAAGTTTACTAAATTTCATGTTATTAATAATATTAAATTAGACTTTAAATAACTGGGTAAGTAAAAAAGTACAGTTGATGTTGTCTTCCTCTCAAGTAAGATGAAAAATTGCAGTAAAAAAATTGTCCAACATCCGTTATTTATGCACGTCGTTGGCTCGGTGTGCTGTGCTGTATGTAAATTGTATGTAAATGCATATTATGTAATATCATTTTGTATGCAGTGTATTCAATATATTTCATGTGTCAAACTTCTTAATACATATGCCTGTATATGTATACGGTATGCCTTCAGTAAGTGGGCACACGTTTTCACTGAAAGTCCTGTATCGTTCCGAACTGCATCAATGTTTTACATACATTATGTATGTATGTATACATACATACATACATTCGTACATAGTGTTTTTTTTCAGAAAAATAAACAGTCTATATGGATATTATATTATATACAATACATATTATGTAACATTTATGAATAAATATAACTTGGATTCGAATTGAACATCCATTATGTATAATAGTGTTTTTGTTGTTATGCATTAAAAATTATGCATTAGTGCTGTCGAAAAAAATCCGGATTTTGAAATCCGGATAAAAAATTATCCGTTATCCGAATTTCTATCCGGATCACGATCCGGATCATGCGATCCGGATACGGATCATGCGATCCGGATAATTTGATCCGGATCTCAATCCGGATAATTTTGATCCGGATCGCGATCCGGATAATTTTGATCCGGATCATATTCGGATAATGTTGATCCGGATAATTTGATCGAGATCGTGATCCGGTTTATTTTTACCACATTAATGACCTAGATCACGATTTCATATAATTACGATAAATATTAAGCGTAATTGTGAATCTCGCGTCGGATATGTTAGAAATAGCTTGGATTTAAATACAAATTATGAATATAAGTGCTAATTTAAAGAACTAAAATTAAAATAAAAATTGCCTGTTATACGTTAGGGTATTTTACAGGCTATAACAAAACTAATCTTCTGATTGATGCTGAAAAAAAATCCGGATTTCGAAATCCGGATAAAAAATTATCCGTTATCCGAATTTCTATCCGGATCACGATCCGGATACACAGATTCGGATAATTTGATCCGGATCGTGATCCGGATAATTTTGATCCGGATCATGATCCGGATACGATCTGGATCGTGATCCGGATTTAAAACGGATCAGGGAATCCGGATAACTTTTTGTCCGCCAAATCCGGATCCATCGATCCGGATAACTTTCTATCCGAAATCCGGATTTTAAATTTATCCGGATTTCGACAGCACTAGTATGCATACATAGTTTATTTTCTCTTCTACATACCCAGTAAACCACAGCTTTTCATATATGAATTGCAAGCATACTTGTCCGATTCAAGAATGTCACTCCCATCCATGTAAGCCAGACTTTCAACCCTCACCAAAATTGATATAACCACAATATAGTCTTATCTATTTTTTCCACAGAGTTGGTAGTACTATACATACATAAAGTCAGAAATATATAAATGAGACTGCTGGATCTCATTACTAACACTGGATTTTAGCAGGGCTAGCTGCCCCCGATGACTGACAAACAAGTGTGTTTGTCTTCTTCAGCGTGCTCTACTGTGGTACCATCATCACAATCTTCCGTGGAGCCAACAGAGTTTGTAGTTGAAACACCACACAAAATATCAAAGTTATTCCCAGCTGGTTTACTACCTGCATTTGAAATGCTCCTCACCAGGATTAAACCAGGTAAATATGTTACTGTGATGACGCATAGGATGCAAGTAATTTAAGTTAACCTTTTCCATCTCTTTTTCGAATGATCTTCATGCAGTCTTGCAGGAGATTCATTATTTGTTACACATTTTTCTGTTACATTCAAAACAGCTTTTTACACTAGGCTTGTTCATTCATAAACTCTGTGTATTTTGTGCTCCTGAACACCAAAGAAAAAAAATCATGTAATGTTTTTTACACTATAAAATTTGGGGATAGTGTACAGGTTCACAAATACAGTACTAAAAATTACATTAAATTTCAACTAAGCTAAAGTTTATAATCAATTACTAAACTTTTAATTTGATAAACTCTAACTCTAAACTCTCCTTTGATTTATTATTATTATTTTAATTTCTAGCATAATACCTTTTAAATGTAAGAGTCATGCTTTGTTTGGGGTCCATTGCTCAGCCCCTGGTAGAGCTAACAGCTTTAAAAAAAAAAAAATAAAAGAGAGAGAGAGAAAAACTTCCATTGATTAATAAAGTAATAACTGTTTTGAGGCAGACTGTAAGGGATGTCGCTCACATCCACTTCAACATACTGTGCATGCGTAGTAAGTAAAAACTGAAATGGATGTGAGTGAAATTGTCAGGCTTGGACTGGTCATAAGAGCAAGCCCACGATAGCGGACAACCCCCCCCCCCCTTGTTTGGAGGCCCCTAAGGCCCAAAAAGGGGCGTGACCCAAGTGTTATGCCCCCATTTGTGGCTCCTGAAAAGGGTGTTACACCCCTTCTGCGGACGAGGCCCCTTGAGTGCCAGTCCGACCCTGGCAATTGCTTAAAGTCGACCTCTAGACAGTTGTTACAGTACTTCATTAGCCAATAAGCATGTGATAGTGTTTTTAAAGTACAGTATGTATGACATTTGTGAATTTGTGTTCTAAATGCCTGCAGGTAAAGATGAAAACGTAAAGCAGTCTGATGCTGTAGTTCGAAAACTGCAGTTCGGCAGCAATCCCACTTCACGTCTGGCTCTTTCAACAATACAAGCATATGGGTCAATAGAGCCAAAACCAAATCTTCAAGTTCTTGCAAAACCTCTCTTAAGCCAGCAGAAATCTTCAACCAATGCTAAGCGTCCAAATAGATCAGTATCTCCCGTTCAACGTAAGAGAGCTAAAACTAATGGGAAACTGAAATCTGGATGTGGACATGGTATTCGTAAACCAAAACCTCCTACAAAGTCTGATAAAAACAAGCAAAGCTCACAGTCTGCTAAATCTTCAAAACCAAATTCTAATTCTCAGTTAAATTTGAAGTTGCAAGCAATCAAGAACAAACTCAGAAAAGACAGGTAAAACAAAAACTGGCATACACATAACTATTTTTTATCTGTGTAATTTTCTTGCACATGATTGTGATAATATATTGTAACATTTGAATTCACAGCATATTTTTCTAATAAGAATAACATTGAAATTTTAGTGCAAGTTTTTAAACGGTGGAATATTATTATTTGTATGTACAGAATTATATTATAAAGTAAAAATTTCTGCGCTTATTAAACAAAAATATATACAAATACAATAGTAGGTGGTGAGTGATTTGTCGCCCACCACAAACTTCAAGAGAAGAGTTGAGAAGAGAGGAGAAATCTTTTTCACCAACAAACCAAGTGATTTTACTTTACACCAATAAAAAAAGTGATTCTCTTACTTTTTGTTCACCTAAACGTGGCAGACAGCTATGGAGCTCTTGTCATGCAACACCCTGATCTGGCATGACAAAGCAACGCCTGCCTGCTGCATACAATGTTGAGGTGAACAAAAAAAAAAAAAAAAGAAAAAAAAAAAAGAAAAGAGAACCACTTTTTCATTAGTGGTTTGTCAATGACAAAGATTGCACCTCACTTCTCAACTACACTTAAGTTTGTGGTGGGAGACAAACCATCCACCTCCCACTTGTATGTGTATTTGGTTTTCCCATATAAACCCTGCAAAATGTATGTTATAGTACAGGAACTGATCATCATCTTAATATTTTGTTTCAGAGTGACACCATCTGACAGTAATGATGAATCTCACATATCTACAGAACAAAACTTAGAAACTTGGGGGGATGATGAAAAAATTTCTGTGCCTTTAGATGCAATAATAGAAAAACTAGATACCTGTCCAGACTTACAAGATATTGTTCACGATGAATGGAAAAAAGATTTATTTTTGCAATCTGATGAGGAAATGAATAAAATCAATGAACTAATCCATATTGTACAAGGAGATGGTAACAAAGAATATTTACCATCATCTCCATCTCATGAGCTTCAAGAACTGGTTCCAATTGAAAAAGAGAAAATTCAGCAAGTAGAATGTCTAATTAGTAAATTACTTGGTGAGGAAGATCTATTGAATTGTAACAATTCTCCAAATATGTGTGAGGTATTGTATGGAACTAACTCAGAATCAGTAGAATTCAGCTCAGGTAATATGTTTAGTAAATCATGTGTCGACATCATGGAATATTCTGAAAACAGTACGAGTTCATCTTATATTAATCAATCTCCATGCAAGGGATTCAATTCCCCCTTAAATATTAGTCAAGAATATTCAATGGAACTTGATAGTCTTAATGAAAAGTTAAACCAATCAAATTATATTGACCCTAATGATACTGACCCCTTTGACGACTATGAAAATGGTGATTGTAGTTTCATTATTGAATATGCAAATGGATCTGGAGATACTGTTAATTTAAATGCACAAAAGTTGACTGATAAAATCGAAGAATCAGGTGGAGTCTCAGAAGATACAAATACACAGGAAACAGGATGTAATTGTGAGACCTCTGATGTTCCTTCTACTCAAGATTACGATGGTGTGAATTCAAGCCAGTGTGATGGATCTGATGTGTCCAGCACTGGTACTTTTCACTCAGCAAAAAGTTCTCCAACAATCAATTTGACTGAAAATAAGACTCCAAATAAATTGTTTCCTCTGTTTGAGAAAGGAAAACTCCTGGAAGCAAAGAAAAGGTGAGTTCAAAGTTAAAACTTTGTTTAAATTTTAAATTGTTAATTTTCTAGTACTTTGTCCCTAATCATATTGAGATACCCAGATATGCCCAGATGTTTTTCTCGTAACTTTGTTGTTATTTAAAACAAAGCTGAATAATTTGCTAAGCAAAGGTATGGTACTGCACATAATAATACGTAATAAAAATGAATGAATGTGTAGATGCACCTTAACTGCATTAAATTTTATTAAAATAAGCCTTTCCACCCCCTGTCCCTACTTTTGATAATTTATTTAATTTTCTATGCTACCAGATATTAAGAAAAACAAACTATTTAATTAGGTATGATAAATTTGAAAGAAAATTTTGGAGAAAATCAGCAAGGGCCCTACCATAGTGAAGAGAGTCCCTTAGTTTGAGGATGCTAGCACAGAGATAAGAAACTAACACATATGTATTAGATAGCTTTCGGAACTTAATTCCAAGAGAAACAGAGTATGTTATGCCTTTGTCAATCTTTACAGACTCAGAGACAAACTATGATCTGTTTGTGAGTATGTAAGGACCGATAAAGGCATAACACACTCAGTTTCTCTTTAAGTTTAATGCCAAAAGCTTTTTTTTTTTTTTTTTTTTTTTTTTTTTTTTTTTTTTTTTGTACTAGCAAGATTTTTACTAAACTAAAGGGCTCTCTTCACTATGGCTGGTAAGGCCCTTGCTTGTTTCTCCTATCCTTTTATTTCTATGCTATCAATTAAACTTTGTTACCATACTCAACTTTCAACTGTAAGCAAGGCAGCAGTATGAAATAACATGCTTGTATCTTAATTACAGCTCACCTCCTACAAAGCTTACTCAGCAACGTCGTAACTTCCCCGTGCAAGAGAAAGATGGCAAAGAGCAGCTGATACTGGACGCAGGACAGAAGAAGTTTGGTATGGAGGTGTGCAGTGTGTGTCAGTTCATGTACGACCCTGATGTTCGTAAAGATGTAGAGGCTCATTTTGTCCACCACAATCGTCATGAAAATCAGTTGAGGCATCTGGTAAGCTGACATTTGGGGTTTATTTATTTGTTCCTATAAATAAAAATACTAACAAGATCATAAATTTATTTACTTTCTCACTGTTTATTTTTCCCTCACAGGGCTGGAAGAATGAGCGAGTGGTAGCAGACTATGGAAAAGATGGCTACATTATCATGGTGAAAAAGGGAGATCCATTCAGCTGGTGGAAACGAGTCTCAACAATTCTGGAAACTGTCAATTATGATCTAGGATTTGCTGAAGATAGTAAAGTATCACAAACCTCAAAGGTTAGTGTACACAAATAATTTTACGTGTTAAGTAAATTTATGATTTTGCAACACAACTAACACAAGGGAAATGTGTCCTTTCTTACAATGTTTAGAACGTTAATATAATTGTATGATATATTAAGGAAAAGAAACCTTTAAGGTTGGGTTTTAGAAGTGCAGTAATAAGGAAATGGATAGAGGAAAACGGGGCATATAGTCGTATAGTTCTAAAAAACGGGCTATATGGTCATATAGTTTATAGAAACAACCTTGCTAGAACACAATAATAAAAACAAGAGAGCTTTTTTTTTTTTTCTTTTTTTTTTTTTAGCCAATCTATACCTAGGGTGTGTACGCATGACGTCATTCTGAGTGCTTTTTGATGCTCTTCTTGAACCATGAATAACATTGCTCAGCATAGGACAAACGTAGTTTTTGGCTATTTTCTTTGTAAAATTAGCTATTTTGTGGTCATTATTATTTTTCTTGCATACTTGAGGTACTAATTCAACCTGTTAACAGCATCAATGCTCTCAAAAAAATTACAAAGTATTTTTAAACTGGCAAAATGTGACATTTGCCTATACCAGCCAATGTTATTTAGTACTCACTTATGACGTCGACTTTAACATGAATGAAACCACTCTATACGGTATTGAAGTTGAGAAAAAAGAACTCACAGTTTGATAACAAAGGAAAAGGATAGTAAAAAAGCTAAATATTACACAGCTATAATGCAACAACAACAAAAATAACGACACTTAGCCATGATGGGAACAAACGCCATATAATAATGTAATATGAAAGTTATTATAGAATAATGATTATGTGGCTGATGTTCACAATATTGGTACATGGATTTAAATTCTAGGATATCTGTTCTTTCTTAACAGTAAAACCCTTGCTGGTTTCTTATTGTATTATATATGTATCTATGATTATAGTTAATAAAAATAATAAGTTTAATAATTTCTCATTCACAGATTTTCCTCTATATATGGAACAAGAATATTGTTGGCTGCATTGTTTCTGAACACATCTCCCAAGCAAACAGATTGTTACCTGGACCTCAAGATTTGTGTACGGAAGAATTGTACCCTGCAACTTGTGGCATTGTTAGAATTTGGACATCTAAAACTTTGAGACTTAAAGGATTTGCCTCTAAACTTATGGCAGCAGTCATGTAAGTATAATTTTTTTTCTTTGTCTTCTTCTCCTCAGACTGATACAACCTAGGGTTTGTTTGAATTTTTGGAAGAAAAAATATAGCTTAATTGTTCTTAAATGAATTAAAAATTTAAGAACAACTGAATCATTAACGATGCTCCCCAAGGGTACAACAAAAAATATTACTTATTTTAAAAAATGTATACATACATATTATGTTTTTAATTATGTGTTCTTTATTTATTTTTCTTTTCATAAACATACAGTATATAGTGTATAGAATCAATTTTATTACAAAAATGAAGTGAAATACAAGATGTATCTATAGAAGGTGGCGTAGTTTGCCTAGGTAGCACCAGGTATGAACAGGAGACGTCATACAAAGGTGAATCAAAACAATCTTCCCAGTACATTATGTATTGTACCTGAGAGACCACGTTGGTCTGTTGACAATCACCTTTTATGACGTCTGTCAAAATTCAAAGTTTTACGAAGGAAACCAAGTTCTGACGACAGTAAAAGGGCAAATTATACCACCTTCTATATATCGACCTTGTTGCGAGTAAAGTGTGTAACTCATGTTTTGCCAAGCTAAGCAAAATGTGTAAGTCAAGCGCCATCTCCATTACGTTCGGAAACAACTTACACATTTTGCTTAGCTTGACAAAACACAAGTTACACACTACACTTTACTCGCAACAAGGTCGATATACATCTTGGTGCAATAACACTAAAAAAGAAAAAATAAATCCAAAAATTACTGATAGAAAATAGTAGGTAGAGAGATTAGAGTACGAGGTCCGTCAAATTAAAAACTTCCTACTGAAGAAGATTTGCTAATTTATGGTTAAAAATCTATTTGGAAGCAACTTTTAAAGATATTGAATTTAATGTTTGTTTGTATTTTATTCACAGGGAGAACTTCTTAATGTGTCGTAGTCTTGGATTAAATGAAATTGCCTTCTCATCTCCGACTCCTGATGGACGTGCCTTTGCTACTAAATACCTAGGAACACAAACTTTCCTTGTGTATTAGAAAGTAGAGGTTAAGTTACTTTTTTTTTTAAATGTATTGAAACAGATAATACATCTCTTATGTTGTTTTCTTATTTAAATTTTATTTTTTGTTTCTTGTGTACTCAAAGCCAGTACAGATGTATGTAAATAAGAACTCTACTTTTTAGCAGTCATTAGTAAATGATTTGCTTGTAAGTTTATTGTAATATTGAATTTAAAAAGTCTCATAAAATAATTTATTAAATTTTATTGTGTATTTAAATTTAAAAAAGATCTAGTGCTTTTCTTAAAAAAAAATAATAATAATAAATGGTTGGGGGGTGGGGGGATCTTCCCTGAAGAAGAAGAACTTGGTTTAAGTTACCCATGACACTAAAACTAATATTGTTACTTGCATTTTAAATATCCCAATGTGCCATAATATTTATAGGAATTTTTTTGTACACTCCTCCCGAATAAATCTGAATGTAGCGTTCTTGTCTCCAAATGTTAAATATATGGGAAAACGTTAACGCAACTGGTCAAATTTATTCGGGAGGAGTGTACACTGATTTCATAATATTCATTCTGTTAGTCTCTGTTGTCACATTAGCCGTCTTATTTTTAATGATAATATTATCCTCTTTAGTCCCAGCCTTTTTAAAAAATTATTTCAGTGTCGTAAAAAAAAAAAAAAAAAAAAAAAAAAAAAAAAAAAAAAAAAAAAAAAAAAAAAAAAAAAAAAAAAAAAAAAAAGCTTTTGTCGAAAAGGCTTTCCTACTTTTGTGGACCCCCTACCCACTCTAGAATGCTCAAAATAGCTTTAAAAAGTACGTATATTCAAGGGCGTTTTCTGGTCCAATTTTCATAATTGAATAACGATTTGATTCCCCCCCCCCCCCCCCCCTATTTTTCATTGAATTATCTGATGTCCAGTGTATTGTATGCTGGGATTGAAGAGGTTATGCCAGGCTATATTTTCTGATGTAATGTGATGTCAACACAAATAATCTAATAATCACATTTAGGTGTGATGATATTAAAAAGAAAAGGATAGAGGAAACCAGTAAGGGCCTTACCATAGTGAAGCAATTCCCAGTGAAAATCAGATAAAATACCAACACTATCAAAACAAAATCGATATCGGCACTAAATTTAAAGAGAAAACAGTGTGTTATGCGTTGTCAGTACTTACAGACTCGGGAGTGAAACTATGAATGCTGATTTCCTCCTATCCTTATTATTTATTTTTTATCATAACTTTATGAGAAACTAAACAAACAAATAAACCCAAGAAATTTTAAAAAACTGAACTAATTTTAACTTGTTACCATCACATTCAAGAGTTTAACTGAGTTAGTTAAAAATATGAAAACATGATAAATATATGAATCGATATTCATCTTGCCGTTTGACATTGACCCAGTATTAAATATATAACTATTCTTATGATGCAATAATATAATTATTCTTGTACCTATGTATTATTGACTTAATAAATGGAAATTCTACAGTATATTTGGAATATACACTATTTATTTTAATAGTTTTTAGAGCCCTCAAATAGTCTTCAACTAATTGATATTGGTAAGTTTGTTTGCAAGACCCTTTTGTTGCCCCTTTTTTATATTTGATAAATTGAAAGAAAAGGATAGGAGAAAACCAGCAAGGGCCTTACCATAGTGAAGAGAGTCCCATAGTTCAGTGAAAATCTTGCTAGCAGATATAAAATAACTAACATTGGATCTGTGCTAGCAAGATTTTCACCGAACTATGGGACTCTCTTCACTATGGTAAGGCCCTTGCTGGTTTTCTCCTATCCTTTTCTTTCAATTTATCATACCTAACCGCGATGGTTTATTTTCCTTAATATACACCTTTTTTATATTTAGTGACCATTTTATATAATTATTTTTAAAACAATCCAAATATCAACATAACTATGATTAAACTAGTCCGTTAGCGTTGCAACTTACAGGGACAGGTGATTTTAATTTTTTTTCATATCCCAAAGCAAAAAAAAAAAAAAAAAAAAAAAAAAAAAAAAAAAAAAACTCCAAGAACATTACTGTTATTTGGAATTAACTTTCAGTGAAAGCAGATTTGTTATTAAGTAAAACTAGTTCATTCATTGAAAAAAAGGGGTGTTTATTAACCAATATTTGTTACACATAAGAAATTGTTTGCATTAACACATGTTAATATTTATGAGGAGAATATTTGCAGATATTCTAATGCAAAGTGCGAGGTTGCATCAACGACACCCAGCCATGATGCCAGCCACATTCTCAAAGTCGATCTTCTCGGTGATATTCTTTGTCTTGATGTTGTCATCCTGGTTTGAAATGAACACCATGTTGTTCTCTACTTCTTTCCAGCCGTACTTCTTGATCCACAAATTCAGAGTCCCATCTAAGACAGAAATAAAAATGTTATGCATTTCATACATGGTTATGATAGTACATATTTTACCATTCAAAAACTCGTGCTACATTTGCAATGCTATTCTTGTGAGAAATTCACTCAAATTTATTTTTATTTTACATTTGAATGTAAAATAAATTATTAGCCAAGTTTTGGATTTTTCCATATCAGGTCATTTGCAGCAGCAGAAAAAAAAAAAGAAAAAAAGTGGGCATTATAGTGGCACTACGACGTTTTTTTTTTTTTTTTTTTTTCCAGTGCATCCTTATTTATAACAAAATTACCATCAATATCTCCAAGTAGGCGAGCTAAAAGTGGCTTCTCAATGGTCTGGAAGGTGATGCCAACAACATGACATACAAATTTACGGATGGAATCGTTGAAGCCAACAATACGAGAGCACAACTCAGGCATGGAGTGAATACGTGTCCAGAACTGCTGGAAGTCGCAACGCTCCAGTATATCTGCTAGGTAGACAATGTTGGCAATCTGTGTATCTTGCAGCTGGAACAACAGAATCATACCAATTTTATTGTACAATATTATACAGTTGAGGTCCAGCATAATAGCTACCGGTACCGTCAAGTGGAGTGTCTTTGGCCAAATTTTCAAAAACTATATCGATGTTATTACGAACAATATGTGTAACTCTTATTTTGTCAGGCAAAGCAAAATGTGTGATACATTTTTTGTCACGCTAAGCAATATGTGTATCTTGTTTTTTGTCAAGCTAAGCAAAATGTGTAAGTCGTTCCCGAACGTAATTTACGTAATGGAGATGGCGCTCAGCTTACACATATTGCTTCGCGTGACAAAAAACGAGATACACACATTGTTTAGCCTGACAAAAAACGACTTACACATTTTGCTTCGCCTGACAAAATATGACAACATATTGTTCGCAACAATGTCGATATGCTCCCTAACTAAAGCTCTTAGAAACGTGAAACAAAAATTAAACGATAGTGCAAAAATCAAGCTTAGTTTTTGTTTTATGTTTCTATGAGCTTTATAAAGGGAGTAAATAATTTTTGAGATTTTGACCAGTCATCCCACTTGACGATAGTATTTCCAAATGTTGCACTTTGTAATTTTTAAAATATTGAGGGTTTTTTTTCTGTTTTATTTATTTATCAATTTATTATTATTATTATTATTAAAGTTTCGCATTTCAGTTGGCCCACAAGATTGCCTTTGCTCAGTAGGATTGACATTAATTGCATATGAGAATCTGCTCCATTGTTTCTGTGTAATTACTTCACCTGACAAAAAAAAATTGTATGCTCACTTGGAATCTGCAAGTTAAGAGCTGCTGCTCTGTGAGATTTTAAGTAAGTGGCATTAAATTTGAGCAAATAAGCAAACAAAAATCTTGTGGAGAACAAGCTGGAGTGGTGGGAGGAACCTAATCTGTTGAGAACCTCTGAGCTATAGAGCTACCTCTTTGGAGCACAGCATCGTGGATGCATGTGCACTGCTCAAATCTGCACTGACATATAGGTCACAGAATAAAAAGAAAAATTATAAATAGAGTTTACCTATTACATAAATTATAGATTAACTATACTATTATACAGAAAGGTGGTGACATGACAATGCTTTTCTTTAATGATAAGGTTATACTTACATTTTTTTCATTTAGCAGGCATTTGCACAGAACAAAATCTGTATGTGGGAAATTAGTGATGGCTTTCAGAAGAATCTGACATGTAATATCAGAATTGTACTTTAAGGAATCCAATTGGTAGAGTTTTAAGATTGCTAAATTAGCTTCTAGGTTATATGTATTCTCTCGAGACTGGAGCTCCACATACTGCTCTAATAATTGTAGGTTTTCAGGATTGTACCTGTGGAGTTATGAGATAATTAGTCAAATGTACCACACACATAATACATATGAATATTTTGGCTTATATTATTCTTGCTTGTTTTGGTACGATACAGTAATCTATTTTAAATGTACAGGGGGTGTGTCAAAATGCTATACTGTGTATCAATTTGACAGGCGCATTTGAGTAACAAGTCGAGTATCGTATGGATTTTTTACATACATACATACATATCATGACGCTATTAATCCCTTTCGGGGTAAGCCAACAACACAGATGTTTTATCCTGACCCAGTGATAGACCTCCACAACTTCCTATCCTGACATACTTCACTTGCTTCGGCCAGTCTCATACCTTGTTTCATACATTTCCTTTTGCATTTCATACTGCGTACATTCTTATTTTTCAAACATCTTCCAACCACCTCAGACCATGATGTTTTAGGCCTGCCTCTATCTCTCCTTCCATCCACTCTACTATGAAATACCTGCTTTGCTATTCTTTCATCACCCATTCTCTCAACATGACCAAACCATCGTAATACACTGTTCTCATACTTCTCAGTCACAGTTTCTTTTACTCCACATTTCTCCAACACCCAAGTATTCCTTACCCTATCTAATCTTGTTTTACCACACATACTTCTGAGAAAACTCATACCAACAGCATTCACCCTACTCATATGCCTACTCTGACATACCCATGATTCAGAACCATATAAGATAGTTGGGAGTAAGACAGAATTGTACACTGTAAGTTTTGCTTTGTTTGATAAAGCATCACTCTTGGCCAATCCTGCCATGCTGCCAACTACTTTCCTACCTGCCGCCACTCTCCTCTCAATCTCCCCATCTATACTTCCATTCTCTTGATATAATCTTCCCAAATATACAAACTCTTTCACTCTTTCCAGCTTTTCTCCATTCAGTGTGAATTCATTTCCATCATCCTTTTCTCCACCAAATACCATTACTTTAGTTTTCCCAACATTTATTCTCAGATCCATTTGTTCTGTGCTTTCTTCCAACCTATCAATCATCTCTTGCAATTCTTCCTCACTCTCAGCCACCATCAACGCATCATCAGCGTACAACAACATCCACACCATTAACAAACCTACGTTTACTCCACTTCCATACTTTTCAGCCAACTTTATACATTTATCCATGAAAATATTGAATAACCACGGCGACATCACACATCCTTGCCTAACGCCTCTACCCACTTTAAACCACTCACTCAACTTTCCGTTTACTCTCACACATGCCTTACTACCTGCATACATGGCTTTCACACCCTCAAGTAACTTCCCTCTCACCCCATATTCATCTAATACACTCCACATCATACTTCTGTTCACTCGATCATATGCTTTCTCTAGATCTACAAACACAGCAAATACTTTCTTTCTTGCGTCCATACATTTCTCAATCAACTGCTGCACAGTGAAAATCTGATCAGTGCAGCCCCTGCCGGGCATAAAACCACATTGCACTTCTGAGATATGACCCTGTGTAACCTTTTGCACCTTATCAATCACCATCCCCCCGTACATTTTACCAGGTATACTTAACAAACTAATTCCACGATGATTTTTACAGTCATACTTATCCCCTTTCCCCTTATATAACGGAACAATCACAGCACATACCCAGTCTTCAGGTACTCTACCACATTTGTAACACATATTAAATAACTGTAACATTTTTACTTCCAGAGACGCTCCTCCATACTTTACCATTTCACTTGTTACTCCATCTACTCCAGCTGCCTTGCCATTTTTTAACTTTTTTACAGTATTCTTTAAATCATTCAATCGAAACTCAATCATCTCCTCATTTACTCCGTTTGATTCATTCTCCTTTTCCTCCTCCATTCTTTCTTCCCTTTCCCCTCCATCCAAAAACAGATTCATAAAATACTTTCGCCAACATTCTCTCCCCTTCTCTTCATCCCACACAATTTCTCCTCTTTCATTCTTTACTCCGCCTGCACTTTTACTATTACTTCCTTTTCTCACTTGATTCACCATCTTCCAGTACATTTTTCTATTACCCATAAATTCACTTTGCATTTTCTCTTCAAATTCTCTCCTTGCATTCAACTTACTCTCTAGCACACTCTTTTTTGCATTCATTCTTTTCTTTTTATACACTATAAATAACTCCTTTTTTTCTAATTCATTTTTTGCATCAATCATCTTCAAATATGCGCTCTTTTTCTCCTCAATAGCCTCTCGTACCTCATCATTCCACCATGCATCCCCAGCTATACGACCAACCACAGCCTCACCACATACTTTCCTTGCAGTCTCCACACAAGCTTCTTTAATTACCTTATACCCCCATTCAACATCATAGTCAGTCATAACCTTTTTCTCCCACTCTTTTGTTACCAGAAATAACCTCTCGTTCATCCCCTTTGTATACATCCTTCTCTCCTCCACCTCCTGTAATTTTTCCACTTTTATTCTCTTTTGTACCACTTTTACCTTCTATGGATTTTTTTATTTTATTAAATAATTTAAATGGGAGTTTATTAAGTTAACAATTTCTGTGCATATATACTCGACTCAAAAAACCTGAGTTACCTGCCGGTCGACCTTTTACGGTATCGCCCAGCCGCCCCCCTTCTTCTCAAATGTGACAATTGACAATGGGCGATACTTTAGGCATGCCCGATTTAAAGCGACTGGCGTGAGGTTTTTTGAGTCGAGTATAGACTGACATAGACTGAACTGATACATTTGTGCACCACGACATATGGTACATACATAGCGGTATGACGATCAGGGTGTCAGTCAATAAGATTAGTTACATAATTTTAAGAGTTGAACAGCAGTACAAAATCAAACTTTAGGATGGCCTTTTACTTGAGAACAACTTTAAAAATCTCTTTTTTTTAATAAGAGTACCACTTGAAATCCAATAATGCTCTGAAACTGCTCTGAAAACACAAAATTAAGTGTGCCAGCTGTGTTGACGTTTTATTGGACCTGGACTGCACAAATGTTTTCATTTTTTATGACAATTTTTGCCATGCAATATCTATAAAAATAGTTACTGCATGTAGCTTAATTTTTAAGCTTATTTTACGTCTCTAGCTTAAATCACAGAAAGAAAAAGAAACAAAGAAACTGCAAAGAAAATGAAAGTATTTATTGAGACCAAGAAAACACACCTCCACCACAAGGTAACCAAACATGCCAGTATAACTTCTTTCTTTAATCTACTGTATATTATACCTTTCAATTCCTTGTAATTTAGAGGCAACCATTTGCCTCATAGCTTCAGCTTGTGACATTTTCTTGAGCTTTTGATCCTTGATTTAATTGTAAATTTCTAAATTAAAACACAATTCACGTGTGCTGGGAAGCGGCTGCCAAACACAAACAACTGAAGATCGAAATTTTATTTGTGACGTCATCACTTGCGCTTTTAAGCGCGAAATGAAGAAAATTTTGAGCGCCCCTTGCCCCTTGCGTTATCTCTGCGTGCGACCCATTCGACGATCCATATCTTAACGGATGCTGGAGGAGATCCAAGAAAATATTGATTGATCCTAACTGGTTTCAGCTTAGTAAATTAATATATTTAAAATATATAATTATAAAATAACCCATCAAAGATTTCCACAAAACAAAAATAAAAAAATTAAGCAATTTTATTTTGCATTGCATATATCACTTTTTATTAGAATTAAAAATAATTATAACAATTTTTTACAATAAGTTGAAACTTTACAATATTTAAATTTTATTACATAAATTGTTTGTTTTTTCATAGACTTTTATAAAGCAGATAGAGTTAAGAATATCCAACTGTTCATAAAATTTTACAATTACAATAATTTTAAAATTTACTGATTAAAATATTGGAACATTGTATTAGAATTATATTTGGACAAACAAAATTATTTATTAAGATTCATATTCTAAATCTCCTGAAATATTAGTTAGATGATGACATGAATCAAGTAAGAGATGTACACGCCAACCATCTGCATGGTTCTCAGGTAGCAATCTTTCAACATGTCCTACCAGTTGAACTAAATCTGCCAATGGACTTGCACAGAAATGGTCACTTACTTCCTAAAAAAACATTGCAAAAAGAGTATTACATTTAAATTTTAATTTTCACATTTAAGTCACATTACACTTACCACATTTGCAAGCCACGATGAAAGAGCAGGGCTAAGAGAAGCAATTTTTTCAGCCAGATCAGAGGAGTTTTTTATAGCTAATTTCAATCTCTGGCCTGCGATGAGGAGAAGTTGAGAAGCAAGTTCCCCTTCTTCACTAACTGCAGTAAGCAACTAAAAACAACAAAAATAAATATAATTTTTAATGTTTAAAAAATTAAATATTATACATTATAATTTTTATATGTGTATTAAGGAAAATAAACCATCGCGGTTAGGTATGATAAATTGAAAGAAAAGGATAGGAGAAAACCAGCAAGGGCCTTACCATAGTGAAGAGAGTCCCATAGTTCGGTGAAAATCTTGCTAGCACAGATATAAAATAAATAACACATTGGACATGTTATTTTATATCTGTGCTAGCAAGATTTTCACCGAACTATGGGACTCTCTTCACTATGGTAAGGCCCTTGCTGGTTTTCTCCTATCCTTTTCTTTCATTATAATTTTTTTTTTTTTTTTTAATTTTAACATCATAATTATAATATTTTTTTTTTTATTCTTTTTTTATTTTTTTGTCTTCTCGTTTTTATATTATATAAACTATATTACATATCAAATCATTAAAAAAAAACAATGTTTGGCATTAAACTTTAAAAGAAAAGTCAGTCCTTACAGACTCGGAAAGAAATTATGAATGATGAGCTAGCAAGCTTTTCACTAAACTATGGGACTATCTTCACTGGCTTATTTTCTCCTATCATTTTATTTCAAAGTTATCCTATCAGTAAAAAATAGTCTTCATTTTATTACCTCCTCTGCTAATCTGTCATATCCCGTCTTGTACAATTCACAGATTTGATGGCGTTTTAGCACGTCACTGCTAGCTCCCCAACTACTAGCAAGCACCAGGCATTTTCTCATCCAATGAGCTGCTGCCACTGCATCGACCTTTGGTCCAGAAGCTTCTCTCTATTGGAAACAAAAATATTATACTCATTAGATACACAGAAATGCAAAGGAGAAAAAAGTCTCTCTCGTAGAATAATTTGACAATTTTCTTCATTTACAATCTTACTAAAAATCAGAAAACATATTACCTCTGAATCCTCTGGATCTCCTGTAGCAAGCACCTCAATAGTTTGCATAGAACCAGAAATTACACGATTCAAGAAAATGGTTCGTGTACTTATTAACTTTTGACCTGGGTTGTGACTTGGTAGACGTGGATGGGAGCTTAAATCTGAGAAGAATGCAGCTTGACCCTAAAACATGAAAAGTTTGAATATTTTATTTATTAAATACAATGTGTGTACTACATAAATCTAGACATTCATTTTTTATTACTATTATTATTGATTAATGGCATGTATAATAAATTTGAAAGCCAATGTTAGGAGAAACCACAGTAAGGGCCTTAGCATAGTGAAGAGAGGCCCATAGATTGGATAAAATCTTGTTAGCACAGAGATAAAAATCTAGTGTATATTGGATAGGTTTAGGCACTAAACTCCAAGACAAATGGAGTGTTTTGCTTTTGTCAGTCCTTACAGACTCAGAAACTATGAATGATGAATAATCATTCACAGTTTCTCACTGAGTCTCTAAGGAATAAATAATAATAATAATAATAAGTAACTTTATTAAGGCGTTGTGAGGGCTTAACAGCCCTATTTTACAAAACCTTGACCACAACATTACATGAGATAATTACAAAAGCAAAAAAAAACAGGTAAGAATAAGTTTTAATTTACACAATTTAATACCTATAATGACAAAGGCACGCATACTACATTTCACTTGGACTTCAGTGACAAAAGCTAGTTAATGTGTTAGCTTTTTATCTATGTGCTAGTAAAATTTTCACCAACCTATGGGAATGGGACTCAATTCACTATTGCAGGTTTCTCCTAACCTTTTCTACACCTAATATCAATGGTTTAATATCTCACCAAATTTGTTATTAAATTTATTTTACTTACTGCATTATCAAAGAGATTTGAAATAATGCCCGGTGTTTTAATATCAAAAAAGGCCACCATGTGCATGACAGTGAGGAGTTGTAAATGAAGTTCAAGAAGGTCAAAATTAGCTTGAGGTTTACTGAGGGCTACTTGACTTAGAGATGGTGCAAAATCAGGACCATTCCACAATTCTTCACATTCAAGTTCTAATTCAGCTTCCACTTCACTCTCTTCATTACACTAAAAATAAGAAATAACAAAATATGAGCCTATTTATTTGTTATGCATTCAAAAATTTTATTAAGAATTACCTCAAGAAATGCTTCTAAAAATTGAACAATGAAGTCCAAATAATTAGGTAGCTGACCTTCAAGCATACCCATATCTTCATATTGGACTCTTGTTTTTTTGTTCATGTTGTGTGCAATTTTTTCTACATCTTGTTTCAAGTACAATGACCACAATAAGTTACACATACCTACAAAAAGAATGTACTTTGTAAATTACACATGTTTGTTGTATTAATATGATTATCACAAATTCAAAGAAAATAATAGTAAAAGGTCCATAAATACACAGCTAAAATGTGGGAAAATACACATAACCATAATATGCCATAGAATAATGAAAGAAGTTAGTATGTAAGTTGACGTTGGCGTACACCAAAAATAGCATAATCAAATGTAGTCTTGTATCGCTGCTTTTGATTTTAGGAGATTGGAAAATAAAATATTTTGAATTGAATTTTGAATTTGAGAAAGACAAAAATCAGTAAAATGTATCATAATGATATGCAAATGTTGACCATTTTAACCTGATTTTGGCTATCTTTCATTATTCTACGGCCTTATTATGTTTTTTTTTGTATTTTTACCCCATTATAGTTGTGTAATCACAGGCTGATGGGCTTTTTTTTTATTTATTTTTTATTTATTTCACATAGGTTATACATATTTCGAGTACAATTGGTCGCTATAATTTCTTGCGATCAGCGAGCTAGGCTCATACGAAGGCAAAGTAAAGAAAGATAATATTTCAAAGAAAGAAAATGTTTAACTGTATTCATGGATATACTTTTATGTTATGTACATATGTCTCACATACCCATATATGGATATATAGGACTTTTTTTTTTTTTTTTTTTTGTTTTTTTTTTTTTTTTTTTTTATACATATTACATTATATTTTTTGTAATACTTACAATATTCAAGCTTACATATTTGAAGCTTAAAATTAATTAAAAAATAAGAAACTGTATAAGAAAACAAACTTAGAGACTTAGTCAAAGAATTATCAGGAAAAATCGACAATCTAATAAATGAAAAACAAGAACAATATAATATAATGTTATTTTGCAAAATTTCAAAATTATATCAACATACACATATATATACACATATATATACACGCATATACATATATATATATATATATATTTTTTATTTATTTATTTTTTTTTTATTTATTTATTTATTATTATTATTATTATTTTTTTTTATTATTATTATTATTATTATTATTATTATTATTTTTTTTTTTTTTTTTTTTTTTTTTTTTTTTTACTCCATATTTCACAGAAAAGACTAGACATAGAATTTTAAGTATAACTGTCATAGAATCACTATGACAAATAATGTGAGAAATATTAATAAACAATATTATTGCAGTATATTTTGAAATCAATTCTAAAGAATTACAAGGTATATGTTATTATACACATATATATATATACATACATATACACATATATATATATATATATATATATACATATACATATACATACACACATACATACATACATACATACATACATACATACATATATATATATATATATATATATATATATATATTTTTTTTTCTTATAGTTGAATAAAAGAGAAAATCAGAGACAATAAGATAATGAAGAATAATACATTTACACACACAATATATATTGTACATACATGTGAACATGCATGTATATAAGCATACACATAATTACATTATAAATATTTTCAACTTGTTATTGAGCTAATAAATGCTGCTTTAGAGCTTTTTTAAATTTAGGTAGTGTGTCCAAATTTTTTATTCCTGCTGGTAGATCATTGAATAAATTTATCCCTTTAGTTAGAATGGACATTTTACCAATATTGGTCCTTTTAAAATCAATATGTATGTTAACTGCCTGTCTAGTATTGTATTCATGTACATCTTTATTGAATACTAACTCAAAGTCATTTTTCATACATTTATTAATAATTTTATAGATTAAGGTACATAGAGCAGTGATATTTAAGTTATTTATGTTCAGTATTTTAGTTTCTTTATATAATTCAACAGTATTTTTCCTCATATGAAAATTATGAATTATTTTAATTGCTTTGTTTTGGATGATTTTAATACTGGTTAATGCTGTTTGGTAAGCATTTCCCCAGATACCAACTAAATAATTTAGATGGGAGTTTATAAATGCATAGTAGATATTATTTTTGACTATTTGTGGCATAATATTTTTAACCCTCCATAAAATTCCTACAATTGGAGCAATTTTTTTTTTTATATGATAAATTTGTTGATTAAATTTAAGTTTAGAGTCAATTATAAAACCTAAGTATTTATACTGATAGACTTTTTCAATATACACATTTGCTATCTTAGGGCAAGGATATATATTATAATCATTATTCATTCTAGTGATTATTAAGTATTTTGTTTTTTCAACATTCATGGTTAGATAATTTGCATTGAACCACTTGTATAATAAGTCTAAATCATGTTGCATTTCCTGAATAATAATGTCTTCATTGTTATTTTCATAAATTAGACAAATATCATCAGCATATATTATTAGTTTACCCTTTAATTTTAATTTGGCTAAGTCATTGATATATAATATAAAAAATTTTGGTGAAGTTGTCCCTCCTTGTTGGATTCCAAATTTTAAATTTTTAATAGAGCTATATTTTCCATCAATAAAAACTGTCTATCTATTATCTGTTTCTCTAAATTTCTTATCAAACCGCATTTTTTTTTCTTCCTATTCTTATTACTATATTAATTTGATTGTAACAAACCTTGTCGCAAGTGAGGAGAAGGAATAGCTTGCAAAATATCTAAAGATGTTCTTGCTGCAGCAGGATTGTTCATAATTTGAGATCGGTCCTGGATATATTCCCAGAACAAACTAGCAAGTAGGGGATTGCTTGATAAACTATACGGGAAGTGAAGTCTTAACTTTTCAAGGAGATCTGAAGCAAATTATTTGTGATATTTTTAATCCATACAAGTGATCATAATTTTGATAAATATTGACATATTTAAAATTGATCTTACCTAGAACTTGATTAGCAACAGGGTCCACGGATGTTGCTTCTACTGCAACTTCTAACTCTCTTTTAATAGGAGACTTAGGGCTTGGTACGTCTTCTTCTTCATTGCTACAATCTTTTGCATCACAAATTGCTTGTGGGTCCAAACCAGTACTGGCTAACCAACATGCCACAAGTTCCGATACTGAGCCTACAAAAAGTCAATAAAATTATATTTAAACTAACAAACTAGCAATGGCAAGTAGAATATCTAGAATAGGGAGTATACAATACATGCATGCTGACCCTATCAAACCACAAGATATAATTAATGTATAAGAGTACTCTAGGTCTCATTAATGCAACATTTTCATTTCTGCCAAAGTTACCATTACAAATCGTTGGCTTGGAACACTTTTGTCGTGTATGCAAAAAATAAAAAGTATACAAATTTTGACCTTTGTCCCTTATTAACTGGTATACACTAACGCTTTATTTTTATTTATTTTTTTATTTTTTATTATTAGGTACAGTAATTATTATTATTATTTATTATTATTATTATTTTTTTCATCTATGACAGAAGTATTTTGAGCTGACACACTGTGTTGTGTTACTTCCTGGTAACCACAACAATAACTTATAACAAGACCCACCCATTGCTTTGATGGACTAAAAAAAAAATAAAAAAGAGGATAACCCCGGCATAATCTAACAATGACATTTGCGGGTATACAAAATTCCACTGGGTAATACATACTCCCTATTCTAGGCACTCTAATGGTGAGTAGCAATTAAATTCTTACCTTTGCCCTTGTTTAACACTGAATGAAGAGACACAGATGCTGGTTTCCATTTCAAACAATGAAGCATGCAGTTCAAGGAGACTCGAGATTTTTGTTGTAAAACTGAATCCAGGAGTGCCAGGTCTTCCAGCTCGTGAATTAACTCATTCCATTGCATGGTGTCCATGGAGAGATGTTCCCACTCATTCACTCCACTTGTAGAGGACTCATCAACTTCCATAGCTTCAGTATCTTCACCATCTCCTAGCTTTTCTGCTGTGCTACTCTATTTAACAATACAAAATACAAGTCAGATACCTTGCAATTACGATAAGCATAACCTTTAACTATTAATATTAAAAAATATGTAAATTTTTTTTTTAAATAAAAGTTAATTTGATAGAAAAAGATAGTAGACAACCAGCAAGTTCCATAGTTTGGTGAAAATCTTACTAGCACACAGATATATGTAAAATAAAATGTATTGGATTATAGTTTTCGGCTCTACATCTAATGTTTGTTTGTTTGTTTTTTGTTTTGTTTTTTTTCTGTGTGCTAGCAAGATTTTTTACCTAACTATGAGACTCTCTTTAGAATGGTAAGACACTTATTGGTTCCCTCTACCTTTTTCTACTATATTTTTATATTCTTGTACTCTTGTACAGTGCATTAAAAAAACTGCGTACAGGTATATTAAAATTAATAAAAAAAAAAAGGATAGAGGAAACCAGAAAGGGCCCTACTACGTATAGTAGAGAAAAGCTTGGTGAAAATCTTGCTTACACAGAGTTGATAAAACAAAGTAGGCAATATGTGCAATATGTGTTTATGATCTCTGTGCAAGCAAAAATTTTACTGAACTATAGCACTCTTTTCACAATGATATGGCCTTTGCTGGTTTCCTCTATATCTTTCTTTTTATTATTCCAAGTTACCTTATCTTCCAGAGTTTTTTCCAGATATCTCCCTACAGCACGACATACAACTGCTGCAGTTAGAGCTTTCAATGGTTGATTTGAGTTGGATAATATTGATTTTGCTTCTTTCCACCATGAAGAAATTTCATTACAATCTGATAGTATTTCACTTTCATCTGGAAGTAATAAAATATTTTAATCATCAATTTTACTTTTAACTATACTGTTAACATATTGAAAGATTCTGACCTGCTAATGAAAATATTCCCTTTATAAGATCAGAGAAACGTAAGAGAGCAGTTTCTAGCTTGACGTTAGTTGTTGTGTGGTGTGATTGTAGCCAGAAATGTAAAGCTAAACTTAAGAGACTTTCAGCATGAATTCCACTGTCTTTAGCATTCAGTAGCCAATTGGTGAGAGCAGAATCAGAATGTAACCAACCTTGGAACATCTGAACACCTGGGAATTGAATAAAATTATTACTCAAAAGCATGATGAATTTAAAAGAATCAGTTAGGAGAAATTAGTAAGAGCCTAACCATAGTGAAGAGAGTCCCACAGCTTGCTGAAAATCTTGCTGGCACAGAGATAAAAAACTAATACATTAGATAGCTTTTATCACTTAACTCCAAGAGAAATGGAGTGTGTTTTGTCTTCATCAATCCTTATAGACTCTCTCAGACAGAAACTATCAATGATTATTCAGTTTCTCTCTGTAAGCACTGACAAAGGCACAGACACACTAGGTTTTCTCTTAAAGTTTGGTGACAAATGCTATCTTTTATTATTATTTTTTTTTTTATAGCTCTGTGCTAGCAAGATTTTCATCAAGCTATGGAATTCCCTTCACTATGGTAAGGCCCTTTTGTTGTTTCAAATGTATCAGCAATGGCTTATTTTCCTCAATATGTTCAAATTATTATTCAAAAGCCTTGACATTTGTAAATAGTGTATACTCAGTATTATATTTCAAAAAAAAAAAGTGCAATACATAAAAATCTACATACTTATCCTATTGATTTTTTCCACACTGGCATCAGGTTTAACAGAAATTGCTGTTTTCTGAGCTGAAACTGAGCCTACATCAAAGCATGATAAAAATTCAGTGAACTGGGACATATCATCATCTTGAAAAGTCACTCTTGTCTGAGGTGCTGACAAAGTACTGATTTTTCCAATATCTTTAACCAAGTCAAGCAATGACTCTATCTCATTTGCAGGACAAATTAACACTGATGAGAGTTCCTAAAATAAATTCAAATAATCAGTATTTGTTAACAAATAATAATAGTACTTGCAAAATCTTACTTTAGATGTAATTTCTTTAGCTTCAACTACAGATTCATAAGTTGGTGGTTTTTTGTTTTGTTCCTCAATGAATTGGAAGACGTTGACTAATTTGAGAAGTTGTGTACAGGCATGTTGTAATGTTTTTGCTCCGTGGTCCATCAAATCTGGATCTGGAAAGTATATATTTTTCTTTTACTATTGACTGTAAGTACACTTGAGATCATCTTACCCATCAAAGTGATACTGCTTTCTTCAGAAAATAGTCAAAATGTCATCTCAAGTGAAATAAGCATCAATAATAAAGAAAAGGATAGATATGCCAGCAAGGACCTTACAGTAGAAGTTCTTACGAGAGGTCAACGTCTCACGTCAAAAATGTTTACATAACTATGAGAACTTTTGTCAAATAGTAATGAGTAATGACATAATGAATCAAAGAAGAGATTTAATTGAGCACACCACAGAGTCATGTGTAGTCTTCTGTGCCACATGAAATCTATATATACAACTTCTACACTGTGGAAAGGCACTTGCTGGTATTTCTATTCTTTTCTTAACTATTGATCCTAACAAATATGTTTTTTTCTTAAGCGAAATAATATTAAAAATTTGGCAACACTGCTGTCACTTATGATAGCATTTTGCGTATTTTCTGAAGAAAGCGGCATCGCTTTGATGGAGAGGATTTTGAGTACATACATACATGTAAGTGCATGTAAGACCATGTCTTTCTGGTAATTAACCTTAATGGATCCTATGCATTGACTAATAAATGAACAACTGTTTTGAGGCCGACTATAAGCGATTTTGCTCATATCATATTCGCGTCCATTTTGACATACTGCGCATGCGTAGGAAGTAGAAACAGAAGCGGATGTGACCGAAATCGCTTAAAGTCGACTTCAAAACAGTTGCTTCTTTATTAGTCCATATTATTGAATGAAAGAAATACATAAATAAAGAAATTTCGAATTTGACAGTATAGAGCTGTTGTGATAAAAATAAAGGATTTATTATAAATTATTTACCTTGATCCTCATGCTTACTAAGCAAAGTGGAGAGAGCTGTATGCATATGTGCTGGCTTTGTGTTCTTACTGGAGCCAAGTAAGTCAAGTGCTTGGAGACCAGCTTCACTACTCCATAAGTCTCGTATTAGTCGCCCCACTTCTTGAGTAGCAGCCTCAGCTTCTTCTTCTCCTATATCTGATCTGCAGTCTTTTAACAATTGTCGCAATTTCTTTAGCAAGTGCATATCTCGAGCCTGCTTGCTGTTTTGGGCACTGAAATATGAATTGATACACATCTCAATGCATTTCTTAACAATGCATAGCACCATACTTTTCTTTTTAACGAAACCAATTAATGTATGATAAATTTGAAGGAAAAAAAATAGGAGAAAGCAGCAAGAACCTTGTCATAGTGCAGTGAGTCTCATAGCTGGCTGACAAAGGCAAAACGCAAAACACAGTACTATTTTTTAATCTCTGTGCTTGCAAGCTTTTTACCTCAACTATGGGACTCTTTTTACTATGGTGAGTCCCTTGCTAGTTGCTCCTATCTTATCCTATCCTATCGTATCCTCTCTGTCTTTTCATTATACCTAATTGCAATAATTTTATATTTCTTTATACCTCTAATTATTTCTTTAATACACCATAATAATGAAAAATGAAGTTATATTGATACATAAGCAGCAATATACTCACCTTAATGCAAAATGGAATGGAACTGCGATATCTTTCAAAACCCCATTTGGATCCATGTAAATACAAGGAAACTGACTTTTACTGCTTCCTTTGACAGCCACATTATTGACACCAACATGTCCATAATTAGTGTACAACAGTCTGAAATAAAATCAAAACAAATCAGATATAATATACATATATTTTTAGTGGTATTTATTTTAGTAATATGTACTGACCTTCCTCCTTTACTGACACTGAAGGAAGCTACTTTGGGGCCTTGTTGCATAGCCCAGATCTCAATAATGCCTTTCTTTGGTGAGTATATACAAAGAAATAAGGCCACTTTAGGTCTATGTTTAGAGCGTGAGGATGCTGCTGAAGCTCTGGAAGCTGGTTCTTTTACTTCAATCCAACCACATTGAGCATCTCTGTATCCTGCAAATGATATAGCATAACGAAAAAGAGAATTAATAAATAAATAAAAATGGGGGTGATTTTATAGCATATTTTGAAAGCAGGCATCATCCTGAATGTATTAATGAGCGAGTTGATAATTTATAGTTGATTCAGTATTTTTAATTACAGTAATTTTTGAAAATTGCAATATGACTTCATGGTTGGTAACGTTGACGTGAGCGTGTACACAAATGTTATCGACTGTAACATCATATCACGGTTATCAAAAATCAATTAAAAACACTCAATTAACTCAAAAATTACAAAATCACATATCAATTCCCTTTTTCACAACATGCAATTTAAAAAAATCTTCCTCATTTTCATGTTCATACTTCTGTATAAAGTTTTTATATTTCTTACCTTTCCACATACGTAGAGCAGTTCCCTTCAAGTTGTCCAGTAGAATAACTCTTCCCAATGAATCACACACAACACTGAGAGTTCTGCTTGGTGACATGATGATGGCATCTCCTTGGCGCCACAAATCACATAACCCAAACCTGAGCAGTAATTGAACTTATTAGTAAAAATAGTACACTCATAAACATATAAAATGATTGGGGAGTATGATTTAGCTACAAGACTTTTACCTGCATCCCATTGGTTCTGCTGGTTCTATTGTTGTTACGTTTTTCTTTTCAGGGGCTGGCTTACTTCCAGTAAAATAGCTTTTTCTGCAAAGGAGAAGATATAAAAATAAAGAAAGCAATTAAGAAAATTAACCATCCTAACAAGGATAATATAAAAGGGATTGAGGAAACCAGCAAAGGCCTTACCACAGTCAAGAGAGTCTCATAGTTTGACAAAAATATTACTAGTCGAGAGATAACAATAATAAATAAATAAATAAATAATAAAGGGACTTACCATAGTAAAAATAATAATAATTACACATATTGAATAGCTTTCTGCACTAAATTTCAAGAGAAAATGGAATATGTTATTGACTGATAAAGGAACAACTATTTGAGGTCGACTATAAGCGATTTTGCTCACATCCGCTTCCGTTTCCACCTTCTATGCATGCGAAGTACGTCAAAACGGAAGCGGATGTAATGCCTTCGTCAGTCCTTAGTCCTTACAGACTTAAAGAGTAACTATAAATCAGTAATATGTGTCAGCAAAATAATCACAAAACTGTGAGACTCTCCTCACCATGGTAAAGCCCTTGGTGGTTTCCTCTATCATTTTCTTTTATATAATCAAATACTGTACATTAACTTTCACTTTTTTTGTTGGCAACTAAAAAATACAATAGTACGAGTTCCATTTAGGCTTACTCCATTGACACAATGTACTTACATTGCCATAAGGCCTTGTGAAGATTTGATAGAATTTGCCATAGCCCTAGCTACACCCATTAGAATAGGCTGAGAGTTTCCCTCGAAAGTGTAGTGGTAACCAACATAAGGTTTACGTCCAGTGGCCACTACAAGGGAGTGAGCAGGAGCACTTGACTTGGTGATAGCTTCAAATCCTCCACACATGGATGCAATCATCAAGTGGTCAAATGTATTGACAGTCGCTGATCCTACAACTTGGATATCTTTGACTACATCTTGCTCAGAGAAACCCCACTTGCTGTGTGCTAGTGGTGGAGCTTCTATAGTACCACTGCCACTTGCTTGAACTAAAAATGAAATTAAAGATTACAAACACTCAAACTAATATCCATTATAATTATATATAATATTGAAAAAAAAATCAGTTTGTTGTTTGTTATGTAAACCAAAGGAATACAGTAGCTTACTAATTACATCATATAAAATATTTTAGGCCTATTATACAAAAATCTTTATTTAAGAAGGTTCTACAGGCAACACTGTTTATACATCAATCTTCTCGCGTCAAAATGAAAATTTCCAAAGAATGAACGATATACCCTTTACAAATTTGTGGCTACCTGGAGCATCACACACCTGTTTTATATAGTAGAAGTTCCAGGTAGCCATGGCTTTGTAAAGTGTAGATCGTTAATTCTTTGGAAATTTGTGAAGTGTAGAAGCTTCATTTTGATGCTAGAAGATCAATATATATTTTAGACTATCTACATTCATGGCATTTAGAAATCCCCATCCTTTCTTTATTTTGCGACCTAGAGCTTGCAGCAATCCTACTTCCCAATTTCTGAGTCTGAATTAAAGAGTTTTGTGTATTATAATTTTCCATACGTGCTTTATATTATTTAACTATTCTCATTCCTTTGATTAACATAACACACATTGAAATTTGTAACTAAACTATAAACTTTATCAGTACTCCATACTTATTATTACATTACAATATAAATAAACTTAGATGCAAAGTGATCATAGTATAGCTTCTTTCTTTCCTTTTAATTGGTATACTTTCATAACAATTATATTGCTTTTGCATGAGCTTTGTTCTTGAATTAAAAGCATAAAAAATATGACCATGAATTCTACAATGTATAAATGTTTGTATGTGAAGTTTAATACTAGTGGCTATGTAAGTTTACCTCTAGCCAGTTGATTTCTGCATGCTCGTAGAGTTTGAAATAGACTAAATCCTGGCAAGGTGACCACTGCACTTGGATATACAACATACACCTCTTCTGGCTGCTCTGGTGCAGCAGAATGTGAAGCTCTTCGGAAGGACTGACATTTGAGATGTGTTATTGGTTCTTGATGTAACAGTTCACCTGCAAGTAGCTTCTTGTCCTGCAATGATAGCATCAAGAAAAATTGTCATTTCTTATACATTTAGCTTAGTATCACTACTGAAAGTTTCAGATTGGATACAATCAAGCACTGAAAATTAATCTTAATACAGTATTTAAAAAGTAAAAAAACAAAAATAAAAGCTTTTTTTTATGTACTGTAACACAGAGTCAAAACATTTCAAATATTGTAAAATGATTGTGATGATAATATAATTCACAAATTAAATTCAGTTCCTATTTTTCTTGTAAAAATGACACTGCAACCCTAGTATGAGATTTTAAATGGTAAAATAAACTATTACAGTCATGTGTACACTTCTCCCAATACTAGTTCGAGCGGATACAGTGTAATTAACTATGTAAAGTCAACTGTGATTGGCTAGTAGGTTTATAACACACTCTCTGATTGGTTTAGCACCGCGGATACAGCTTTTGGCGAGAACGACCTTGTTTTGGCCAGAGTGTACACATTATTCGCAAAGTGGGACAAATATAATTATATGAGCCTCAGTAATTTGTTACTCTTTTAGTTTGTTGTTTTGATTTATGTAAAGCCATACCTCTGTGTAGAATCTGACATGACCAGAAGAAAATCCCACAACTATACAAGTCCAATCTGTTCCACTTGGAGAGCTTTTGAGCTGAGAGATGAGTGGAACACACAGCACTGCAGTTATTTCCTCACTAGAAAAAAAAGTTTTTAATAACTAAAATTTCAAAATAAATGTATTCATCACTTCTACAATCAAACATAGGTCTAAAAATTGAGACAATGAGAAATTAAAGTCAAATTTGCATACCAAAAATAAATTCACATTTGAGTGCTAGATTACATACTTGATCCAAAAACTTATTACAGTGAAGCATTAAAAATAAAAACAAAGAAAAAAGGCTTACCCAGGATCACAAATGTTTCCATGTGCAACTATGTTGTACTCTGTTCTAGATTCTCTGCTTTGCTCTCGTGAATCTAAATATGCTGAAATTATACATTGGAACATTTTAATCAATGTCAGTTACATGAATTCCAACTCTGGGCACCAACTCTATGTAAACACTACTTTCATCGCAACTGAAAGATGAACTACAATAAAAGCTTATGGCTTTTTAGTTTTATTTGGGGGGGGGGGGCTAAGTGCTAGCATAGGTAAATGGACGGCATGAAAGGGACATTGCATATTAATGAATGGGTTCTGTTGGCTGTTCTTAAGTATTGGCTCACCCTCGTGGGAATGAGAGTATCATAATATAAAGTAGAAGTACATAGTAAATAATATAAAGCTTGTTTGGGGCTCATTGCTCAACCTCTTGTAAAAGTATCAGCTTCAAATAAACTTCTATGAGCACTTGAGAACAAGTTGTCACAAAGTTTAAAACTCATGAGATTAGATGACACGAGTTGAGCCGTTGAGAGATCCGACGAAAATAATGACCGAACCAAGAAATACCAACAGTAAAATACTGAATTGTACTTGGGTAGAAATAATCATAATAGGAAATATAAAAGGATAGTAAGCTAATACTGACAATGCTATATAAATACTCCATTAGTAGGACAGTGAAGGAACGTAACGGTTCGATCACAAGGGGAACATGAATTATGCAAGGCATTTGGTAGGGACCTAATAGGACAGTTTATGAGATTGCACAGTGAGCCACAGTGCCTGCAATTGCTTGCTGTATAAAATAATTTTATCGATCTATCTACTATGTTTATGACAATGACGACAGCTCGAGCTTGATATAAAATATAACCTGAACTCAATATTATCAAACTTGCCATTTACAATATAGTTTACAATTACATGCATATACATAGTTACCATTTAAAATAACTATCTGCTTTTGGTGAGCAATAACAAGAACTTTTCCTGTAGGCGATAGTGAGATACAACATTTCTGAAGCCAAGCTGGGTCTCTCGGAGGGGCTGAACTTTTTGCAGGCTCCTGCCAAGTGTCCCATTCCCAGTTATCCTCGTCTCGATCCTCGTTATCAGCTAGAAACAATACATGAACATACGAACTAAAATATTTACACTCTAAGCAAATAGTTATAAAACACAGACAACTCAAAATAAAAAAATCAATGAAGTTGAAGTGAAAGTTTTCCTGCATCCTACACCCATAATCGTAATGTTTACCTGATGTTGAGGCCCGTTCTACCAACCCTAATTTGGTTTGCACGATATCAACAATAGATACATGGGCAATATCATGTATTTGACAAGACATATTAATTAACAAATTATTTAAAATACTTATAAAGAAGATAAAAATCCCTCAAATATGTTGTTGCTTCATCACTGTCCCGATTTTTTTTTATAACTGCGTCATCGCCTGGCAACCTGGCAAACATAAACGATAAGTTCAGCTGTAAAGAGGGCGTAACGTGGGCGTAACCGATTTGTTGTTTTTTGTTATGAAGTTACATTTTTTTGTTAGTTAATATTATCAACGTTAATTTTAAGTAATTTCCTGGAATTTCACAGAATATTTGACTGCAAATAATTTATCAATTTATTTTGTATTACCATGGATAATTTATTTTTAGCAAATAGCTACTTTAGAAGACATAAATATCAAGATTGTATAGATTTATGTTCAAAGATGCTGGAACGAAATCCACTGGATAAGGCAATCGATTTATTTATAAAAATATTTAAAAATTGCACAATGCTTATTTGCACAAATCAACGCACCCTTTTCAAACCATCACAAAACGGTAATATTATTATTTGGAGCTTGGAGCACTCTAATTAATTATGTTTTATTATTTACACAGTTTACACTTCATTAGAAAAACCTCATTGCATACGCACAGTATGATGCCATGTTTTATTTACCAATACACGTGTTTAAGTTTGAATCTTTGATATGCCGGTATTTCATTGTACCTAAACCTTTTTCTTAAATGGTTAGATAAATTATTTTGTTAAAGTGGCATTTTAAATTTGCATTTTCGTATAATATTATGTATAAGATTGACGATCATCTATGTCAGTCGATCTCACTGATCTCAGTGTATGTTTTTGCAGATGTTAAATTAAGCAGATGCATTGTATACTAATTGTTTAGGAGAAAGAAATGAAAGTCAACAATTTGAATTTATTTTATTTCTAGGCCGCTTGGGTGTTGAAGATGCGAGCTCTGACAGAAGAAGTCTACGTTGATGATTTAGAAAATGACGAGGATGGGATAGTTGAGATATTATTAGATGACGAGGCCGTGGCTCAAGTTGCCAGGCCAGGAACATCACTACGTACCTCTAATGTTAGTGGTCCAACCCAAGGCATGAGGCCTCCAACTCATACAGGTCGTATGCTGACTGGCGTGGTACGTCCTGGGTCCAGAGGAAGGACGGGTACTATGGAACAAGCACTGAAGACTCCTCGTACAGCACAATCTGCACGTCCTATTACAACAGCAGCAGGCATGAGAGCTCGACTAGGAACTGCATCAATGTTATCAGAAGCAGGCGGACCATTTATTCAGTTATCAAAATTAAATTTAGCAAAATATGCAGCTCAACCAAGCATTGCAAAACCACTTTTTGAATATATTTATTATCATGAGCATGAGATACCAAAGGTAATTTTTAATCTAAATGAACTACTTTGCAATGAAGGTTTTTAAATGTTGTACAGTAACATTTTTATTATAATGTTCCTTCCTTAAGAAATGCATTAAGAATGTTTTAATTTATTTTAAACAGTCTGTCCATTCTGTCCATTGCAAGTGGTCCATTAATAATACATTAAAGTCACTACAAAATACCAAGTACTCTCATCAAAACCATTGAAAACTTTACTCAAATATCATGCAGTTAAATGGCAATTGTGACCTCTCAACAACGAAAAAAACATACGTTATTAAGAATTCTTATGGAGTGAGAGTACTTGGTATTTTCTAGTGACTTTATAATATATAAACTGTAAATTGTGTATTACTGAATTCATACTACGGTATCTTTTTACAGGCATTAGAATTAGCAGTTCAAGGGACACAAGCTTGTGGATTCAAAGACTGGTGGTGGAAACTTCAATTAGGAAGATGCT
Source organism: Ecdyonurus torrentis (assembly GCA_949318235.1). Lineage (NCBI taxonomy): Eukaryota > Metazoa > Arthropoda > Insecta > Ephemeroptera > Heptageniidae > Ecdyonurus > Ecdyonurus torrentis. The sequence goes on from OX439130.1 coordinate 9,572,694, forward strand.
ACTCTAGAATGGGACTTGGACGAGAGGCAGAACAACAGTTTCGTTCAGCACTACGAGATAGTCCTTCTATCACTGCTCTCTTGTGTTTGGCCAGAGTGTATTCTAGACTTGATCAACCCCTGGCTGCCATGCAAGTGTGTCAAGCAGGGCTTGATTTATTTCCACAAGAAGTGGCTCTTAGAGTTGAGATTGCTAGGTAAAGTTTATCTATACAGTACTAAAACTATACTGATGTAAGATTTACAGAGGCAGTTCAATTCTATAGGTATCATACAACACAAACCACTTTTAAAATTTTGAGCGTTATTTTATCAATAGAAGTTATGCTAAAAAAAAAAAAAAAAAAATGATATTAATGCGTCCTATTGTACCTGTAGAATCTGTAACTGAAAGTCTGTAGTAGCAGTGTGATACAAACAAGCATTGGTCTTATCAGAATGAATTTTTACAATGTAAATTACAAAACATTTCTGAGAAAAAAGAATCAACAGATGTCAAAAAATAATTGAACATAAAAGCAAGTAAAGGATAACAAACAAAAAAAAAATAGAGACATATGACAATGCTTAAAGGCGTAGAACACCTTGAACAAAAAAGTTGCGTAATATCCTAACAAACCTGAAAATCAACATTGATTTGGCCAGAGTCATTGATTTCTAATTTATTTGCCATTCACAAATGCTGCTGCCGGTCACTGACGTCACGCTCGCCCGGTTTACTTGCGGGTGGACCAGGCGAGCTGTGACGTCAGTGACCGACAGCGGCATTTTGAGAATGGAAAATAAATTAGAAATCAATGACTCTGGCCAAATCAATGTTGATTTTCAGGTTTGTTAGGATATTACTCAACTTTTTTGTTCAAGGTGTTCTACACCTTTAATCAGTAAATACTGTAAATTTGAATGTGCATTAACATGTCAGCATGGTCAATTTTGGAATTGAGATTTTTTTTTTTTTTTTTTTTTTTTTTTTTTTTTTTTGAGAGGTTCTGGAATAATTTTTGTTTTATTTTGTTTTTAGATTGTATGAAGGCATGAGTGACTTATGCAGATCAGTACAAACATATCGTGTAGTCTTACAACATGATGCAACAAACATTGAAGCAATAGCATGTATTGGAATGCATCATTTCTATTCTGATCAACCTGAAGTTGCTCTACGTTTCTACAGGTATGGTTAAAAAAAATGCATTATTTATGCAATTTTTCTTTAATAATGTAACTTTTTTTTTTTTTTTTTAATAGACGTCTACTTCAGACTGGTATATTTACTGCTGAGCTCTTCAATAATTTAGGACTTTGTTGTTATTATTCTCAACAATATGATATGACAATAACATGTTTTGAAAGAGCCCTAAATTTAGTTGATAATAAAGAAGCTGAAGCTGATATATGGTACAATATTTCACATGTAGCAATTGTAAGTACATATCTATAATACATTGTAGTGAAAATGTTATTTATTTCTCTTACATTTGTATTATACAGGGTGTTGGTGATTCAACCTTAGCTTCCCAATCTCTTCGCCTAGCTCTTATCGCAGACCCTACTCATGCACCAGCGTACAATAACCTAGGTGTACTAGAGGCTAAGAGAGGTAGCGTACAGGTAGCACAGTCCATGTTCCAGGCCTCTGCAGGGCTAGCACCTGTCTTGTTTGAGCCACACTATAACTATGCACATCTGGCAAATGAGGTAAAAAATTTTGAGTTATATTTCTTCAATTAATAATAATAAAGAAAAGGATAGAGTTACTAGCAAGGGTCTTACCACAGTAGAAGTTCTATGGAGAGGTCGAAGTCTCATGTGGCACAGTTTTTTGTTATAAAATAAGGTTCATTTCAATTATAATTATAATAAACTGTTCCACGTGAGACTTCGATCTCTCCATAGAACTTCTACTGTGGTAAGGCCCTTGCTGGTAACTCTATCCTTTTCTTTATTATTATTGATCCTAACCGCAATGGTTTTTTCCTTAAACTAATATTATTTTAATTAGGTTATTATTATTATTCTGACAAAATCTTAAGTGTATATAGATGACCTGCTAAGATTTAGTCTTATCAGCAGGTTCATATTTAAAATCATACAATTCAACACATAATAGTACAGTATTTTTTTCTCTGCGCTAACAAAATATTAATATATCGAGGGCTACGCGGCATTTCGGTACTAGTGCAATCTCCGTGGGTGCATTTTTGGCACATGTGCATTCTCCGCGCTCACCGTTTTTGAAACATCTTTATACGCTTAACCTATACAGATGTGCCATTAGTAGGCGTGGCATAGATTGCACGTATGCCAAAATTGCACCCGCGGAGATTGCACAAGTACCGAAATGCCGCGTAGCCCTCGATATCTATTAATATCATATTTGTTTGTATCAGAAACACACACTGAGAATTTTTCAGTATATTGTTGTACACTCCTTCCAAATAAATCTGACTGCAGCTTTCATGTTTCCAATGGGGAAACTTTAATAATAAGATTATTGACCCAGACAGTACATAGTAACAATTACAGTTACAGCAAGCATTGGTCTTGTCAAAATAAATTAAAATTAATAACATAATATATAGAGCAATATATTATAGGACAATAAATTACACAACTAAGTACATATTTAATAAATAAACATAATTAATTTTTTGAGACTGTGTTATTATCAGTTAGGTGGTGAACATCAATGTCATCTTTTTTTTTTTTTTTTTTTTTTTTTAACACAATCGGTCAGATTTCTGGAAGTAGTGTACTTTTGTCTAGTTGTTGACTTGTATTGTTGTATTGTTGTTATAGGTTGGTCAGCTCCATGCAAGTTATGTCATGGTACAAAAAGCACTAAAAGCTTATCCAGAACACGTACCATCTAAAAGTTTATTACAAAATTTAAGACAACATTTTGAATATTAAAATTATGGGAAGAAACTGTAATGTGTGTGTATAATTATTTTTAGATGTTGGTTTTTGCACCAGTGTTTGTGCTTTGTTGTCTATTTTTTGTGCAAGAGTTTTAATATAATTATGAAGAATCTAACACTTTCAGTCAATAAAATATGTGTGGTAACAATAAAAAAAAATTAGCATATTTTTATTTCTAATTGTTATTTCATTCCATACATTTTTTTATTATTATTCATTTATTTTTATGATATTTTATGACAGTGTAAATTTCAATTAAGTGTAATTGTAACAAATAAACAAAATACATATAAAAAAAGGGGAGGGCAAAGGACAGTAAAATATTTATATAGAAATCAGATTTGTAAAACGTAGCTCTAGTTTATTACAAATAAAAAATCTATAATTTAAAAATTATTTAGGCTATGATGATAAAGACAGAAAACTCGATTCTGATAAACATAGAAAATAAAAAACATTGTGTCTTTTGGTCCACAAAAAAACAGTTTTTTTCAATTATTGTTACTACTTTTTAAATCTCATATTATTTATTTAAAGTTATTAAATTACCTACATATTGTAAAGTTACATACCTAAAACAGTTGGAGTATACAATGTAAATAAAATCGATAATCAATTAGTGCGTACAGTACTCTCTATCAAGATCAAACTTAAAACGCTTTAAAATTCGCGCGTATTTTTCTCATACAATAAAATAATGCTGTTCGTAAACCCTGTTCTCTGCTCCTAAAATGACGATCGCCTTTGGTTATTCAAATGGAGTGCGCATTTTTTGGTGCAAGAGAACAGGGTTTACGAACAGCATGAAATTTTATTTGGTACAGTAGTAGAAAAAAAATTCAAATCAATCCAATATAGGCTTTATTGGGAGGTGGGATATACCAATTAACGTATTATGTATGGGAGAGTCGAAACACAATTTTTTTTAATCAAATCAGCAATTTTTTTTTTTTAAACAGATTATTTGGTACGTCATATGATGCTATAAAGTATTAATGATCATTATTATAAATAAAAAAAATATATTTATGTAAAATTGTTCAATTCAAAATAGGCTTTATTGTATAAAAACATATATTTACACATTAAATAACCAAATCAGCCAAAGGGAATAATGGGAAAGTACATTATTTTTATTAATTAATAAATAAATATAACAATATTACTAAAATAACAACATTATATTATTTTCAATTTTCAATTTCAAAGGGTTTTTATTGTCAAACATTATACATAAGAGAACATTGAAAGCTCCTGCAGCTTATGCAATTTGTGCGTCACATAGGACCAACTGGTTGCATACACATTAGGATACTTTTTTAATATACATTATATTTATATACTCTTGACTCTCGCTTCACATTTTTCTCTGTTACTTATGGATGCTTGTTATTTTTAATATTTTATTTGTTTACAAATTTTATACTGGAGAGATTAATTAACTATAAGATAAAATAAAGACGACTCACAAAGAAACGTAAGAAAGCCCGCAGGGTGAGATATTATAATTTGAGCCCAAGAAGAACTAATTTTCACTAAATACTTTTTGTATCTTTTTCCTTGTATGATCTTTTTGGCAGCTCATCTCTACATCTTAAGCCATAGAGGCACGTCTTAAATCTCCTTGGCTTATCTCTAGGAAGGATATCCTCATCTCATATATATATATACTTTTATACAAGTTTTAATCATCTTTTGTTTTGTAAAGCAAACGGTGGTATACGTAGGGAAAAGCTTTAAAGTCGCCTTAGAAAAAATACAAAAAAAAAAGTAATCTAACCGTATTATTTCTAAATTGTTGAAAACCTCACTAAAATAACAGGCATTTAAATGGCAATCGTGACCTCTCAATAATTAATGGGAAAAATATCATAGAAATTTTTTATGGGGCTAGCATATATACTTGGAAAATTCTGGAAAATGTACTTTAAAGTTCATTCGCATATTCGTTTTTTTTTTTTTTTTTTTTTTTTTTTTTTTAAACTTTGCTTATAGCAAAGTCATTATTTCCATTTAAAACAATGGTAATTAACAATTTGATGCGCAAAGTTACATCACATAAATGAATATGTGAATGCACTTTTAGAAACGCTGACAACACAACACGATATTCCATATTTATCTATTGAAACCTAAAATTATTTATTATTTTGAATTATATAATTTTATACAATATTAAAAACTTTAAAGTATAAAGTTTCAACTTTATTTTCGTTTGAAAGTTGCACGTCTCAACAGTTCAGTTTAGACCCAAAACTTAAATTACCTGCGCATATAAGATCATAAGTTTAGCAATTTACAGTGTGAAAATACAATTTCATAGGCGCCGTTTGGTTTTTGTATAATATTCTTGTTCTTTTCTTTCGGCCGCCCACATTGATGATTGCATTCGCAGCCGGTCTTATAATCTCATCTATATCTGCTGCAGCTGAGTGGATTTTTCTTGTGCACGCAGTCATGCACCCTTTCATTTTGTATATATATCCCACACTCTCTTCGCATCCCTTATACTTGCAGCCGCATTGCTTTTACTTGCGTTGCTGTAGGCAAAGTAAAAAGCAACAAGGTGGCGGCATCACAGACCACAGAGAGGGTGTTCATTTCACGCTTGTCAACTTCAGCAACAAAGTGCAACCACTATAATCTTGTAAGCCAATTAGATAGCCGGCTTTTTGCTCAAGTGGAGTCATGCGTCTAATCATGATTGGCTAGAAAACTTTATTCAATTTTCTTTCTTTGAGAAATATGATACATCATATGATAAGAATATCTCTTCTTCTTTTTTTAACTTTACAAAAAAGCAAAAGTATCATGTTACATTATCATTGTAAAATAGGATCATGACATTTAATTTAAATATTTGACTCACACAAGCAAGGTGCCTTTTTTTATATTTATTTATATTGCAACAAATTTTTTAAGTAATAACTTCACTCACTTAAAAAATTGCAATGAAATTTTGTGATATGTAAATGTTATTGGTAATGAAACATTCAAATAACACGAAAAAGTATCTCCCAGTATTCATTATTCAAATATCTCAGACCTCAGTTTAGTAATTTTATAATTAACAAAAAAAGTGTCCTACAATGCTATATAGGAAATTTGGGTATACCCTAAGCTTTTCCCGCAAGCTTTTTACCGATAGAAAGACATACAAAGAGTGAAGACAATAGTAAATAAAAATAATTTAAAAATTCAATTACCTCTTGAGACAATTTTTCATTAATATAAAAATATGACGAACAAAAAAAAAATTCCATTTATAAAAGTTAAGGGTTGTCATATGTGAGGGCTGCAGCAGAGATAATCCCTTATATTTTATGTTGATGTTTAAAAGTGCGTCAATAACACGTTCTATATATAACCGTTTTGTATGGTGACAGCTGCAATGAAAGCAATCAAGCGGGCTCGCACTCGCTGTATACTGCAACTTTGATAGAGGCTGATGCAGCAGATTGAGCTATTATAGCGAGATTATCCCATGATCCATGCAGAGCCGGATGGTATATGGACATGGATAATCCTTGCCTTAGCTTGCTTGCATGGGCTTCAAATCAAATAGTCTCTTATTCAATAATATAATAATAAAAAAAAAGAAGAAGAATTGAAGAAAGGACTGTTCATCAGAGTATATACATATAACGAGGGATCGAATAGTATATAGACATCATTCTATCCATATGCCCTTCTGTTATATACAAGCGATTTGCAAACTAAAGGGAAAATATTCATAAATATAAATTTAAAATCAACGATTACGATTATGGGAAAATTTATATTTTCTATATATGCCCACATATTCAAAACAAAATTGTATCAATAAATCTCTGTAATTTAATACTGTAGTTGTTTATAGTTACAATGAATTTTAACTTTGGTGTATCATTAATTTTGAGATTAATTTTATGTACTTTTTCTTTAAGTCTAAATTTAAGGTATTTTATATATGATATAATTTTAAGCTATTTTATATGTTACTGTGTAATATTTTGACATGCATTTTATATGCCACTGATTGTAACAATTAATTATTAATAATATATATATTTATTGAGCAAGAAAATTGTACCAGACATAACAGTCAACGTCAACAGTGATGCCATTGCTCACAAGGATAATTAGAAAAAGGCAAAGCCCATAAAATAAATAAAAATAAAACATATATAACTTATTCTGTACTACGAGAATACATGACAGATATATACTCGTACATGACAGACATAAATTACAAAACAAAACAAAAAAAATCAAACAGTATCAAAAATTATTTTAATGCAGTATTGATTATTTTATTATTTTGTTTATAACACAGAGCAGATTAAGTGATAAATAAATTAGTTTTTTTTTAATGTACTTATTATGCTTTTTTATATGGAAAATGAAAAATATATATATATACTTTCGCGGATGAATGTTATATTTTAATTTCATGTTAAAAATATTTAATGTGGAACTTTTGTGATGATCTTTGTTTATAATTAGACTAATTACACAATCAGAACGCTTACAAGTTGAACATAATTTATAACAAAGCAGATAGCTAATTTGTGACAATGAAAAATGAATGTATACATATAGCTTGAGTTAAGGCACAATATCATCTTCCAACTTGCCTGAGTAGCAGAGAGAGAGAGAAAGAGAGAGAACTAAAACAAGCAAAAAGGGTTCATAACTGCTGTAATCCTTACCTTACCGAGTAGAAACCCTACAAGTCAAACGAAAAAGAAGAAATTGTTATTGTTTTAACGAGCAAGAGTAAAGTAGCGAAGAAATTAATTTTTCTCCCTCCGTCGTTGTTATATAATTAATAAATTCAAGCAATCTTGTGCTGCTCAAAAATTACTAATTAGTTAATTTTATATAAATATATGTTTCAAGAGAGAGAGAGAGAGAGAGAGAGAGAGAGAATAAAATAATAAAAAGGACTCATTAAAGCTGTTATAATTAGTTTATACACTGTATGATATACAGTATACGTAATATAGGTTTGCTTACAGTATAGGCCTACTGCCTACATGAATCTGCGAAAAACAAAATAATAAGTATATAGATTTTAAATATTAGTACATGAATATTAAAGCAATAGATCACATAAAACAACATACATGAATAAACATGAAAAATGGGATCTTCAAAACTGATGACAATTTTTACCAGAATGTTAATGTAACCCCACGAGAGAGCGTGAAAATACTGTAAATGCAATTTGCGTGACTAATTCATGTTTCTTATGTCAGAAACATGCGAAGATTAGTAAAAAAATATATATATATTGTTCGGGTTGCATAAATCGAAGTTTCCTGATCACTGCTACGGAGCTACAGTAGGGTTTTGAGGCAAACTAAAGTTATTTATGTAAGTCCAATCAAGTGTTTTGTGATATAAATGCTTATGCTTTCTTCTGGTATCTTTAAACAAAGATTTTCAACCTCTTATACAAATAGTTTTTAAAGACTTTATTTTTCTATTCTATATTATGAACTTTTATTATATAATAATAATAATTGGTTTTTATTAGGAGGCCAAGAAAGGTACATACCCACTTACATGGTCCTCTGACTATTTTTTTTATTAATAACTTGTCAGAGTGTTTCATAATTATATGCTTTTTTTATTGCAAAAGTCATTAAAGATTTTAGTGGCTATTTTAGAAAGCATTATATTATATTATTGCCCTTTTTTGTCACACGGATAAATTTATTTTTTATTTTCCATTTTCTCAGGGCTTGACATTTTTTCTTTACCTGTTATTATTTTTTTCTTCTTCTTTTTATTTTGCAGAAAACACACAGGTAAGATAGATTTTATGACGTGGAAAAGAGGAGACAACATCCGCACTGTTGATTTTGGGGACAAGTCAAGAGGCTCTTACGGTTATGTGAGTTGAGATGCAAGCGATAGAGCACACACTTTCCCACCCTCTCTATATAGTATGTGTCTGCATATGATGTGTTCTTGATGATTATTGCACATAGGGAGGGTGGAGAAGAGGGTGTCATATACATGGGTTTATTATTATTCAATTATTCTTTTGAAATAAACATCATAATCATTTAGTATATTACTTTTTATTGTTAGCAATATGATTGCATTATAAAAGGCAAATGTCGAGTGCTTGCTCTCCGATCCAAAATATTATTTCTCAAGCCATATACATTCTATAATAAAAGCTTTTTTACTTTTTTTTTCCTAATATATATTACAGTACCTGAAAAATTGTAATTTTCAAGTAATTTTTAGATTGTATTGTTTTTTCTTGTTGTAATACATTATTAAGTAAATGGCCAAGGTTCATGTAGTAATATATGGTTGAAATAGCTCTGTTTTTTCCCTCTAATTTAAAGATTACTGTTACTATAAAATACTTTTTGAAGAGGAAGAATATCTTTACGTTTTTTTTTTTTTTTTTTTTTTTTTTTTTTTTTTTTTTTTGTATTTATATAAGTTTGATTAAGTAACGTTGAAATAAAAACTAATTCTTTTGCGCAAGAGAAACAAAAAGCGAGTGAAATTCTCCACAAAGTTATAATGTTTATTATGTATAGTATAATATAAAAATATAGCATGTATAACATATATATAACTAACATAACGTAACATAATATACATTTATAAAATATATATAAATAAATAAATAAATTTGAAATTTTGATAATACAAGGTTTATATATATATACGTAATTTATAATTTGACATATAATTCTACATAATATTATACATACATTACTTACATTTGAGAGAATTTATATATTTCTATAAACTGATATATAATATGTTTCTGCGTATATATTGTTAAAAAAAAATGTAGTATTACTACACAACAAAATGTGGGGGGTCTTTTCACTTTCATACATAGAACTGTCAAATACATAAAACCGTGTTACTATATAGGCATAGGCATGTATTCCTTATATATTATATATATAGTATTAAATACTCAGGCCACAGGATTAGTATGGTTTAAATCCTATAGCCAATCTCTTATACATTGATATTGCATGATGGGAAGGGTAAATTTCTATTTTAAATATTATAACGAATAGCAGCTGAACGTATGAGTTAACGTTCTCGGCTTCTGGCTTGTTTGTTTGCATATCACTATACAAAGATCTTCACATTATCATATTTATAATAGAATTGTACATGAATATAATATTCTATGTACTATTGTATTATTTTTATATATATTCTAATAATAAAAAATAAAATATATTATGTATATATAACATAGTATTATGCAATTTATAATCTAATGTCATGCATACAAACCTTTTCTTCATATAGCTATTTATTATTTAAAGTTCAAATAATTTAGTTTCATATTTTATGATGTATAATAAGATTAAAACTGTTTCATTAATTCTTTAATCCAAAAGCATTGATAAAATATTATCTCTGTTGTTTTTATTTTTCTTTCATTTTAACTTTTAGCACATTTTATATGATCGCCAAAACGTTTATTTCATCTCATTGTTGTAGGCATGTATTTTTAATATATTATTTTACTATGGAACATATTTCTTTCAAGTTTATTTATTTTATTTATTTAATTATTTTATACCACACATTCCCATATTACATTTGCTTTTTTTATATACTATACCCCATACTATGTCATTTATTATATAATTGAAATTTATAAATTAAAGAAATAATTAATAAAGGATTGAACGCACGTCTACTATGGTTACCCAATTACCTTTTTTTTTTTTTTTTTTTTTTTTTTTTTTAGTAAACAAAATAACAAAAGGTCTATATTTGCACCTCATATAAAATATAATTTATATTAGATTTAGTGATAAATGGAGATAAATATTACATGTTTGATTGGTAGTAATCTGTGAAAGGGATGCGCTGCGGGGTTTGGATTGGGTGCGGGGTTTCCACGATAGCACGAGGCATGCGCGGCATAAGCCCGCGGGGTCGCGATGCGCGATGGCGGCGAGAAATTGCTGCGCTTGTACCGCGCTGATGCACGTAATGATGCCCTAGGGAGACAAGCCTGCTAGGCAGGCAAAGAGGCGATCATCACACACCTAATAATGCATATCAATGATCAAGCGTTATATATAGATAATACTGTAAACAAATGATTGATGTTTATATAGACTCTTCAATTATACTAATATGTAAATTTAAATATCATTTTATATTAGATTTAAAAAAAACTTGTATACTTGTATCCTGTATAATAGAGTACTTTAAACTGAAGATCAAAATGAGACCATATTTATGTATAGTCAATATACAGAAAGTATAAACATACGTAATGTATTAACGCTGCATTGATTAATTGATATATAGTCGTGTATATAACACAAATTTTGCTATTTTGTAAACATAAGTAATTATGCTAAACATTTATATATACAGGTATATTATGCTATGGTTAAATTTACTATAAAATTTAGCATAAGTTATGATGTTGTTATATGCATATGTTGCTGAATTGAGCTGGCATAACTATATAAATATTAATTTTTGTCCTTATATTTGACGTATGAATTATATATATATATATATATATATATATATATATATATATATATATATATATATATATATATATATAATATTAAAAACGTTGTATGTAACGTGATATGTAGTTGTAATGAATTTTAAAACAAATTCTGCTTATAATTTACTATATATTATTTATATTTCACAGTTTTTGTTATTTAATTTTGTCACAAAAAAAAGTCTTTACACTGAAAATGTAATATGATGATATTATAATATAGTGTGTGTGTGTGTGTGTTTATATATATATATATATATATATATATATATATATATATATATATATATATATATATATATATATATATATATATATATATATATATATATAATTCATGTATCCGATCATTATATGTCCAGTAAATATGTCTTTTATAAATAATATATTTTTATACAACCGGCATGATGAAATAAAAATTTCAGTATTGGAAATTTATACATTTTTATATTACACCTTCATGCACTCACTCACACACACACACACACACACACACACACACACACACACACACACACACACACACACACACACACACACACACACACACACACACACACACACACACACACACACACACACACACACACACAACACACACACACACACACACACACACACATTACATATATATAATAATATCATCATAACATTTTCAGTTTAAAGGCTTTTTTTGTGACAAAATTAAATAACAAAAACTGTAAAATATAAATAATATAGTAAATTTAATTATAAGCAGAATTTGTTTTAAAATTCATTACAACTACATATCAATTTTTATAAAAAATAAAATCTATATATACCTGAAATATATAATAAATTAAGCTCAAATATTCTTTAACTGAATGATTCCTATTATAATTATAAAATACTCCGCACCTTCTTAAAGCACAAAAGTTATACACCGGGTATTTTGAAGCATTAAATTAGGAGATCATTATTGTGTAAAAGAAAAGTTCTTTTGATATTATACATTTAATTACTGCATGCAGGTTCTATACATAATAAAATACATTGCACTTACAGTGTTTCAAATCCCTTATTTACAAAGTGATACATATAACACAATGTGATATACGTATATATACAGACATAAGAATTAATTTGTTTCACTTCAATAGAATAAAAAAGTAATCATTTGCAATAAAGGTAAAAAGCTTTTTTATTTATTTTATAATAAACACATATACGAAGGGGCCAGTAATATATGATGTTTGATTTCCCACCCGGTTAAATCGAAATGATATGAGTTTTCATGTAACTATGTAAGGGTGGGTCATACAAGTAAAGAGAGTAAAAATAAAGAGGAGAGGGGATGGTATATATACACCGGGATTAGCCGTGCGTATATACCGGCTTGATCCGATCGCTAAGCTGGTAGACATTGAAACTCGTATATATATATATTTTATACGACTGATTCACAACAAAGCTAAAAGCTTTATGTCACTCGCTCAAACTTATTAAAAGACTTCACCTTTTTTTTATAATATATCTGATATAATGAAACAGACGAATACAAAATATCATCATGTTTGCTATAAATGTCATTCAATATAATATAAGATATATATCTTATATTATATTAATATATATATATATATATATATATATATATATATATTTATATATATATATATATATATATATATATATATATATATATGACGAATATAGATATTAATATACAAGAATATTGTTTCATATTTTCAAACAAAATCCAGTATATTTTAATTTATTTACCTTTTTTATGCAACATCATAATATATGCAAGCTCCGTCGAAAGCAAAATTGCTAAATCATAAATCACAATACTGTATAGATTTTTGTAAATATTTGTGTTATATTATGTTTTCTTTGACAGCATCTATATATATTACTGACACGAAATCCTTATTTAATAAATAAACTTATTTATACTTAAACTGTTTGCAAAATGTTATAAGTCGTATAAGTGAAGATTGAAAGGATCATGAATATTTTGTTATTAATTATGTTTATAATATTATATTATATCTGCAGTCCATGCATAAAATTCTTATTGTCAATGTCAATAACATCTGATTATTATTTTAATGATTTCTTCATATACAATTTCTCATTTTTTTATGTTTTTTTTTTTTTTTTTTTTTTTTTTTTAATATTTTTACATTACATTTCAGAGCTTGTGTGCTTTTATTATAATATGAGTGTTTTATTTTTAATGCTTTAAAAGTAAATAGGTATTTGATAGATACAATAAAATGTAAATAGATATTAAGGTTTTATAATGTGCATGCAGCACAACAGAATTTTATTTAACTTGCATGAAAAAAAAATATATTGGAAAACATCTTCCATGCAAAATTTAAAATTTCAATAAATTTTGCACGTGTGTATATAAGTATATTGGGTTATTTGCAAAGGATAGAGGGATTTTCCCTATTTATAATATTTTTCATCTTAGCAGACCGCTCGTCGTCAAAACTTCAAACTGAAAAGTAATTGCTTCAACGCGACTTAACGCATTAAACTATATCGCTGAGCGTAAAAATTGTATACACAAAAAGGTTTGACCGACATTGGACGATTACAAATACACGTATATAATATTTGGATCAAAGTGTGTATATAACATTGGTGAACAACTTTATATTACAAGGGAGGAGAATGAAAGAGAATATTTTTTATACATATATATATATATTTCTTTATTGAATAGGTGCTATCAAGCGGGTGTATAGTATATAGTGTGGGTAATATACAAAGATATCCTACATGGGAGGCCAACATAACTATTGTCATCAACCAATAATAATACTAAGAAAGAAAAGAGTATCATGGATCTAGAGTAAAACATATTTTTTTGTTATCCTCTCGAAGTTGTAAAGTAAAAGAAGCTGCCGCTAGCTGCTCAGTAGGGCTTTTGCTTGCGTTAATCCTTAAGTTTATACGCAGGTATATAGAAGATCAAAAAGAAATAATAATAATAAAGACGGGTGGTCCATATGTGGTGATGCTTTACGTCTTTAATTTCTTGTGAGATTTGAAGACGTGCAATGACACCACAAACTCGTGGCGCTTCATTGGTGGCCACATCACTCAATCGACCATTGATATATACGTTGAAAATTTAAGATTTAACTTTTTACTTTTATATGTTATATTATCTGCAGTACGTACTGTATATACAGTTTTACTTTTTCAGTACTACAAATCTATATCATTAAAAGAATTTACAATAAATAATAAAACATCCGATTCAAATTAAATATAAACATAAAAGAGATTTTTTTTTTTAATTTTTTCCACGAGATAATTTAAAATTAGTCTTGTTCGTATAAGCCCTATTTTCTTGCGCATCAAAAAATGCGCATTCCATTTGATTAACCATAACTGATCGTCATTTTAGTAGCAGAAAACAGGGTTTACGAACAACACTATTAATAAATTTATATATAAATTGCATACAATAATGTTAAAAAAATTATACATACATAATATATAGAGAGTATCCTGGCTTGATGTTAGTGCAATATTTTTAAGCTCTATATATTTACATATTATTTAGTCATATGTCATATATATATATTTAAATATCACTTTTTTTTTTAATATACCAAAAGGTAATTAGCTTTTGGTTTGATTATTGCTCACAATTATTTGATTTTTTGAGGCATTAGAATCGCTATGTGATTCAAATTTAATTACTATCAAATTTTAAAAAAATAAAGCATTTGAAAGTTATTTCTGCAAATTGCTATTTTATAATAAAAAATTATTATTATTATTTAATTATGACAATGAATATTAAAAGAATAAACGACAGAATTAAAAAAAAAATAGTAAATCCTTTATAATAATTTTCATTATATATATATACATATATATTAATATAAGAGCACATCAATACTGTTTTTTTATTATTGTATATTATTAAATATTTTTTCATATATAATTTTAAATAAACACAATTTTTTCTCTCATAAAACTCACAAGTTTATCCACTCTTGAGGCAAAATAACTCCATGGTATTAGAGAGCAATATGAGAAAAACATACATATAAAAATATAATATCATCTTCGTCTATATACATAATATACTATATAGAGAAGACCATGGACCAGATTTCATATCTTTGGCCGCAGGAAGAAAAACATGCAAAGATTGAAGAAATCTTTTGCTCTTTTTTTTTTTTCTCTTCTTTTTTCTATTCTCATTTTATCTTTATCCTATCTTTGTCTCTCTCTCTCTCTCTCTCTACATATTGTCAAGATATATTATTATTTTCTTCAATCTTTATACAACATAAAAAGTACAATTTTGTATATAATGCTTATATATATATATATATATATATATATATATATATATATATATATATATATATATATATATATATATATATATATATATATATATATATATATATATATATATATATATATATAGTGAAATGGACGAATAAAACAACTCAAAAAGAAGTGTGTAAAATTGAAAATTGGATTATCCCCACCAAGGGCAAAAAGTCATCTCATCATATAACTAAAATACCGTCCTTTCCTGTAACTTTGTCTTTTCTAAGTTTTTTTATTTTTAGATGGTCTGTATAACAGTCTTTTGATGTGTTTTTCCCCCTTAGGTAAAATTTTATGCAAGATGGCGGTAAGCAATCACCTTTTTTTTTAAACGTTAAGAGAAAACTCCCCATATATATATTTTTTTAATATTTTAAAAGTTGAAAATAATCCTTTATAATAAAATTTATAACACTCGGTATATAATATAGAGAACGTGTTTGAAGTAAAAGGTGAGCTTTTTGTCACATTGTTTAGTAAAGCTGTGTTATATATATTATTACATAAAAGAGGGTGTGGAGGTTTATAAAAAAAAATGTAAAGAGAAACAGGGGATTTCTCGTGTAATTACTTAACGAGCTCAAACTTTTCTCTCTTTGTAGTTTTCATGATGGACATGGAAACCAGCCACTCGCACTGATTACATTACTCTCATAGGATCTTATATACCTATATATAAAAATATATATTATATCATACTTATATATTTGATATAAAAGTAATAATTAATTGATATTCTGAGGGTTTTTTATATATAGAGTTTTATTTAAAGCCATAAACCACATAAAACAACATGTGCTTTTTAATGAATAAACACGAAATGGGATATCTTCAAAACTGATGACAATTTTTACCAGAATATTCATGTAGCCCCACAAGAGAGCATGAAAATACTGTAAAATATGCAATTTGAGTGACTATTCATGTTTATGACGTCAGAAACATGCAAAAAATTAGTATGAAAATGTTGTGCGTGTTGCATAAATTGAAATTTCTGATCACTGCTAAGGAGCTATAGTTGGGTTTTGAGACAAACTAAAGTTATTTATGTAAGTCCCATCAAGTGTTTTGTGATAAAAATGGATGTTTTTCTCTGGTCTATTCCTTTAATAATAAAAATAATTATCAGAGAGAGAGAGAGAGAGAGAGAGAGAGAGAAAGGGAAAGAGAGAAAATACATGACAAAATCTATGTAAAAGAAAATATATTTTCAAAATATATTGAATAATATTTCACCATTATAAGAGATTGTCTGTGTAATATTACTAATGTATTGGTTTGATGTCCATTGGCACTTTTTTAATATTTTTAATTACTATTATAAAGTTTATTATTAAACTTTGTATACAGATTTCCATTAATTGATTAATTTTTAATTAAATTTTTTAAATATAAGACACACAAAAAAAGAACTATTCTTCTCCTTTTTTTTATTTAAAGAAATAATAATAAATATTATTCCTTTTGAAATTATATTTGAAAACAAAAATAATAAAGTAATAATACTGATATTGCTATATATATAGACAAAGAATGAATGTTCAATTAGAGTTATTGCTTTAAAATGAAACATATATATATTCTGAAGCTCGATAATTAACAAAATTTTAAATTAACCTCATATTAATAATGTAAAATTATTAGAAATGAGTAAAACAAAGGCATACAAAACTTAGGTATACATTTATCTGCACATTATATCAATATTGTATGTTTTAGAAACATACGCAAAATTGAAAATTTACTTAAATATGAAAGTATAGAAATGGAGATAGAAATTTGTATATTGAAAAATATTGAATGAATGTGTGTATTTCTTAAAGCCATAGACCACATAAAACAACATGTGCTTTTTAATGAATAAACACGAAATGGGATCTTCAAAACTGCAATGATGACAATTTTTACCAGAATGTTAATTTAACCCCACGAGAGAGCGTGAAAAAACTGTAAAATATGCAATTTGCGTGAAAATTCATGTTTATGACGTCAGAAACATGCAAAAATGAATTTGAAAAAGTTGTGCGGGTTGCATAAATCGAATTTTCTGATCACTGCTACGGGGCTACTGTATAGGGTTTTGAGACAAACTAATGTTATTTATGTAAATCCCATCAAGTGTTTTGTGTTATAAATGCTTATGTTTTTCTCTGGTCTATTCCTTTAATATACAATGCAATAATGCACATTCAATAGATATAAAACATAATGTGAATCTTATATTTGACATTTAAAAAAGCAGCACTAAAAAACAGACTAAAAAAAAATAAAAAAAAATAGGGGTAATTTTGTTGCATATTATTCTAAAGGAAGACAATGTCCTGGATTAATATAGTTATGCAAATTTCTAATTTTTAAGTTCATCAAGTAATTTTAATTATTTTTTTAAAGCAGTTTCCGCGCCCATGACGTCATTTTTTTTAATTAATTAAAAGTACTTAATGAACTCAAAAATTAGAAATTAACATATTAATCGATTCAAAACAATGCCTTCTTTATAGAATAATAAAATAAAATAAAATTGCTTTTTTTTTTAGTTTTTTTTTTTTTTTTTTTTTTTTTTTTTTTTTTTTTTTTTTTTTTAGTTTTTCTCATTATTATAAAAACTTTTTTTTTCAATCAGATTATTTAGTATTCAATAACGTAAAATATGATTCATTACTTACTGCTTTATAGTTAATAATTTATAACATAGATATTTTCTAGTTATATTTTCTTATTTCAAATGTTGTTTTTTTCTTTTGCGTTAAATGTATTATAACTTGTTCTAATATACTCTGTTATTTAGGATATGGCACGTAAGAAAATCTTATTTGCTCTTAAAGGCATAAACAACATGAAAACATAAGCATTTACTTCATAAAACACTTTATGGGACTTACATAAATAACATTAATTTGTCTCAAAACCCAACTGTAACGCCGTATATAGCAGTGATCAGAAAATTCCAATTTATGCAACCTGCACAACATTTTCATACTAGTTTTTGCCTATTTCTGACATCATAAACAGAAATATTCACGCAAATTGCATACTTTTCTCAAGATCTCATGTGGGAACAAAATAAATAAATAATGTCATGGTAAAAATTATCATCAGTTTTGTAGATCCCATTTTTTGTTTAATGATTAAAAAGAACATGTTGTTTCATGTTTTCTATGCCTTTAATCAAATGTAATATACACCGCGTATAAAGGATATATTCATGCAAATACTATATGCGCATTGATGCAAAATGTTTTTAAAGTATATTATATATAGTGAAACACTATATTATATAGTTACAGCGAGGTGATCAATAGACTATGGACCACTTTAGGTCTTCTCCTCATTACTTGATTTGTTTGCTTGGTGTTGTTGTAAGGTTTCTTCTGCTTCCCCACTCACTACAATTACATATATATACATATACCCATACCCACTGCAGTCTACCCCAATAATACTTACATGAGTGTGGTAAAGATAAAGCATAAAGGGTAAAGATATATCTAAAATTAATAATAAACAAATAATTTTTTTGTATTTATTCAATATAATATTAAAAAAAAATGCAATTGAAAGTGTAAGGTTTAGGCCTGACAAATGTACGACCCACTCTTATACACTTAACCCAATCATGGTTAGAATTACAAATCAATATACTGTATATCTCTAAAACATTATAAAAAAATGAAACATAGTATAAAGGAATAGACCAGAGAAAAACATAAGCATTTATATCACAAAACACTTGATGGGATTACATTACATTGATGGGATAACATTAGTTTATCTCAAAACCCTATACAGTAGCCCCGTAGCAGTGATCAGAATATTCAATTTATGCAACCCGCACAACATTTTCATACTAATTTTTGCATGTTTCTGACGTCATAAACAGAAATATTCACGCAAATTGCATACTTTACAGTTTTTTCACGCTCTCTCGTGGGGTTACATTAATATTCTGGTAAAAATTGTCAACAGTTTTGAAGATCCCATTTTGTGTTTATTCATTAAAAAGCACATGTTGTTTTATGTGGTCTATGGCTATAAGAATGAGCATGGGATGGGTTATGCATGAAATATGAAAGAAAAAAGGTGATATTGTTTTTTACTCGTAAAAGAAAAAGAAAGGAAAGGGAAAGAAATAAATATTGATCTATCGTTGCGAATAATATTATTAATTCTGAAGGTTTACGTTTGTATAAAATATAAGTTAGGATTAATTGCATATTTATTTTACTTTTCATTGGTCAGTTTATGTATATTTATAAATATAATATGACCTCCCGAGCCTCGATGTATTTTATATTTGAAAATAAAAATATTCCATAGTTTTCGTGATCGTTTAATTTATTAAAAAAAAGTACACCAAATAAATAAAATTTGAAATTTAATTTACTTCTCTTTCTGTAATTAAAAAGATTATTTCTTTATTAAAAAAACCATTTTATTATAATAATAAAAAAATAATAAAAGATTATTAATTAAAAAAAATTTGTAATTAAGAAATTCTCATAATTCTCATTAGCTGTTAATGTTTCTTGTCTTTTTTTTTTTTTTTTTTTTAAAGAAAAGTCTATATAGAAATAAGTTTATCGCACCCTTTATATCGTGTATATAAAAAACCCCGTCCCTTTCAATTTTCTCCTTTGCTCTTTCTTGGGGTATATAAGAGAGGCGTTAAAAAGCAGAAAATGAAGCCTCATAAAGAAAAAATAAAATAGCACAAGCTGTTTTGAGTGTTTGAAGAAAAGAATCTTGGAAGTTGAATTCAAGTGAACAGAGAGAAAGGTTATAGTAGAGAGGGGGTGAGATTCTAAATAAATAATAAAAATACGTATTTCCATATTTCTTCATCTCTTTCTTCTTCTTATAAACGGAGCAATGATTGCTTCTTAACAAATATATTTATATATAAATACACCCTCTCATCTTAATAATATTTTTACTCGTATATAAATAATATAATAAGAGAGAGAGAGAGAGAGAGAGAGAGAGAGAGAGAATAAACGTTGTATACCTATGCGATATAAGCGTTTTGATAACTTGAGATGGCAAAATTTATATCAAAACTATTTTTTTATACGTCTTCAAGCTACTATTATACATTTGCATGATTTTTTTTTCTCAAACATTTTAGAATTACTTTTTTATATATAATATGTATTTTAGGATGGATGGGATATAATAAAAAAAATCTATATACGTCTTCACCGTATACCGTATATATATTTTTTTAAATCCCAATTTTCTCAACAGCACCCTCTTCGTCTTATAAACAACATTATATAATATTAAATTTTATTTAAAATTATAAATAACGTATATAATATAATGTTAAACAATATTAATATACATATAAAAGGAAAGCCTTCAAGATTTTTTTTTCTGCATATTATTTGATATAATTTTTATTAGAATCTTTCTTCTGGCATAAGAAAGAAAAAAAGAACAAAAAAAAATCTTATTAATTTCCATACAAACAAAAAATATTGTTTTCAAAAAAATTCTATAATTTAATTTTTCAACGTCAAAACAAAATTTGTTTTTATTTTTATATAATATAAAAAAAAATACATATCATTTGATTGATTAAAAGTTATAAAATGAAAGGACTAAATATTGTGTTTATAAATTTTATACAGTATATAATTATTATAACAATATTTATTATAATAGAAAATTTTAATTAATTAATTAATGAAAAGGATTTAATATATTTGAATACACATTTTTTAGTTATGCTAATTTTTATTTAACATTATAAATAAAAATATATCATTATTATATCATTATTTTTTTTAATAATTTGATTAATTTGTTATATTATGCATTATATGAATTATGGTATTTCTAGCATTCTTGGATAGTCGTTTAACGTATTTCGGTAACTTAAAGGCATAATTATAACGTTAACTGGTTATTCATGTTTAAAAATATTGCAAAAACTGCAAAAAGTAGCGTTATAGTTACAGATTAATAAAAATTGAAGTTAATATAGCACTATCTTTTATACTTATACTTTTTAAAAGTAAATTTTATTTTCTACTCTATATATAGCTAGACAAAAAAAATCAAAATCAAAATCCAAAGAGCAAATAAAGAGCAAAAGCAAGAGACAAATAAATAAATAATTTTTTGGTAAATATATAAGTAAAATATTAACTACAGTACATAAATGAATAAACTTAAAAGTAGTAAAAAAAAAATACATAATGTTGTTTTAAAAGACTGTTAAAGTTGTTGTTAACGTTACAGTAAAATATATAACGTTATACTGTATTGGGGAAATTTTTAATTTTAACGTTATATAGTTATAGTGTTAAATGAAATAAAACTAAACATTAACGTTATATAAAATATTTAACGACTACAAAACTGGTTTCTATTTTCTTTTTTATAGTTAAGTGTAAATTTTATTTTTTAAAAAAAAAACTTTTATTGGTGATGATTACATAAGAAGAAGAAAAGAAAATATTTGAGATTATTCCAAGTCATGAGGCTCAAAGTGAGCGTTAGTGTCGAAGTTTGGGCTTTAGAGCTTCGTCTTTTCATTAGTTTATTCAAGCTTCTATACCAACGCTGCAGCTTGTATCTCTCTCTCTCTCTCTCTCTCTCTCTCTCTCTCTCTCTCTCTCTCTCTCTCTCTCTCTCTCTCTTCTCTCTTCTCTCTCTCCACACTTTGCATAACGCGCGTCCAGTAGCTTGTTGACCAATGTAAAGCCATTAGCAGCCCGACCGCTTGGATGAAACCCAATCCAAGTGTAAACACTGAGTTAAGCTAACTAACTTTAAACCAGCAGCATCACAAACCATACATTTATATAGTAGCTTTTTTTTTTTTTTTTTTAATATAATATTTTTCTTACTAAAGGTGTGACGACGCGTTATAAGCGGGGAAAGCTTTAAGTTTTGTCACGCCCAACCCATACAACAACACAGCATACATATATGAAAGTATCAAACAAAATAAATTTCTAAAGCTTTACGCAAACTAAAATAATATTTATACAATAAAGTATATTATGACATTTTTTATATATGGATATCATTTTGAAATATATATTAATGATATGATAATTAATATAATTATATCATGGATTGATTTCTTTATAATTAATTATATGTTTATTATTATTATAATAATTAATATAAGATACAAGATTTTCTATGTCAATTACAGAGTATATAGAACAAGTTCAATAAATAATAAACATAAAATTCAAATTTCATTTCTCTCATCCTTATACATTCATCAAGGTCCATATATAAGAGGTTATAGATGCCCTGGGAAAAGTTTTGGCTAAGGTCGCGCAGCTTAAAGGAATTCACCAAAGACGTCATATCACCGGGTGTATTTTTATATTCACCTTATCAGTGACGTAACTGGTGAACGCTGGTGAACGGCATTGTATTGGCTTAGAATCAAGTATATACATCCATCACAAAATAAAATCAACTGTGCGAGTTTTGTTCTGCGCTCAAACTCTTTATTATATGGACCTTGTACATTTATAACACAATTAACATGCATTAGCGCTTACGTAATTGCATCAAAATAACAATAAATAAATTGTTTGTAATATTTTTCTTGCTTAATAAATCTATATTATAATTATTAAATGTGACAATGTAGAAATGATATAATCAATAAAATATTTCAAATCACATACACGTACATATAACAACAGTCGATAATAATATAACTTAAATAGCCTCTTCAGTGCCAGTATAATACAATACAGTGGACATTAGATAATTCAATAAAAAATAGGAGAAAAAAAATATTACAAATTGAGATAAAATTTCAAAAATTGGACCACATGAAAAACATAAATTTAATAAAATATTCAGTTACATAGATGTATGTAACTTTTGAGTACAAACTAATAACTTGGTCGTGAAAAAAGTTTAAAGAGTAACTTGTTTATAAACGTTATATTTTCTTCTGCGGTAATATAGCACTTTATATCTTAAAAAACTTTGTATGTATCTAACAAATTTATTATGAAAAAGGTCTATAGTAACTCTTTTTATTTTCCATGCAGAAAACGCCCTTCAATTTACGCGTTATTTAAAGCTATTTTGTACAGGGTATACACAAAAATTTGGGGGTGTATTTGGGTACGAGATTTTTCTATTTTGACCACAACTAGTTCTGGTCAAAATTCAAAGACCAAAACTAGATATAAATGTTTACACCGGATTTTGCTTTTTGCGAAATGCTCAAAACTAGTATTGATCAAAATTTAGTGACCAAAAGCCGAAATAAACTGACATTCCGGGTTTTGGTGAAAAGCGACGAACCAAAAGCCGAAATGAGCAAAAATACCTAGTTTGGGTCAATTTCGGGTTTTGATGCTAACATATATATATAAATTATATTTTGTACATTATTTAATGCTATAAATAGTATATAACTCACTATAAAACTTTTTTTTTTTTTTTTTTAAAGCAAACATTTTTGTACTGCATTTTTTAATGATATATAAAGAAGTTTCACACTACTTTATGTAATACATCTATGTGATGTGATGTTTATACATTATGATGTGTTATGATAAAGGAATACAATAATATGAAGGTTATACTTTTGGCTCAGTGACAGATAGGCATTGTTTTTCAATAGACAAAAATTCACTCCCATTTCTATTCTCATGTGAGAGAACACTATACATAAAGTTATGGACAACGATTATACAGTTTATCCTGGAAGCTATGCAACTGTTTGGACCAATATTTAAAACAACATAAAAAAATTGGTCGAATATGTTTATCGATTAACATCAACGCTTATTATTTGTTAACTTTCAGCATTTCAATATATTTTGTAAACATAAATACAAATTAAAAGAATTAAATTTATTTACATTATAAGGTGGAGATAAAACACAAAATATATATATTATATATTTTAAGACATATATGATTATATATTTATTAAATTTAAGTCTCTCTTCTTTTTTTTAATGTCATTATATGGATAATATTATAATTTTTATAATAAATTATTTTTAAGCTAAGTCATGTTTATTAATATTATGATAATTTTTTTGTTTGTTATTATTTAAGCATACGTAATGTGCATAGAGCGTAGCACAGCAGCAGAGTTATGTTTGATATATAATGTCGTCGTGCGGCGTACGTAGAGAGAGAGAGAGAGAGAGAGAGAGGTCAGTGTCTTATGTACTTTATCGAAGTAGTATTTATTCAGAGGATTGGTCGGTGAGAAAACTGCTGTTTTAACTTTAACTTTGCACAAGGGTCTCAGGTTTCATATCTCACCTCACCATTGCGTTATATTATATATAGATAGGATATAAAGGCAGCTGATGAGTTTTTTTTTTTTACATTATGCTTAGTACGGGGCCCATACCGGGGTGTGAAATTAAACATAGTCAAGGTATATAGGATCTTTGTCTTTTCCTCTCTCCTCTGATACTTACTTGTATAATGCTTGGTAAACATCCCGTATGTACTATGTAGTATTATGTAGTGTACGGTATACGTACTGTACACAGTTTACTTTACCTCGACCTGTGCGGTCAACACTTATATATTATATTGGAGGTGAGAAATAATAAATGGCAGGTGCTAAAGACACTTATTATTGCGTATACATAAGAAGAATGCATACACAACTGATGTTACAATATTATGTTCATCCTTATATATATATATATATATATATATATATATATATATATATATATATATATATATATATATATATATGTTTGAAAATTTGAATATCAAGCGAGGTGACATGATGATAAAAATTCATTGTAGTCTTACCTTCTATAAGACCCTGGGCTTTCACTCGCTGCTTGTTTTGACGATAAAAAATAACACACAACACCATAAAAAATTTCAATTCAAATCATCCACACTCTACAAAAACAGGTATAGCAGCTACGTTATTACATAGGGCAAGAACACACTGTAATGATAAAAAATTAATAAATGAAGAAATTAGTAAAATAGAACACATTTTAAAAGAAAATGATTATCCATTACACGTTATTCATAAAATAAAAAATAAAAACAGCAAAGAAAGAAACAATACTGAAGAAAAGAAACCAGACGCAACCATTTGCATCCCCTATATGCAAGGGTTGAGTGAAAAAATACAACGTATTGGTAAGGGAGTCAATCTTCGTATTGTTTGTTCTTCCAGAGACACATTAAAATCAAGTTTAGCACGTACAAAACCAGACATGAAGAAAAATATGAATAAAGATGTAGTATATTCTATACCCTGTGTATGTGAGAAAGAATACATCGGAGAAACGGGTCGTCCATTGGACATCAGGGTGAATGAACACAGGCAAAAAATAGAAAAAAGAGATACAGGATATTCAAAACTTGTAGATCATGCACTGGAGAACAGCCATCAAATTCAATGGGAGAAAACAAAGGTGATAGGAAGAGAAAGTCATTATAAAAAAAGAAAAATATTAGAAGCAATAGAAATGTCAAGAAGAAATAATGAAACAATCAGTCAACCTAGTTTTGATTTGCCGCCTATTTGGATTCCACTTATAGATTCATGTAAAAAGACTGTACCACGTGATCGTACAGGTGAAAATATAAACAATAAAATAACACCTGACGAGGACGAGCCACTCCCCCCGTTGCGGAGGTCGGCGCGCCTCGTGAGCAAGAGTCAGTAAGCTGAAGAAGAGTGCAGACACTGTATGTTTCTACATACGCACTCGAAAACGTTACAATTTGGTGTAAATATAACATAGCTATGTATATATAATTTTTAAAAAACTGTGAATTGAGTCTTTTTATTAACTTATATATAAGTGACAATTTTTTATGGTGTTGTGTGTTATTTTTTATCGTCAAAACAAGCAGCGAGTGAAAGCCCAGGGTCTTATAGAAGGTAAGACTACAATGAATTTTTATCATATATATATATATATATATATATATATATATATATATATATATATATATATTATCATACATAAATTTTTGCATATTTTACTAGTGTAAATAAATAATCAGATAACAAAAAAACTACACCCTGCGTGGAAAAAACACGAGCAGAAATTTTTTTACAATCGGATGCACCTTTTCTCAAACAATTTCCCCATAGATAAACATGAAAATTTTGCAGATGATCAATGAAGTCTATATATGGATCAATGTATAATATTGAAGTTTTATTACATGCCAAATTTTAGTCCTGGAACTTGATTAGAATTTAAAAAGAGGGTGTGCTTCTGTATTGAAATAACCTCTCATCTTTTTAACAATAAAAAAAAAGTATATGAATTACTTTAGTTACGAATCCCAACTTATTTGAGATAAACACTATACACTTCTAAGTGGCTAAAATAGTGTATTTTAGCAAATTATTAACAATAACTATTTTAAGTTGTTTTCGGTTATTTTCGACTATTTTAAGTTAAAATAGCTATTGTTGATGATTTTGCTAAAATGCTTTTATTTACTCATAATAACTCATAAGTATTTATCTTAAATAAATTAGGATTTGTAACTGAATAAGTAATGCACCCTTTTTCTTTAAGAAGAATATATATAGCAAGGAAATCAGCGCATTATTTACTCAATATTTGGCATTATTGTAACTTGTCAATTAATATTCAAATATTTAGATAAATTAAAAGGCATAGAAAACTATAAAAATAACATTTTACCTGAAAGTCATTAAAAGTTTATTTAATATTGTATAATTTGCATATATCAGTTTTTAAATAACTAAATAATTATATGGAATTTAAATGTAATAAAAAATATTTATAACTTCATACATTATACAAATAATGTTCGCATATTAAAATTCATGATATATTTAAAAATCAATATTATCATGAACTTATTCAATAAGTTTTATAATAATTTTCTGTGTGAATTTTCATTCTGTTTGTATAGATGATATATGAATATACTCTTATCATATTAATTTTACCTTATCAAAACATTTTTACTGTAAATATTATTAGCAAAAATTAACGAATTTACCATGTTTATTTTTTCATGGAAGGATTTAATATGATATCTTATAAAAAAAACAACTATAGTTTATAAATCCCACGCGTTCAAATTTCCAGAGTTTATTTAAAAGTTCACTCAAAAAAGGAGTGCATTACTTCATTTACGAATTCTTGAGATAAACACTTATATGAGTTAATAATGAGCAGCTAAAATAATGCATTTTAGCAAGTTATTAACAATAGTTATTTTAAGTTGTTTTCAGTTATTTTCAACTATTTTAAGTTAAATTAGCTATTGTTAATAGTTAATAATGTCATAAAATGCATTATTTTAGCTACTTATAATAACTCGTGTTTATCTCAAATTAGTTAGGATTTGTAACTAAAGTAATGCACCCTTTTTTTGAGTGTTAATACTTTTTTTTATATACATATATGAGATATAAATATTTGATATTATGTAGCTTGATGTATATACGTTTATTGATTTATATATATATATATATATATATATATATATATATATATATATATATATATATATATATATATATATATATATATATATATATATATATATATATATATATATATATATTATATATATATATAAAATTCAGTTATAACGCAATCCGTAGAGCTATATAATATAATACATATTTATATTTTATATGATATAATATAAAATATATAAAATGTGTATATAACCCTGCGGAGTATAACAATAGAGTTTTATGATATGTCAACTTTATCCCATCCAAAAACCAAAGTATATAAGCAAAAGTTGACGAAGTAAAAACAAATATTTCAAACACGAAATATAGTTATAAAGCTTATCGCTAAAGTTTTTGTATGTATAACTTTAGGCTATTTGAGATTAGTTGATTTGTTGGGAAATTGAGTCTCATAAGCTTTGTTTCAATATCTGTTATATTTTATATTAATATAATATTAATATATATAAGGTACTATATATATATATATATATATATATATATATATATATATATATATATATGTAGAGAGAGAGAGAGAGTATATAGACGTAGGAAAGCTATACTATATATTTGAGTATATATTATATAACAGATATAATTGAAATATTAATACTGTATGATAATAAAATACCCTTAGGAAAGTATCAAAAGGGTCGAACATTTTCTGCTAAAGGGCAACATACAATTCTAAAAATATATATATATATACCTGAATATGGTTATAAAAGTAAAAAAAAAAAAATAATAATAATGATTCTATAATATTGCATATTATTTTTTTAATCATGTTACTAAAAATATGTGGGTGTATAAGAATAATCATGTATTGTTTTAGCAAATATTTTTTTTTTTAATTTTTTTTTTGCAAGCCTATATATTATTTTGTAATTAAAACCTAAATCTATATATATCATACACGAGAATACTGTATATATGTGTGTGTGGTATATATGAGCTCTTTAAATTATAATTAGGATTTAAAAATTTTGTTCGCTTATACAAACAAGGGGATATTTTAATTATAGCTTTAGGCATAGGACAAGTTTAAATAATTTATTATAGCTTGTTTTATATAAAAAAAATACTAAAAAAATATTATATAATATAATATTTTCTATATCCTTTTAAAAGCTTATAATATATAATTTTAATTAAATTATTTATATATATATATATATATATATATAATAAAAAAAATAACTGTTTTATGTGCAATTTAAATGGTATTAATTTTTTTTATAATTACAATAAAACATTTCAAAAAATAATAATAAATATTATTAAAAATAAACAGTATAGCAACAGCAGATATAATTATAATCATATTTATTATGAGTTTATTTGATGTATAATATATATGTTGATAATAATTTGAATGTAGAGGACTAGAGGGCATTGTTTAATCTCAGTGTGTGTAAACATATACATATATAACAAGCACCCTGTGTTATATAAATTAATTGATTATAAATAATAACAACAACTTTGTTATTGTTTACAATATTTGTACGATCTTCATTTTAGTTTAATATTACTATTATTATCATTATTTTTTATATTTTTATATGCATTATAACATCAAACATTATTAATATATTACACTATACTAAATACTAATATATATTATGTTGTGGTTATAATAATTATGTAATGTATAAAAATTTAACACATTTTTCTAGGATGAAAAAGTCACAAGGACATGTGTATTTATTAAGATTATTATTATATTTTAATTATTATATTTTACGATAATTAAATTAACAAAATGTGCATAATATACGTATTTTCTTTTGGGTGTTTTATATGTGTATATAATATATATATATATATATATATATATATATATATATATATATATATATATATATATATATATATATATATATATATATATATATATATATATATATATATATCAGGGTTGTAGTCCTATAAGGGAACGCGGTGGGACGGCGTCCTACCTGGCGAAAAAAAAAGCCAGGACCGTCCCACCTGTAAAATTTCCAGGGAAACGCGGTGGGACGGATTTTTTGACAAAATGTGCCCTAATTTGTAAATTTCCTGACTAATTTTGCTGTTTAATTGGTTGAAATTACTAAAAAAATTCGCTCGCTACGCTCGCAAATTTTCTTTCTATAACAAAGTTTTATTTTCATCACTTTATTATTATGCAGTTTCGGTTTATCCAGAAATTTACGCATAACTTATTTGACTTTCTTTTTATTATTATTTTAATTCTCAGAGTAAACCTTTATTATTAAGTTAATAGAAAATAATTATGGAACGCATATAAAAAAAAAGGACACGAGGTTTGTTTTCTCTAGAAGCTTAACTGGAGATGTGTAATCAAGTTTAAATTATTAATTTGATGTACTGTTCTTAGATTTTGGAATTTTTCTTCGGCATTTAAATAGTTCATATACGAAGCAATATATTCAACGCACAATAAAAAAATATTGCTGCGTGTTAATCTTGAAAGGCTATAATATATTTATTATTTTATACTTTTTTTTTCTTTTTCATTGGAAAAAGAAACATACATAGTAATACATACCGTCCTTAACTACATTTTTTATATAAATTCAATATTAACATAACCTCAATCCTCAATGTATGAATATTCAGTGCCCAAAAACATAATTCACGTATCTAATAATAATTATTGGGCATCCGACCCTGAATCGTACGGTTCCAGGGCCCGGGGTCGCGTCCGTCACCGCTCAGGAGAGGACCTAGGTGTGGGGTGGGCCTTGTCGTCTTTGGGTAGTAACAGGGTGCGTGTATCTTGGCTTCAGAATAAGCCCGTTGCACGCAATAGCCCCCCAACATCATCGAGTGGGCAGTTATAAAATCAAATAAAAATAATAAAAATGAATCTTTGTATTGAAAAAAAAAAAAATTAATCGTAGCTTTCGTGTCGATTTTGATGCGTTATCAATTAAAATTTGGTCAGTATAAATTTTAACTATATTACACAATTGTTGTATTATTTATCTAAAAAATGGGCGTGGCATTAAAAAATTTCGCGCCTGCGGCGGCCTAAAGGGGGGCTGCGCCCCCCTTGCCTTCCGGGTTATGTTCTGGACCCATATAAGAGCGTCCCACCTGGCATTTTTTTAGCACTACAACACTGATATATATATATATATAATGTGTGTGTGTGTGTGTGTGTGTGTGTGTGTGTGTGTGTGTGTGTGTGTGTGTGTGTGTGTGTGTGTGTGTGTGTGTGTGTGTGTGTGTGTGTGTGTGTGTGTGTGTGTGTGTGTGTGTGTGTGTGTGTGTGTGTGTGTGTGTGTGTGTGCGTGTGTGAGTGTGTTTGCTTCCTAGAGTTTCCATGGTTTCTTTGGGCTGTCATGGTGAATGCCGGGCTATGGATTAGGCCATGGCCGGGCATACGAGTTTTCCATTGCACCTATTGATAAGACTTGTTTTGATGGGACTATATAGAGAAGTAATATACTATATATTACACGGGAAGGCTTGAAAATTATAGGTTTTCGTATTTCAACGTGTTTTTATACACATCGAGCAGTACACTCCCCCCGAATAAATATGACCGGTCGCGTTAAAGTTTCCTCATATATTTAACATGTGGAGACATGAACGCTGCGGTCAGATTTATTCGGGGGGAGTGTACATGTTAAACGGAATTCTACCTGACTGGGACTCAAACCAAAATCTTTGTTTTGCTGGGCCATGTGTAATGGTTATCATAATATAGTATACCATCATCAGTAAGCCAAAAAAAAAAATCTGTGTTCGAGTTCCAGTAAGGTGGAGGTCCTTTTAACATATACTACTCTATGAAAACACGGAAAAACCGGAAAATCTACCTTGTAATTTAAATATTGTTTTATAAACCAAAGCATGATATAATATATCACATTATAAATATACTAATATAAACGATAACACCTTGCGGGTATAATAATCTATACTACACGTCCCTATTTTACAAATATAATTTACAGAAACGATTAATCAAACATGAAAATATAAAATAAATAATTTTGTATGAAATTGTATCTTGCTTAATTAAATTTATATTTAATATAATATTATTAAACAATCTTTGATTATTTTAATACGTTTATATATATACGTGAAATATGCAGAAATTTAAATGAAAATCTGGTTTATAAGTGCGCTATGTTTATTTTACGATAGTATTTCTCTATGTTGTATATTCACAGTAAACATAAATATATAACTATAACCCTCAAAATGATATATCTGAATTTTACGTGCTAAATTGCCTTAAGGTTAGCTCGCAGATAAATGAGTATTATTATTATCTTTTTTTTTTTTTTTTTTTAATATATCTCCCTCTCTTTGCGCTGCGGTGATGATTAGGTTTTCATATTATTCAATACTCACAATACATTTACATCGCCTTTCATATTTAGTATTTCATCCAATGGAAAATCCCATTCAAATAAATAGACTAAGTAATTAAATTGTTGTTTATCCTATATATTACAGAATAATAATAATAATAATACAATTTCAATTTCCGTGTTTAAACGCTTAAGTAAATAATTTTGCTCACTATAAACTTGTTATTAAAATAAACCAAGAACTTTTTTTTATTATTATTATTTATTTGTTTGTTTTGAATTAATGAAATAAATTACTTAACATATAGTTGATCGACTAATCAAAGCTTCAATTTTCATTCATATGGTTAAAAGTGTGGTTAACAGTTAACAGTAAACGTATAAGGAAGCAGTAGATGAAAGAATACACAAATACAATATGTGTGTGATCGAGTTTATAATGTTCGTAATTTTTTTTTTTTTTTTTTTTTTTTTGTGCTCCAAACCACGATAAAATGGCAATCACCTCTAATGCTCTTTGAATAAAATTGCTTGAAAATTGATTTTAGGAGCAAGGAAACAGGGTCTATATACGAATATAATTTATTTAGCGTATATGTAATTTAGTGTCTGTTTCACACGGGAAGGTTTGAAAAGTAAGTTTGCGTGATGTTACTTCATGTTTTGTACTCCTCACCGAGTATAGGTTCAAGCCACTGCTGGGTGCGTATACGTGATGTGTGAGAGCACAACACGTTGCACGATGCATGTTTGCATGCATTCCATGACGACGCACAGCATTCGGGAGGTGCATGATTGATGTGATTGCACCTTTATATATCCATGGATTGCACCGACCAGCCTGACTAGACGTTTCCACGGTTTGTCTAGGCTGTCATGGTGAATGCCGGGCTGTAATTTATTTTAAATATATATATATATATATATATATATATATATTAGTGCGGTCGAAAAAAATCCGGATTTTGAAATCCGGGTAAAAAATTATCCGTTATCCGAATTTCTATCCGGATCACGATCCGGATCACGTGATCCGTATAATTTGATCCGGATCGTAATCCGGATAATTTTGATCCGGATCGCGATACAGATAATTTGGATCCGGATTATATTCGGATAATATTGATCCGGATAATTTGATCAAGATCGTGATCCGTTTAATTTTTTCCACATTAATGACCCAGATCACGATTTCATATAATTACAATAAATATTAAGCGGAAAAAAATCCGGATTTCGAAATCTGGATAAAAAATTATCCGTTATCCGATTTTCTATCCGGATCACGATCCGGATACATGGATCTGGATAATTTGATCCGGATCGTGATCCGGATTTAAAACGGATAAGTGAATCCGGATCAATAGATTCGGATAACTTTCTATCCGATATCCGGATTTTAATTTTATCCGGATTTTGACAGCACTAATATATATATATATATATATATATATATATATATATATATATATATATATATATATATATATATATATATATATATATATATATATATATATATAATATATATATATATATATATATTATATATATATATATATATATATATATATATATATATATATATATATATATATATATATATATATATATATATATATATATATATATATATATATATATATATATATTATATATATATATATATATATATATATATATATTTATTTATTTGTAAAATATTTTTAAAATAACATCAACAATATTAATTTTATTTTAAACCTCAAAATAGGAACAGGCAGAAAAAAAATGAATATCATATAACGATAAAAATATATATATTTGCATAAAATTTGACGTTCATTTTTTTTATAATAATGTTCATATATGTTTTCCAATTATAATCTCATACATACAATGTATGCATGCTCATTCGTTGATGGCTGTTCTCATATTTTGATTCATTCTCCACCCTCATATATATATCATAATACACTGCATTTGTCAAAGCTAATAAAACCAACCAACATACTGTGTGTGTCAGAGAGAAAGAGAGAGAGAGAGAAAGAGAGAACATAACAAGTTTTATTAAACCATTATTATTTTAATTGACTCTTTATTATACTGTATGTAATGTATTTTCACTTTATTTATATGTATATTATTATATACATCATGATTATACTGTTTTATAATAATGGATAAAAAAAAATTGCGACAAAGAGCGTATAATATTATATACAGCAAAATATTCGTAAAATTTAATAAAGCAATGACACAAGTCATAAAAAAATAGGGATTTTTATTATTTTTATAAACAAAAAAATAATAATATAAAAATGATAAAGTGAAAAATATTTAATTATATACATATATGAAAAGCTTTTGATAAAATTTCATTAATAATATAAAATTAATTAAGTATTTAATAAATTTAATATTGATTGAATTTTCTAATCGCTGTTTAATTATTCAAAGTGTTATAGGTTTATAGCTTTATTTTAAATAACAAAAAATAAAAAATAAAATAAAAACTTTTGTTAAAATTGTAGAAAATATATAAATATATGGTATTTAATATTATAAAATAAATTAAAAAATAATATACATACTATAAATTTACAATAAAAGTGATCATTGTTTTAATTAATTTTTTTATTTTAATTAAAATATAGAGAATAGATTAAATATTAACGTAATGAATTTTTATTTCAATTATTTTTACACGTAAGCTTTGCATGTGAACATGTGAACTTAAAATCAATACATGATTATACATTTGATTTCATATCACAGATTCAATGGTTTATAAACTTTGTACAATTAATGCTATACAGTTATGCAAAATTATTCAAGCTATCTACTGGCTTATCAAATATAAATCAAAAGTAAAATTGAATGAATTTGAAAACGTTGGTTATTAAATTGTTTATACAATGTTTTTCCGTATCGTACAAATAAAATGAAAGAGCGAAAGAATAAATAATATTAATTGATGTTATAACGGGTGATGAAATTTGTAAAAGTGTTAGTAACGGCCATCATTTAAATTTTTCAGTCTGTAGTAGTTTTCTCAAAGAAAAACAAAACACTGTAAAAATGTAAAAATTTGGAATTAGGGTACCCTTTTATCTTAATCATTTCATTTCCTACACTGCTTGCGTTGATTAACTATACCACACTGCATCTGTTATCCCCATTAATTCCCAAAAGGATTGGTTTGTGTTTCAATTTGGGCTTAAATTGCATG
The DNA here is from genome assembly GCA_949318235.1 of Ecdyonurus torrentis. Taxonomy (NCBI): domain Eukaryota; kingdom Metazoa; phylum Arthropoda; class Insecta; order Ephemeroptera; family Heptageniidae; genus Ecdyonurus; species Ecdyonurus torrentis. The sequence goes on from OX439130.1 coordinate 9,608,470, forward strand.
CTTTGGGCTTAAATATCTGGTTACGCACGCACGCACGCACTCACTCACTCACTCACTCACTCACTCACTCACTCACTCACTCACTCACTCACTCACTCACTCACTCACTCACTCACTCACTCACTCACTCACTCACTCACTCACTCACTCACTCACTCACTCACTCACTCACTCACTCACTCACTCACTCACTCACTCACTCACTCACTCACTCACTCACTCACTCACTCACTCACTCACTCACTCACTCACTCACTCACTCACTCACTCACTCACTCACTCACTCACTCACTCACTCACTCACTCACTCACTCACTCACTCACTCACTCACTCACTCACTCACTCACTCACTCACTCACTCACTCACTCACTCACTCACTCACTCACTCACTCACTCACTCACTCACTCACTCACTCACTCACTCACTCACTCACTCACTCACTCACTCACTCACTCACTCACTCACTCACTCACTCACTCACTCACTCACTCACTCACTCACTCACTCACTCACTCACTCACTCACTCACTCACTCACTCACTCACTCACTCACTCACTCACTCACTCACTCACTCACTCACTCACTCACTCACTCACTCACTCACTCACTCACTCACTCACTCACTCACTCACTCACTCACTCACTCACTCACTCACTCACTCACTCACTCACTCACTCACTCACTCACTCACTCACTCACTCACTCACTCACTCACTCACTCACTCACTCACTCACTCACTCACTCACTCACTCACTCACTCACTCACTCACTCACTCACTCACTCACTCACTCACTCACTCACTCACTCACTCACTCACTCACTCACTCACTCACTCACTCACTCATACAAACATGAACAATATTAATAAAGTTTAATACAATTACTTTTTCTTTTAATTTGTTAAAGTTCTCTATTTCATTCTTTATTATCATGAGAAGCCATGTAAATATTTTACTTCTAACTTGTTTGTATCTATCAAACTAAATCATCAACTGGTTCTGATGCAATATAAACGATCAAACGTTTTAATCTGTGTATACACTTTGAGGGTTGGGATTGTTTTACTGAAACCTTATAAAATATTATCGCGTTCTTACTTGCAATCTATAATTAAATCTCTTTGATTTTGTTAAACTTAATAGGTTTCTCTGTTATAAAACTGATATAATACATCAACATTTTAGTCTTAATAGATTATTTTTTTATATCAATTAAGGTAGGATACTGAAACAATAAAATATGATTATAAAGCCACTACAATTCAAAATATCTTCGTAATAATTATGCTAGCTCATTTTTAGCACAATTTGTTCAATACAGCATAATTTATGCTATATGCTGCATAATAACTATGTAAGATATTATCATAAATATTATGTTGTATACAGCGTAATTATCTATGTTGTCCTGATTTAGCATTATTTATGCTATAATGACATAAATGCAGCATAAATTAAGAAGTTTATTCTTTCCATGTATATCAAAGAAGAAAACAAATGTTATTAAAAGCCATACACGGAAAGAATAAGTTACATAATTTATGCTGCATTTATGTCATTAGAGCATAAATGATGCTAAATTATAACAACACAATTTATTGTGCGTGCCGTATGAGCGCATAATGCAATTATAACAATAATAATGGTTCATGCTAGAGCTAAATATTGGCTAACGCTGCATTTCGATATACACGTATTATACACTCTGGCCAAAACAAAGTCGTTCCCGCCAAAAGATGTATCAGTGGTGCTAAACCAATCAGAGAGCGTGTTATAAACCTATACTAGCCAATCACAGTTGACTTTACATTGTTAATTACACTGTATCCGCTTGAACTAGTATTGGGAAAAGTGTATAGCCTTGCAATTATTACTAGACTCGATATATATTTGTATAAACATCCAAGGTGGGTTTTATATACAAATACACAATTTTATAAACATGAATGCATTACTTAATGAAAACACATCTTGAAATGGCATAGATTACCAATACTTGACAATATTTATGCTATTTTAACACACAGTAATTGTAAAGTATAGCTTAAATTATGTTGTATTGAACAAATTGAGCTGAAAATGAGCTAGCATAATTATTATACGGTGTTTATTTTTGTCCGTGCATATACCACATGAAACAACGTGGTGCTTTTTAATAATTTAAACCGAAGTAGATCTCCAAAACTGATGACAATTTTTAGCAGAATGTAAATATGTCCCCACTATTGAGCGTCTTAATATTGTTTGGTGCTATTTGCGTGACTCATATTGAATATTGACGTCAGAAACAGGCAAAAATAGTAAAAAAAAAAAGTTGTGCGGTTTGCATATACGTCAAAATTTTTGCATCTCTGCTACGGCGCTACACTTGGGTTTTGCACCTCTTTGGGTGTTTTCTTCTGGTCTATTCCTTTAATATATATATGAAAAATGGGATTTTATTGAAAGAAAAATAATTAAATAATTTTTAGTAATTATGATTTATTTTAATAATACTTTTTTCTCATATACATATAGTATAATAGTTAAATATTTTTTTTTACATTCATTTCTCTATTATATTTACACATTTCTAATAAATTACACATAGACAAATCCACATTATATATAATTTAGTCACATGAACAACAATATTTTAAATCTAAAGTTACAAGGAATTCATATAATATCAAGAGTCAAAATAAATTAGGGATAAAATTAAATCTTGTAAATGAGAGTATTTTTTTAATTTGCAGTAAAAAAAAAAAAAAAAATTATTTATAGAATGACTTATAAATCTGTCATACATTATGCTACATATCACAATAACTTTTGTCAACGAAATAAAAAATGAAAAAATATAAATTATAATAATAAAAATAAAAAAAAGGGGAAAGGAAAAGGAAAATGATAGTAAATGAAAATTTTAACGTTGATATTTAGAAATAAAAATATTTCTTAGAATTTTTATTTTTTAATTTGCTTTGAATTTTTTTCTTTTGTATAACGAGAGCATCTTTTATATTGATTTTTTTTTATATATATTTCTGCAGATAATTGTTTTAAACATTATTAAGTTAACAGTTGATTCTATTATAATCATATTTATCAATTAATTAATTTTAAAAAACGTTCAAAATATCTGTCAGAAATATAAAATTCAGAATAAAATAAGGAATTTAAATATAAATTTATATTAAATTACCTGAAATATAATAATATATTTATTTATATATATAATATATTATTATTTATTTAAAATCTTGCGAGATCCAAATAATTTTTACAAAAGGATACGCAATTAATATTTTATTTTTAAAATCCAAATACACATATATATATAAGTTATACAATTTATTATTGATTGCTGAAATATTTATCTTTCAAATGAAGATATTAAAAGAATAAAAAAGAGTTATATTATTAATTAAAAGTTTCATTTTGTTGGGCCGTTATACATATATGTATAATATTAATATGTTATATTATTGCACAAAAATGGTTGATGTATATATATTATATTTAATTATATACTAATACTAGAATGAAAGATTTAATTATATATAATTATATTCAAGCAACTTCTACATCTGAAGATTCATCACTAAGAAGATGGTCACGTAATAAATGTGGAGGTGCACGACTTGAAGAAACCTCACCTGGTCGAGGAGGTTCTGTATCTGAAGTACCTCCATCTGTATGACTCCTCTGATCATCGTGTATCTTACGTAGTCTTTCTTGTTCCTCTCGCTTTTGTTTGCGCCACTTTGCACGTCTGTTCTTGAACCAAACCTGGGGACAAAAACAAAACAGAAGTTTATAAATTACATTCATTATTTTAACCGTCACGTAATATATCTCAGTCAAAAATGGTCCTAAATACTGTATTTCTCATATAATAATATTATAATCCAATCTTTAATAATATAAAAGATTATGATTTATATAAAATATGTGTTTCTTTTAAGAAACTAGTTCAGAGGGTTCCAAGATATATTTTGATTTACAATGTTTCATAGTGTTTCTAATTTTCTTGTATTCAATAATGTAAAGTATAAGCCTATAAATCAAAAGCAATATTATATATATATATATATATATATATATATATATATATATATATATATATATATATATATATATATATATATATATATATATATATATATATACATATCACTCTAATAAGAAAGTGTATTCTAATAAAAGCATTGGATTCACGCGTTTGATGTAAGTGGTCAAATTTATTTTTTTTCACACTCGTGTTTAAAGCCCTTGTCAACTTACTATTTATCATTTAGAATACTAGACTGATAATTATCATACCTTAATGTCCATGAATTAGACACCATCACGTGGATTTTGTATTTATTTTCATTTATTTTTATTTTTGCGGTTATATCACGTATCTGACGTCACAATGTACCACCGCCAATCACAGTCACCGCTCTGATCACGTAATAAATTTAAGCCCCTCTCTCAAGTTCTTTGCCCCTATCATGGCCTTATCGGTACATCGTGACGTCAGATACGTGATATAATCGCAAAAAGGAAAAAAAATACAAAATCAACGTGTTGGTGTCTAATTCATGGATAATAGGTATGGTAATTATCAGTCCAGTATTCTAAATTATAAAAAAGTAAGTTGACAAGGGCTTTAAATTTTATACATTATAAAAAAGGTTATAAGTTCATATAGTGTTTAAATATCTTAAACAAAATAAAAACTTAAATTTACATTCTTTATTATTGATTAATTATTTAAGCATTTTCAATGTTATCTTAAGATTGTCTGCTTTCTTCTCATCTAAATTGAAAAATATATTTAAAACTTAATCAATCAAGAGTTGTTATTGACTTATTATAAAATTAAAATTAAATAATCGTCTTTATTTAAAAATATAGAAAAAATTTCATTTTTGATGTTTTAAGTAGCGGATTTTAATTTTATACTTATATAATTAAGGAAGAATTTTGGTGAGAAATGTAAATTAATTAAGTATTCTCTTGCATGTGAGAATATCATATACACCAGTATATTATAACATCCCCTCTGTGTTGTGGTGTTTAGACTGTGAGTGAATTTGCCGTGGGCCACATAACCACTCGCTTTCACGCCTCTTTGCAAGGTGTATATATCTGCCCGCAAACATGGAATATTTTATAAGAGAAATACTTTTTGTCAAAAATAATAATTTAAGCAATTGAATAAAAAAAATGAGTAATATACATTTTTAAAAATCAATGTATATCTATCTTTGAACTCAAATCAAGTATGATTAATTTTCAATTAACTGTGTGAGGTTTGAACAGCATATAAAATATATAGGTTAATTATTTTTATTTGGTAATATTATTAATTATTTTTTAGTAAAAATCTAAATTCTAACATTGATTATATTTTATTTACAAAGATTTAATAATAGTAAAATTATGAGAATGTAAATTCTCAAACAACATTAAAAAAAGCGTCGTAAATATTTCAGTTACGTTATATCATATCGAAATCACTCAAAAAAAGAGTGCATAACTTAATCCTAACTTATTTGAGATAAACACTTTTGAGTTATACGTTATGAGCAGCTAAAACAATGCATTTTAGCAAATTATTAACAATAGCTAATTTAACCTAAAATAGTCTAAAATAAATGAAAACAACTCAAAACAACTTAAATTAGCTATTGTTAATTATTTGCTAAAATGCATTATTTTAGCTGCTATTAATATCTCAAAAGTGTTTATCTCAAATAAGTGAGTATTCGTAACTGAAGTTATGCACCCTTTTTTGAGTGATTAAAAAAAAATTAATTAAATTTAAAAAATTGTAGAAGATTCTTTTATACTATAAAGGCTTTCCTTATATAACAAATAAATACCCTATGCAGGGTCGGATTGAGTCTGCGCAGGAATAAGTAGAAACAGCACAAAAGAGGTGCTGATCAACCGAGGCACAATTTTGTTTCAACCATTATATAACTATTTTATTTCCAGTCTTAGAGGCTAAAAGGTTGGGGGTTAATCGGAAAATACCGTCCTCCTCTTAATACCGATCCAATCCTGACCGATTATTATATACGTATATAATAACATGTTATTTAAAACAATATATATGCTTTGCATAATATGTTATTATTCTTATAATTTTTACTAACAGTTTAAATAAAAACATATTGTCAAAAACGTAAGTAAAAATAAACAACAAAATACACAATATATAGCCACAAATATTCATCATTCTTTGTTTTTCAATTTTATTCATATTCTTTAAAAATTAAAATTGTTTTTACAGAATAATAACGTTGTATTTTATTATTTGTAAATTTTAATACATACATTTTTTTTAACTGAATATAAAATTATATAGAAGCTCATATTAAAAATGAATATATATATATATATATATATATATATATATATATATATATATATATATATATATATATATATATATATATATATATATAATGTTTTTGTAAAAGAATAAATAAGCCAATTACCTTTTGAACATATAAAACTGGAAAAATATAATGATTTATTATACTAACAATCACTTTATATGAAAAAAAAAATAATATAACAATAATTTGCAATAAAAATGTCAAACATTACATTATAATGTAACCTTTTCATTGTGTATAACAATGAAAAAAAATTAATATTATATAATATTTTCTTTTACGTCAAAAACTAACAAGTGAATATATTTAATATAAATAAAATATAAGAACATTTCATATTTTAATATTAAATGAAATATAATTCAATTATCATATTAATTTTTCTTTTGTATATATATAAAACGTGTTGTGTTCTTATAATAATAATAAGTTAGCTGTCTTAAACATAAAAAAGATTTTTATTATTATTTTTAATAGAATGAGAAAAGCAGCTAGATAGAAAATTGGCTTTTCAAGTGATGCGTATTGTAGTGTTTTTGTATAAGTAAATACCAAGTAGGTTTGTGATTTAGTGGTTCTAGTCAAGTACTTGTGGTAAAGCGAGACCACCCTGATTCCTTCTTAAATTAAGCCTAGTTTGGAGTGTAAAAAGCGCCATATATATATATATAGAAAGAGGGTGCGAATTTTTCAGCTATTGAGTATATCACACGAAGCAGAATATCGCGCGTTCAACCATCTAACTCGGCACGAGAGAGAGAGAGAGAGAGAGAAAAGTGGATGCGGGAGAAGAGAGAACAATTTTCAGCCCTTTTCATGCCATGATAAGTACTTGAGAGACAATAGAGGTTAATAATAAAGCACACACACACATATGCACTTTACCATAATAATAATAATAATACGACATCATACACTTCTATAGTATAATGTCTTTTAACAATATATAAAATAGTTTTTGTTTCGAGTTAATATATTATACTTATATAGTTACTTATTTTCATATTTATGTTATCATTCATATAGCTTAATATAAGTTATAAGGTTATTATTGTTGAGGATTACTTTAAAAGTCTGATATTTTTTATTTTAATGTAAATTTATATTATTTGCAAGTTTAAATTATAATAATAAATGATATGGCGTAGCTACATTTTATATATTATATATTCGTGTAATATAAAACATAAAAACCTTATGATTATTCTTTGTCTTTGTTAATATATAATTTAAATAGTCAGAAATTAACATTTGTGACCTAATTAACAGAAAATTTTCCTCTTATAATTCATGTAATTATACTTGATACTTGATACAACGCTGCAGCTCATCTCTCTCTCTCTCTCTCTCTCTCTCTCATTCTCATTCTCATTCTCTCTCTATATATATCTACTTTATTTCATTGTTAGTTTTTTGTTTCTTTTAATTTGCTCTCTCTCTCTCTCTCTCTCTACATTGAAGTTTTATCTGAGACTGCGGTTCGTTCTCCAGGGGATACAACCCTCCTCCTCCTCCCTCACAGTCAACGTTTTGGTAGACACAAGTGATTACGACTCGAAGTGGCCAACTCAATTTCTAACCCAAACCTTCTTTCCACTCTCAAAACTTTTCTAAATCAAACATTCGCCTTGAATCCCTGAGGCGGATTACAGGATTTTTTTTTTCATCTCTGTTACGATTTTTATACACATTTTCTCTCTCTCTCTCTCTCTCTCTCTCTCTCTCTCTCTCTCTCTCTCTCTCTCTCTCTCTCTCTCTCTCTCTCTCTCTCTCTCTCTCTCTCTCTCTCTCTCTCTCTCTCTCTCTCTCTCTCTCTCTCTCTCTCTCTCATTCAACCAACACTCGTTTGCTTGCCTAACTCGCTTTGCTTACTTTGTTCATATATACTACTTTCTCTCTCTCTCTCTCTCTTTCATTCTACTATTAATAAATACAATCAGTGTCCTGAAATAATTTGTCTGTTTACATAACGTCCGAAACCCAGATTATTCTATTACAGAGTATCAACATTAGGGGTTAATTTTGTTTAGTCTGAAAACATTTCATTGTTTCAAGTGGATCAAAAATTCAACGGAGGGTTAATTACACTGGCTGCTACCATTGATCGTGGAGAGAGAGAGAGAGAGAGAGAGAGAGAGAGAGAGAGAGATGGGGTATACCAAAGCACACAAGGCAGCAGTAGTGAACCTTGGGGTGGGAATGAAGAGTCGAGAGAGAGAGAGAGAGAGAGAGAGAGAGAGAGAGAGAGAGAGAGAGAGAGAGAGAGAGAGAACACCGAGAGTAAAAAAAATTACTTCATTCTCTTTCTCTTCGTGAGTTAAACACCTAGCCCTTCAGATAAACTTCATTAATGTTAAATTAATTAATTATAAAAGAAAATTTCCATAACAGCTAAATTTGTTAAAAGATAAGTTAAATAAACTGAAGCTTTATATCATATCGCGTATATGCCATTCTACTATGGTCTATGGCCAACATTATAAGAAAATGTGTTCACCGGGTTGCGTAACGATCAGGGGCTTGTAGAATTTTGTTAAACGTATTATTAAAATTAATATAAAACCCCTAAAACTATTTAATTATTTTAAACCATTTTTAAATTTAAAATAACAAAAAGAAAAATTAAATATATATATATATATATATATATATATATATATATATATATATATATATATATATATATATATATTATATATATATAAAATATATATTTCAATCTTGCAAGTTTTATTTTTAAAATATTTTTTTAAAAATAATCATTTTTATTGTTTTTCTTTAGAAACTTTTCATATTAAAAAACCCACTTAAGCTTAACTAATTATAAAGTTAATAACATAAAATTCCATTTAATATTTTTGTTTTTATATTAAATTAAATAAAAATCAACTTTATTCATTTTTTTTTTAAATATTATTTTTATTATAATCCAAAAACCTCTTGAAGCATTTTTTTTAATGGAGAGATTTATTATTTTTATTCTTGCTTAGTTTTCTCTAAATTCTTTTCCTTATTCTTATATCACCCTCTATATTTTCTGTAATTTTTGTTTCTTTTTTAGTATATATATATATATATATATATATATATATATATATAATATTCTTGGCTCAATCTCTCACTCCCTCTCATACTCGATTCGACTGGCAGTTTCATCCGCTATCAAAACAATCCGAGATCCCTCGAGTAGAGGCAAAAGCGGAGCGCGGGCGGACGGTATAGCACGGCGCGGCTGCTGTGTTTTCCCTAACTCCCCCCAAAAACTCCTCCCCCCTTCCCCCCAACCCCATCACCCACTTTGCTACTGTTAAACCAAGTATTATAACAGAGGCTTGCTAACTCAATCCGCACTAATGGGGCTTTATACGGATATTCACCCTGCTGTATATCTAGGCATCTCTCTCTCTCTCTCTCTCTCTCTCTCTCTCTCTCTCTCTCTCTCTCTCTCTCTCTCTCTCTCTCATAACACTGTAGTGGCGAGGAGAAGTAAATCTGACTGTTGATGATAGCCTATATATATTCAGCAAGAAACGACGGCACATGCAATATGTTAGCAGAAGCTTAAAATCTCACATACAAAATGGATTTATATATAATCATCCTCACCTGAAAAAACATAAAAATTATCTCAATAATTTTTATACTAATTATTTAATAATATTTTCATACTATACATTTATCATTTTAATATTTTATGACTTTAAAAAAAAGTATTATTATTAAAATGCATTGTAAAATATATTAATAATAATATATAAATAAATGTATCTTATAAAAAAAAATATGTAATGAAGAAAAAAAAATCTGCAAAAGTTAAAAAATAAACACCTGCTGGATAAGTTTTTCCTTCATCTTATTCCTTGGTATTTTTTTTTTTTTTTTTTTTTTTTTTTTAGTCTTCTATATAATTAAATTTTTATACTTCACTGTTTGAAGATAATATTATGAGAAATCAATTCTCTATATATTATAAGAGGGCAGACACTTATAAACCATATAAATCTGAATTGCAAATGTGCTCATCAGTATTACATTTTGCTTGATGGCTCAAAAAGAAAAGTTGGAAATTTCATCAGCACTTTTTTCTTACGCTTCACAGTACATTTGATATTGCTTTCTATAATTGTGATATATAATATATATACATCTTTGAATAAGAAATATTACCTTTATAGAATCTTTCTATTTTGAATAATTAAATGGTTGTTTTTTAAACTTTAATAGTTTTTTTTTTTTTCATTTAAATAAAATATCATTTTCTTTCAAAGAAAACTTAAATACTAAAATATTCACTGTATAAATCTTGCTTATTTAAAATAATAATAATTTACATTATAATTACATAAATAAAATGTATATTAAATACTATTGTTTTTAGTAATTTTATAAATTTAAATAATAATTCAAAATAAATGGATTTTTACATTTAATGACATAATTTTTATATATAGTATAGTATAAATGTTTAGTTATTATAAAATAACAAAATATTATAGAATAGTATAAATATTTATTAAAGATCAATATAACTTGTTAAAACACATAATTTGTGTTATAAAATAATAATTAAAATTCAATAAAAAAAAAAGAAAGGTATAATATGTATAAAATTTACAATAATAATTTTTATAAACATATATGATATTTTATTTGTATGATTTATAATTAATAAGTTTGTTCATTTATTATATAAAATAATAATAATGATCAAAATAATAATGACGATGGTTTTAACAAAATTTTATATTTATCTATATACACCAAAATGTTTAAATAATATGTTCATTTTATTATTATTATTAATTTTTATTTATTTTATAATAACAAATATTTTCCATGTCATTTCTCTAATTAGCTTTATAATAATTATTATAAGGTTGATTGCTCTATTTTAATTTCAAATATTGTTTTCGCTCTACTAGATGCTGAACTGATTAAATTCATTATGCTCGACTGTTCGCCTATATACAAAAGCTCTAATTGTTTGTATCAACGACGTGTATATATTAAAATATAAATTTTATATATATCAAAAGTCACATAGAGATTATTATAATAAAAATAATAATAATGTATATATTTGCATATGGAATTTACAATTCAGTTTAAATACTGTAGAGTTTTTTTTTCTCGTATATAGCTTTTTATTTGCATTTTTTGTTAACTATATATAAAAGGAGATGTATATTATACCAAGCATATTGAACTTTTTTTATTATTATTTTAAACCTCACTTTTTAAAAATAAAAATGTTTTATAGAGATTTATTTGGTATGAATTTTTAATAATTCTTTTATATATTGCTAATAATCTGTTTTTGTTTTTTTATAATCTTTCATTTTTCAATTATAATCTTAAATCGGCAGTCCAGACAAAATAAATATGCCTTTTTAATTCATTAACCACAAAATAGGATTTTTATTAATTACAAATATTTTGTCCACACAGTAGCTTATAGGGTAGAGTTCATCTCCTATACTGAGTACTGAGTGAGAATGTCAGATCGAATGCGCGCCACTATTGTGCCTGGAGAAGACTGCACAACTAGACGCCGTCATTTGAAGTACATTACGCATCTAGTTCTGCAGTCACCTCCAGGCGCAATAGTGGCGTGCATTCGATCTGAAATCCCCACTATAGGAGATGAGCTACTGTGTTTTGTCCAATAATGCCAATTATGACGCCTTTTAATTTATGCAACCTGCACAACCTTTTCTATAAGGTGGTTGCATTCATGTTAAACTCAACGCCATAAGTTAGTACTAAATAACATGGGCCGGTATCGGAAAATGATACAGTTTAAAAATACTTAGCATTTTTTTTTTTTTTTTTTTTTTTTTTTTTTTTTTTTTTTGAGAGAGCATTAATGCTGTTTACAAGTTGAATTAGCTTTTCAAGTATTCGAGAAAAATAATAATGACAATGACAAAAAAAAATACTTATTTTCTAAAGAAATTATTGAAACCTATGTTTTTCCAATGCTAAGCAATGTTATTCGTGTCTCAATTTCTCAATTATGGCATCAAAGAGCATTTATTATGACGTCATGCGCACACACCCTATTGTAAGCTGAAAATCCTGATATATGACTTCAGAATTGTTTGAATTTGTTTTGCCTAATTTGCAGTTTTATTTTTTATTTTTTTCAGTATAATGAAATTTGAAATAAAGCACTTAGTTTAGGTGTCTCATTTTGGGTTCAAGGTATTAAAAGGGCATGTTGTTTGGTCAGGACGGTAGAATTAATGTTCGCCTATTTCTTTGTATTTGTAGCAGCAAGAAGGACAAGATAGTGCTACATGGTCCATTCTATTATAATCAGGCATCTTCTGGGGGGGGGGGGGGGGGGAGTCCTGCATTTTATGGTAATAAGTAAGAAACTAACAAACATAGTTTTAATCGACGAACGAACGAACGACGAATCAACGAATAAATAAATAAATAAATAAATAAATAAATAAATAAATAAATAAATAAATAAATAAATAAATTAATCAATAAATAAATAAATATCTTTATATTTAATATTATACAATTGAAAGGGCGAGGTTTAGAACTGGAAAAATTCATTATACAAAGGAAAGCCCGGGACCAATGAGACCACAACGATATATTATATTGAAATTTTGAGTTTGTGTTATTCTACGGTTAAATGACGAGGATCTAATTTGAATTGAAGTAATGTTTATTTAAAATATACTCTATAGTGAATGTTCTATACATACATGTATAATAATTAATATTTATATAAAAATTATTTGTTGTGGGTGACAAAGAAGAATTGTTGTCAATAATTTTAATTTTTTATCATAAACTCTGAGCAAACATTTTTTTTTACATATATATTTCAAAATAATGATTCTTTATATAACCTAAACTCACTCATAATATTTTATTATTATTAATATACTCCCTCATTGTTTAGAAACAAAAGTATTAATTTTTAAACACTTTATTCTCTCTGAATAGCTTATTGATAAATTTTTATTTTATTGTTATTATAGGAAAATACAAATGTAAATTAATTATTTATTCCCCTATATATATATATATATATATATATATATATATATATATATATATATATATATATATATATATATATATATATATATATATATATATATAATATACAAATTTAGCATTGTAATAATTATTGTTATATAAGCTATGTTATTCTTTATAAAAACAGAGAAACAAACCTGGATATTTATATATTATATAAAATGTTATATTAGCTGGTCAACTTTTCCAACTCGTTTGAATAACATCATAATGTACTACCCAGTATATGAGTTGTAGTATATATAAAATACATATGTATAACATACAAACTCGAGTATATATACAGTGATTAAAAATGTTTGGCATTGTATTGTGTGGTTATACCCGAGTATAACAAAACAATTGTTTCAACTTTTATTGAAAAATGTATACTGATTTTATATTATGTCCATGTAATAATACAATAAAAAAAACAACACTACATACCAAGCAAATTTTTTTTAAAAACAAAAATGATTTTTCTGTGTGTTTTATATTGTTTTCAAAAAAGAACAATAGATTCATGGTATAATAGACAATGTAAACAGATTTTAATACAAACATTATGAGATAAATTAACCGAATTCTGCACATTTTTTTTTATTATTATTTTTCGTTGTATATATAGGGGTTGGCTTTTTTTGTTTTTGTTTTTATACTTATATATATATATATATATATATATATATATATATATATATATATATATATATATATATATATATATATATATATATATATATATATTTAATAATAAAATGAACCCTATGAGAGTCACATTTCAGATCATGAAAGGTTTCTATTCATCGTTGCATATATTATATAATATAGAGTATTTATATATCGATGTTGGGATGCAGAAATGCGACCGATGAGAAAAATCATGCATGATAAAAACCTCATGATTTTTCTCATCGGTCGCATTTCTGCATCCCAACATCGATATGTTGTATATTATATAATAATATACTACAAAAGTAAAGCATTTCAGACGTATAAATAAAATTGAAGTATTGAGTAACAATAATATATATATACACACACATATATATATATATATATATATATATATATATATATATATATATATATATATATATATATATATATATATATATATATATGTAATTTTTGATTGATTAATTCGTAATATGATCTTGCTTATATACAATAAACACAATCATAATAATTTTTGAAACAGAGGGAAACAAATAAAAATATTTATAAATTTAAAAAATATATATAGGTTTAATATATTGTTATCGTGACGTAAACAATATTAATTTTTCATTTGTCATATTATTATTATTTTTTTGCTTTTTCTTCTTCTTTTCTTTTATTTTCAAATATTTTAAATTTTAAAAAAATTATATAATAATATATTTATATAAAACGCACATAAAAATATATGAAATCCAACCTGAAATACATTCTATAACTGGGCGTATTGAATTAGATTAAATATTAAAATATTCCATTCTTTATCCTTTCATTTTGTTTGTATCATACATATGTATACTTTTATGGTACTTAATTAAATGTCAATATAATAAAAAGAAACATATTAAATATAGCATGGGGGAGAATTATTATACATTTTTTAACAAAATAATTTTTCATATATTTTTAGATGATTCTAATGTTATAGCTCCTCGTGTAAATATATTTTTGCATATATTTACGTGTATATTATATTTTAAAATTATTTTGTTAATGTTTGTTTTTAATTTATAGTCAAATTTATATATAAGAAGCACATGTTTTAGAATTATTTACTTACTTATTTTATTATTAATATTTTCTTTTTTTATATAACCTTTTCTTGTTTTATGCGTGAAAGAAAAGGCTAGGAAATTTAAAAAAAAGGCTTTATAATAGTGCATTTATTACATAATAAATTATACTTTTAATCCATTTACATAAAGAAATCAAATTTAAGTTATATTTTCGGGAGAAAATTATATCATGCCGCGCGAATAATATTATATATGAAGACGACCAAAATTTTTTTAATATAGGGGGTTAATTTTATTTCAATTCTAAAGGAGAACATTGTTTATTGTCTTGAATCGATTTATACGTGAATTTCTAATTTTTTTAATACATTAATTCTAAATTAATTTTTGAAATTTGAAAAATTACATCGGTACATTATGCATTTTCAGAGCATAATATAGGAAAACGTTACTGCCGACCATGGTGTCATTTTGCGACTTTCAAGCATTAATCAAAATACTTAATAAACTCAAAAAGTATAATATAGACATTCGAATATCTATTGATTCAGGATGATATCTTCTTTTATAGTATGCAATAAAATTACCCCTCAAATTTATATTAAGTCTTCCTCATTATATGATATATACTTTTATTATATACAAATATTTTTATTGGTATAATATTGGCATTAATTTAAACGCGAATCAGAAACTGAAGGAAATGGTTTTAAAAAATTATTATATACGTCAATATATATATTTGAAAATACTTTTCCTACCTTTGTATATATGAATATATAAAAAATTATAACTCTGGAATTTATAATGTTCATATCTCTTTATTTTTATATTATAATATATAGTATAATATTTGAAGAAGCTGCCTATTCGTCAGTAAATATCATCACAATAAAGAAAGCCGTATCCATGGCAACAACCTATAACAAAAGCCGTCACATGCACGTCTATATAATTCTCTAAAATTGATACAAAAATACCTATATGGGATTTTTTTTTCTTCTTCTTTCTTCTGTTTCTTCTATACGTGCAAGTTTAGAATATAAATTGAGATAAATCATGTGTGATGCTTCACGTTTGAGCAAATATATCACATCATTTTATATTATATATATAGACTGGCGTATGCAAATTTTTAAATGTTTTTATATATACACGGAAAATATAAATTTAAGAAATTATTCAGATACATATTATATAAGTAACTCTTCAAAACAAACTAATAACTTGTTTAAAAAAGTTTAAACAGTAACTCATTAGTATAAACGTAATTTCAGCGGTTACATATATGTAACTTTTTAGATCTTTAAAAAACTGTGTATATTGAATTTATTGAAAAAAAAACAAAAACAAAAAAAATGGTCTAAATAGTAACTCTTTAGATATATTTTCCATGCACACAATGAAATTAACATTAAATTTATATATAAATAGTAATAATATCAATAATTATTATATGATATATTTGATTTTATCAAATCAAAAATCAAATCAAAAATTTTATTGACTAATAAATGTACAACTGATTTGAAGCCGACTATAAGTGATTTCACTTACTCTTCCGCTTCCGTTTCGACGTACTGAGCATGCGTAATAAAAAGTAGAAACGGAAGCGGATGTGACAGAAATTGATTATAGTCAGCCTCAAAACAGTTGTTCCTTTATTAACCAATACATTGAAATGTTGATATAATTTTAAGTATACTTATAATAATGTAAAATAAAAAAATTATTTTTATATGAAAATAATATTAAACATTTTTTTTATATTATAATAACAAATTTATATAAATGTTATTATCTTATAAATAAAAGAGAATTTTAATTAAATATATAAAATTTTAAAAATAATTGTTTTGTAGAATAAATTTTTTTTAATAATAAAAATAATAACTTTTTTTTTCTCTTCTTTCTTTGAGTTGTACAACTGTTTTATCATTAGCGTAAAGCTGGTTGCATTTGAATTATTATCTCACTAACTACGGCAGTTATATCTGCTAAGTCAATCGAATTTAATATGTCTATGTTTGTGTCTCTATGTTCAATTTAAGTCCTTTAATGAGCAGATACTGTAACTTATTAAGTTTTCCAGCATAACGACTCTTTTGATCTTGTTTGAATGTTATATTATATTACATTATATACTATTATATTATATATTATATACCCAGGTATAATTTATATATTAATTTACTGTTTTATATACAAAAATATAAAATATTTAACGATATAACAAAGTAGAAATGATATTGCCATATTAAAGTCAAAATAATGTAATAAATTACTTAACAAAGTGTTTGTCAATAATGCTCTCTCTCTCTCTCTCTCTCTCTCTCTCTCTCTCTCTCTCTCTCTCTCTCTCTCTCTCTCTCTCTCGTCTCTTGACTTATATAATATACATTCTCAAATAGTAGACATATATTACAACATTATATAATAATATCTTCTTCTTATTTCTCTGTATGTTATATATATATATAAAATAATATGTCACAGTATATAACTTTTGTATCTTATATTTTCTCTTTGAACTTTGAAGCGTAAATAATGAAAAAGTCGACAAGAAGATGACGACAAGAAACGAGACAAAAGATGCTAATTTATTGCAAATCTTTGACAAATAAAAATTTATATAAAAAGTGTAGGAAACAAAAGAAGCTTTTGCCTTTTTCCTCTTTTGTATATATAATATTATATATCATGGATAAATAGATATAGTTTACTTCCATATTGGAGTCATGACATTCTGTCATGTATATATGAATGCATGTTTGGGGAAACAAGGATAACCGGTTTGTTTCAGATCAACTAAGTGGAAATAACATGGCTTGTTCCCTTTTACAAAGAGTAACAACCAATGAAATCGTCTCCATTATAGGGGTGGAGCTTTTTATCAATATATAATACAATTTAATGATAAAGAGAAAACGTGTTTACGATTATATAGCATAATATATTTCATATATATATTTTTTTGGAAAATACATCAACTCTATAAACTGATGATTGCAGGAAATTATATTTACAATAAAATGGAAAATTAAAAAATTCCATAAAAAAATTCAAGACTTTATTTTCAGAAATATTATTTCCATTTATATTTTCAGTCTCAAAATAAAATAAATTTTAACAATTTTTTTCTTCTTTGAAATTTTAGAATGAAACCTTTTTGTGATCCGTATATACACAAAACAAAAGCAAAAAGAAATCTTTTTGTGTAGCTCATTGTTTCGTGATATACTGTAAAAAAAAAACTAATAATAATATGGCAAATAAAATAAAGGTTCGTTTTCATATTAATAAATTCTTATAGGACAAAAAGTATCAGATATTATGGATGTTCAATTTAATAATTAAATTTAAAAAACACACATAGGAAATAAGATAAACCAAAACCATATAAGATAAAAAGGAAATAAACCATCGTATTTAAGTTTGATCAATTTGAATGAAAAGAATAGGAGAAACCAAGCAAGGGCCTTACCATAGTAAAGAGAGTTCATAGCTCAGTGAAAATCTTGGTATAGCACAGATATAAAAAAACTAAAACATTGGAAATAAACTCCAATTCCACTTTTGGCCGCAACTAATTAACAGCGTGTTATACCTTGTCTGCAAAGGCATTTTGGATACCTTCTCCCTAAACTGTGCTCCAAGAGATATGTTATAAATGCTTTATGTGTTATATAGGCATAACACACTCCATCTCTCCCTTGGAGTTTATTGCCGAAATATTTCCAATATGTGTTAGTTTTTTATATCTGTGCTACCAAGATTTTCGCCAAAATATGGGACTCTCTTCACTATGGTAAGGCCCTTGCTGGTTTCTCCTATCCTTTTCTTTCAAAATTATCATTATTATAATATATTATATATTATTATTATTATAGGATTTTTTTTTTTTTTTTTTTTTTTTTTTTTTGAAAGGGCAAGGTTTAAACCTGACAAAACGTTGTATTATTATAATCATTTTTTGCAATGTTTTATATATTTAAAGGCTTAGACAACATGAAAACAAAAGCATTTACATCACAAAACACTTGATGGGACTCTCATAATAATATTAATTGGTCTCAAAACCCAACTGTATATAGCGTCGTAGCAGTGATCAGAAAATTTCAATTTATGCAACCCGCACAACATTTTCATGCTAGTTTTTGCCTGTTTCTGACTACGTCATAAACATAAATACTCACGCAAATTGCATACTTTACAGTTTTTCACGCTGTCTTGTAGGGCCACATTTGCATTGTGCATGGTAAAAATTATCATCAGTTTTGTAAATCCCATTTTGTGTTTAATAAATCGAACATGTTTGTTTTATGTTTTCTATGCCTTTAATATAATAATTAGTCATTTTGTTCCTATAGTACTTCTAACACAACAATAATAATAATTTTAAATTTTCATTTTGTATTATTTAAGTAATAAAGTGTTGTAAAGTTAATTTAGAAATTTACTATATAAATGTAAAGTATAATATTTATATGAAACTTACATTATACTTAAGGCTATTTCTCAAGATTTTCTCATCATTTAAATTATTAAAGTAAAGAGTTCACTTTATATATAAAATAATACAATAAAATCAAAAGCTGTAGGCTATTATGGTACATATAGTATAATATAATAATGTAACTATTATATATAATGAAAATTATACAATAAGTGTTTAAGTTTTGTCCAAGAAAATATATTAAAACTAATATACTTTCTAAAAACTTTTGTTTGTTCTTTCCTTATATTAATAATGTCCACTTTTGTTCTATAATATAAGGTTATTATTTAAGATTGGGTAAGTTTTGAGAAAGTAAGTATACCATAAAGTTTTGAGATGACCGCAGGACAAAAGAAAAGACAGAGATGAAAAAAAAAAAAAAAAAAGGGTAAAGTCAACACTTGAATCTTGCAATTCCTAAGTCTCAAGATGGCGGAACTTGCGCTCCCTAAATACACGTTTAAAGTAAGGAGAAAAAAAGAAGTCTAAAGCAAACAGAACGAAGTCCTTGCAAGTCTTAAACACACAAAAAGATCTGACTTTGATGACACACAGGAAGCATGAGATTCTTTACAGTAGTTAGCCTCTTATTGTCACAATCCATATAAAAAAAAGACGTAGTATATTGGGAAAAAAATATCCTTTTTTTTATGTCATCAATTGAGTTGATCTTCTTTTCTATTTAGTTTTTTAATTCAATATAAATCTTTTAAGATAAAATATAAGATAAAAGTTTTAAAGGCATTCGTTTCTATTTCTCCTGCGTATCAGTTGATCATTTTTAGGTTTTGGAAATAATATTTTGTTATTTTATTTGTTTCGTTACAAAGAGAATTTATGTAAATATTTCATCTCAACCAAATTTATTTCTGCATTGCTAAAAAAGTAAAAAAAAAAAATAAATAAAAAATAAATAAATAAAAAAAGTGCGGTTTGCGACTTTGTAAAATTTTTTGTTTTACACCAAACCACGAAAAAAATGACGATCACCTAATGCTTTTTAAATGGAATTGCGCATTTTTTGTGTGCAAATATGGAAAAGAATTAGCAAACATCATTAATGCAAGCTATATACAGGCTCCTGACGGCTTTTCCTACAAGCAAAAGCGACAACTTTTTAGAAAATGTTAAAAAATAAAAATAATAACTTTTGCATGCGTGTTGTTATAAAGGAAAAAAAGCGAAAAAAATTTACTTTGTTGATCCGTTGCTAAGATTTCTTCTTACAAATTGGACCTGCTAATTGTAAGGGACACCTTTAATATCACTTAATCTATAGTTAATATAGTTTGCTTTACAGGCTTCCTGTTTGGTATACAGCAACAATGAAAAATACTCAAAAAAATTTGGTAATTTTATTTCATATTCTATTTAGTTCATTACGTATTTTTAATTTATTTATTTAAGGTCACGACATGACGTCACGATTGGTAACTTTTTCGGGACGTCATTTCTCCATTTTTAAAAATTAATTAAAAATACTTATAAATAATGAACTTAAAAATTAAAACTTCACAGGACAATGTCTTGGTTTTATAATATGAAATAAAATTAACTTTTTTTTTTTTTTTTTTTTTTTTTTTTTAGTTTTTCTCTCTCAAGGAAATATGCACTCACCTCCACACGTTCTTCCTTGAGGTCCACTTTGAGTGCAAGCTGCTCTCGGAGAACGACGTCAGGGTAGTGAGTTTTGTCAAAGGTCGCCTCCAGTTGTTCCAACTGTTCCTCTGTGAAGATAGTGCGGTGTCTTCGTTTACGTTTGGGAGGTGGAGGTCCTGGGGCTCCATGTAAGGACCCTGCACCCATACCCCCCGAGGCTGCGGCAGCGGCAGCAGCAGCAGCAGCAGCCGCAGCGGCGGCATGGCTCATGTAACTGGGGTAGAAGCTGGGGTACGCCACGGCTGAAACAATAAAATCAAACTTACTTGTTAATAAAACATTATTTTAATCCATTTTATGATATATGTAATCCTATATATTTTACCCATGCATTGAAATGTTCAATTGCGTTGAATTATAAATTACTTATCCTGCGTGTATACTAAAAGCAATCGTCTTTTAAGTTTATCTTTGGAAAATCTGCAAAAATCTTATTAAAATCAGATAACCAAATACACAATTTAACGACTTGATTAAATCGGATCAAAGTTTAAACAATTTTTCTTTTCGATTTTTCAGTTCAAATATATATATTTTTTTAATTTATAAACCTTTTTTTATTTCTGACAAACTATTTTATAATTTAAATAATGTTTATTTTAATAATATTATTATTATTTAAAATTAACATTGATATTTTCTTTTTAGGTTAAATTTCATTACTATTTTTCATGTTATAATGAATTTATCAAAAACTATAATGAATAATCAAAACTGAAAATTAAAATAATAAACTTTCGAAATATTTCATTATACGTTAGCTCAAAAAGATTAATTGATACATTGATAATAGAATTTTCCACATCTCTCTTTATAATACAGATGCATAAGGAATGAGAAAGACAAAAAATAATAATTAGGGGTTAATTTTATAGTCCTGAATCGGTTGGTACGTGAAGTTCTAATTGTTTAATGCATTACGTATATTTTTATTTAATTTTTGAAAATAAAAAAATAATGTAACTTATGCATGTGCATAGGAAAAGGTTACCGACCGTGACGTCATTTTGCGACTTATAAAAATTAATTAAAAATATGCAATGAATATAAGAAATTAAAATTCTCAAATCGATTCAGGACGATGTCCTCTCTTTTAGAACATGCGATAAAATTACCCCTAAATTTTTTTAGTCTTCCTCATTCAATCTTTTTACAAGTTTTATATATTATCTATCATAATATTACCTCTATATTTATGGAGTCTTTGCCTCGCAAATGTAAAAAATGTGAACATTTCAGTAAATTGCAGCACGCACATTTACTAATAATGTCGCTCTCATTTATTTATAATTTTTATACTTTTTTTATTCCCCCATTTACATTTTTTTAAGCAGATTTTAAAATTATTCACAATTATATTAATCATTTAATTCTAAATCTCATTATAGCATAATTATAATACTATACTATATATATTTATTTTTAGCGATGTATATTAATATTTTATTAGATATATTGTTTTAAAATCAATGCATTACGTTATACGTGCCGGGTTATATATTTGATATATAAATTATGCATTTAATGAACTTGGTGATTAAATTTTATAAATATAATTTCATTGTAATATGAATTATAATATCAAATATTCAAGTCTTTTCAAATAGAATAATGTGAACTCTCTCTCTCTCTCTCTCTCTCTCTCTCTCTCTCTCTCTCTCTCTCTCTCTCTCTCTCTCTCTCTCTCTCTCTCTCTCTCTCTCTCCTGTGTTATACCACACAATGTGTGTGGGAATAATTAGACTTGCTTGTAGATAGGGTTGCTATATACTGCCGGAGCATGTTCTCATGCTTTTCTTGCCTTAGCTTCACTAATGTTTACTTAGCTCCTGATTGCAGAGTCTGTTGAGATTATGTCATCATTCCAACATGTATATTTACGCTGCCGGGCTTTCTCTTCTCTCTCTCTCTCTCTCTCTCTCTCTCTCTCTCTCTCTCTCTCTCTCCCATATAATATAATACGCCGCGTTACAATTATTATTATTATTATTATTCACTTGATCACAATACGCTTATCGAATTGTATGCCTACCTAATTATCGCTTAGGTAAACTAATAACAATATATTAATATTATCGTATGGTATAATATATAAACTGTATGAACGGGTGCAATATATATATATATATATATATATATATATATATATATATATATATATATATATATATATATTGATTCTCTAAATATTAAATTGTATTTATTTAAGAGCTAATATGTATATTGAGACATATGATTTGATTGTGGTTTATATATAAATGTTAATATTGTGGTATACCAATTGTTTGTTAAAAAGTGGCATGTATGTGTGTGTGTGTGTGTGTATAAGATATACAAGAGGGGATTGAGGGTGGATGAATACTTGCCTGCTGTTGTGTGTGTGTATACGCACCGATTGCCGCAAGTGATTTAAGTTTTTAAAATTTGCTAATATAATAATAGAATTCTTTATGTTATTAAATATTAGTATAAGACCACCAACGTTGAGATAAGACTATTTTAATGATACAAAATATGTTTCATTATTTAGTATTTTTATTAGAAATAACCAAAATTTACTATATATACACTCCTATTAGGAGACATAGGGCTGTAAGCTGCAACCTCTAGTTAAACCTTAGTTATCTTTTTTTAATTGTTGCAACAATCAAAATAACAACTTAACTACGGTTTAACTAGTTAGTTAGCGTCGCAGCTTACGGGGTTAGGCAGTAACGACACGTAATTTCACTACTTTTTGTTAAAAAAAATAACGTAATTTTTGCCATGTAACGACATTATTTTCTAATATTTCAAAAAGTATTTTCAAGGTACTTCTTCTTAAAGTATCATTTAATATTATGTAAAACAGAGCAATGATATAATAAAGTGAAATATATAGTATAGGAATTTTATAGGGTGGTTGCATTCATGTTAAAGTCAACGCCATAAGTGCATTGAGTATACTAAATAATATATGGGATGGGATGGAAAAATGACACATTTTACCAGTTTAAAAATATATTATAGCATATTTTTTTGGAGAGAATTGATACTATATTAACAATTTAAATTAGCTTTTCAAGTATGCGAGAAAAATGATAACGACATAAAATTATTTGTTTTTCAAAGAAAATAGCAAAAACCTACGTTTGTCCTATGCTAAGCAATGTTATTCATTGTTCAATTATGGCATCGAAGCGCATATGACGTCATGCGCACACACCCTACATTACATATAATTATTGACAATAACAATAAAATTATAATAAATGTAATAAAAATATCAATACAATTTTATAGTAATGATAATAATAAATTAATATTCTAAATAATATAGAAATTGCAAATAAACGAGCATCAAATATAATGAATTTCAATTCAATAATTATACATAGGAGAAAAAATTTACATTAAGTTTGCTTCTTTAAATAAATTATATAATTGAAAAATGTATGTAGAATTTCAAATCACTATTGCAACAAAATAAATAAACTAGTGTTAAGTCTTGTTATTTAAAAACAATATAGTAATAAAAATATTGAATTTCAATTCAATTTCCTTATGTAAGTAAAAATTTAACTAATTAATTAATTTAAAGTCCTTTGTTTACTACGATATTTTTCCTCCCAAAAGTCCACACATTTGTGCTCTAAGAGAATTATAGTATTTTGTATTATACCCGCAGCAGCCATATATTTGCCGCAGTTTGGTCAAAATCGCCTCAACGTGTTACTCACTCACTGACCACCAAGCCTATATACAACACTAGTTGCTGTAAAGACGATTGCGCTAATCAGATTGACATTTTCAGTTCGTATTTTTTTTCTATTTTCTACATATAAATTTATTTTATCTCATTCCTATATTTCAATATATTGTATTTCTTTCCTATATACACGGTGTTTTGATTTTACTATAAAGTTTTTACTTCTATATAGCTTTATTTGTCTTATTACTTATCATTTCATATTTTTCTACATACTGTATACATAAAAAGAGATCCACTTTTTTTCATCCTTTTGTTTGCAATTGCATTAAAGAATACTTGTCATCGATATAATTATACTAATTATAGCAAAAGTAATAATTCCTTACATAATTTAAGTCATATATACAAAAAATAATAATAATAACTATAAGATAATAAAATCTCCGCGTGCAATTTCAATTACAAATTTACCTTTATCTTATGGAGATGAAATATTTATATTTTTAATACCTTTTTTCCCAAATAGTCAAGAACGATAAATAAAAAAAAAAAAATGACAAGAGTGTAATTAAATAAACCAATAAAAATAATGGTATAAAGAAATAATGCAAACAATATATAATATAAGAGGCATTGAAACAATACCCATCTATAAAACACGATGATGCAGAGTTTACATGTATTAAGCGATGTTTCAAATTAAAAAAATAAAAATAAAAATGCCCGAAGAAATAAGTTTAAAAAAACTCATCTATAAGTTTATTTATATAAAATAAAAAGACGTATAAAGAAATAAAAAGCGATTTAAAAATAATCCCTGGAAATAATGGACATATGAGCAAAAATATATATGTTGTTATCTTTTGCATATCGATACAGTATGTATATATATATATATATATATATAGGCAGATATATGTCCCTATCGGGCAATCAAAGACAAAAATGAGACAAAAAAACAATGTTGGAGATCTGCGAGCAAGCAAAAAGAGGCATAAACGTGGGAATTGAAACATTTGGCCTAATCCTACAATATATAGCATCAATATCTTTACTTCTTTTGTCCAACTTTCATTTCAATATTGCAGTAATACGAACGAAAGAACTTTGCCGACAGGTACAAATATAATATACCAAGCAACTTCGTTATATATAGGAAAGCTGCGTATTTTTTTCCTCTCTCATCTTCTGCTTTTTTTCCTTTCTCTCTCTCTCTCTCTCTCTCTCTCTCTCTCAAAATTTTACACTAAAAATTTGTCATTTTTCTTTTCACAATATGCGGTAGCATTTTTCTTTTTTTCCCTTCGATTTATAGTAAAATAGGAAATTGGACTCTCTTCCACCGATACTAAATTTTTAAGAATTAAAACTCCAATTTATTATCATTTTCAGTATTTTATTCTAAAAAAAAAAATAATATAATAAAAAAAATGTCATTCCTCTTTTCACATGCGCGATAGCATTTTCCCCCTTCGATAATTGATAGTAAGAATAGGACATTTGACTACTTTTCCGCGATACTAAATTTTTAAGTACGCAATCTTCAACTGCGTATTTATTATCCGCATATAATAATGTTCTATATTATCGATTTATATTTTTGCTCTAAATTCTTTTGTTTTATATTTTTTGACATATTTTTAACTTTTAATATGTTTTATTTTAAATTTCGTGACATTTGCAGTGTAGTGAAAAAAAAAAAAGATTTTTGTTTCTTTCTTTTTCTTTAAGTTTTTAAGGCTTTTAGAAGCTTTGTCGTTGTCAGAGCGGCGATGCGAGAGAAGTCGGCTTATGACGAGCAAGTTGAGCGTCCCTGGAGATCCGCCACCCGCTAAACACGTCTTTGTCCCACAACAAGACTTCTAGTAAAATAATGTGTTATTGGTGCTTATTTTATGTTATTTTTATATTTTTATTTCATATATTCATCATAAACCTTAATATAAATGAACCTTTGCAATAAAAGTAAACAAATTGTTGTATTTAAGAAATATATTAGCAACTCAACTTATTAACGTCATTATAACGATTTTTCCATAAGAAATGCATTAAGAACATTTAAATTTATTTTTAAACAGTTGTATTGCAAGTGGTCTCTTAAAAAAATTACAAAAAAATTTCTTATACACATGAAAAAAACAGAGCGCGCAATGCAAAATCTGAGGTTTTTATATGATTATACTTTATATTATAATATATCAAATAATTTATTATCGACATTATTTTTCAACTATAATATAATTAAATATTGTTAAATAAAATAGCGTTCATTCTGTAAACTTTTTTTAACTCGTCATTGTCATATATTTTAGTTTTATTAATTAATTAATAATTCTGCAGTATATGTAATTTTACACATTCAATATTTATTTTAAAATTATTTATAATATAAAAATATTATGTAATTTTTTCTTTTATCATCCCTATGTATTTTCCGATTGAAGTCTATGAATTTTTTATTCGATTATTTTATAAGTTTTTCTTATACGCGCAGCAAGTAACTTTTAAATTATTTATGAAGTTGTAATTTTTCTGATTACTAATATAACATTGTTCAAATTAAAAAAAAAATTATATCATATATACAATATCAAAAGTTTATAAATATAAGAATATAAACTTAAATAAACAAAGAATGATATTTCTAGATATTATTTGAAATTCAAAGCAAAGAAAACAAATGTATACTCAACAGACTTATGAATTAAAAATTAATATAATACAAGACGAATAATAATAAAAAAAAAACTTATTACTAAAGCTTGACTGAGTTTTTTTGGCTTAAGAAGAAAAGTAAAATTAGTTTCGTTTTGTTATACGAGGAGTTAAAACAGTAAAACAGAGAGAGAGAGAGAGACGCATGCAGATTAAACTTATTCTCTTTTTGTTGAGTTAATCTTGGATATTGCTTCAAGACATTTTTTTAAATAACAATTTTTATATTCAGAAAATTAAATCAAAAAAAAATTTTTTTTCAATTTAAAAAAAAAAGATAATATTATCAACTCTTTATACATCATATTTTTTCTTATGCCGTAAGGTTTGGGTTTCATGAAGTTTTGTATATTTTATATACAATGTTTTTCTCTTATTGAATTTTAAGTTTAAGAAAAAAATTATTGTTCTTAAAATATTTGCAACAAACTTCTTTGTGTTTAGTGAATTTTAATGAGCAAGATGTTATTTTTATATATACAATATGTATCGAAGAAACAAAAAAAAGTCATTAAAATTTATTTTATGTAATTATGTTGTTCTTTCAAAATTTAAAAGAAAGTAAATTATATTAAATATTAAATAAATAAAATATTATTTTGATCTTTCACGATTTATTTTTTTATTAATTTAATTAATCTAATTAATTTACAATATACGTTGAGCTATATGAGCATGGTATTTAATTTAAAATATTTTATAAGGTTTCAGTTTAAATGATTTTAAAATTTCTTATATACATATATTTACTTTTTAATAACACTATTTCTTTTAAAAATAAAAAGTATAATTTAAAGCCAGCTAATTAAAAGTTTTTAAATTAATATATACTCTTACAAAGAACTTATAAGCTAAAGTAATTAATAACATTTTAATAAGATGTTGTTATTCTTTGACATTTATTGCATTTTACTTTTTGAAAAGAAAAAAAATACTATTAATTGAAAATTAATAAACAACCCAATAAAAATAGAGGAAATATACGCATAATAACGTAAATTTGAGATAATGTTACTATAGTGTCACTTTTGATCTTAATTCATACGTTTGAAAATATATATGAAGCATTACATTTTAATTCAAGAAGAACAAATAAATATAATAATGCATGTTTTTCATCAGCTAGTGCAAATAAATAAAATTAATATACATTTTAATTTATGCGCTTGTAATTAATTCCAAAAAGATTATAAATTATGGCGGCAATCCTGCCTCAAAAAAACAAAAATCTGCTATGAGTTTTATTATTGTTTTTACGCATTTGAACTACAAAGAAAGTGTATCATAACTTTTTGAGTTCTTATGTGTATAAAATGGTCTTTGGTTATATATAGTGCGCTATAATCATTATACAATTTGAGTGTTGCAAAAATATAACAATTAAATTAAATTGGATTCCGAGACGCTCAAAATGTAATAATATAATAATTATAATATTATGATAATGCAAGATTATAGCGCGCTTTACCACTAAAAAAGTTACGTGATAAACTATCATTTAGTCATTTTTGCCTATAAAAACAATATATCCTGTAAGCGGCAACGCTAACTAAACCGTAAGTTAAGTTGTTATTTTGATTGTTGCAACAATTAAAAAAATATAACTAAGGTTGAACTATAGAGGCTGCAGCAATTATTTAAACACAGTTTTTTAGACTTGATTGCCTCCTTATATACAGTAAATTTATATAAAAAAAAATGATATAAACTTACCAAGGAAGTCTGCTGCAGATCCAAATCCAGGAGCTAAATGTCCAAGCTGTAGATGTTGAGGAATCATAGCATGTAAAGCTCTTGGAGTTGGGAAGGATGCAGCCGCTGTAACTGCAGGATGATGATGGGCCGGTGACGGTCTTGGTGCCAAAATACTATCAATAGTAAATAAAGATGAAGCAGATGAACCAGAACATCCATGTAAATGTGAAGTAGGTGAAGAAGATGCTGATCTTGGTACTTCAATACTTGATGAACATGAATTTATATAACACGTTGTATTATTAGAACTTGATGATGAATATCCATGAAATGCAGTTGGAGAACGATGATGTTGATGTAATGCAATTGGACTTGCCATTATACTAGGTCTACGTAATAATGGTAATGGACTACTACAATTACTACTTGTATCACTACTACTACTACTTCCTGTTGGTACCGTCTCTACCATCATTTAATTATTTTTTTTTTATGTAAAAAAATTAAAAGACGGTAAACCGAAGTTATAACACCCTCAAAAGTCCAAGACTGGTATACTGTATTATTATTATGATACACACAGAGAGAATGGCACCTGTTGTTTGTGGTTCAAGCTTGTGTGACACACGAGTGAGTACTGATGTTTTTAGGACATGAGTGAGAGAGAAATATCCGTGTAAGCGAGAAAGTAGGAGGAGCAACTTCGCGCCGACGTCCCCACCGCGCGCCTAGACTTTTTTTAATTTTTTTTTTTTTTTTTTTTTTAGATTCAATACCCTTTCCATCATCATGATAACATAGCGTTATATTATCATCATCATCCCCAAGGGAACATTTTTCTTTCTTGAGTATATACACGTAACAAATTTCTTACTTTGATAAAAATCTATTTGTTTTTTCCGTATATAAAAATGGAATAAAAATTGATAAGATAATAGTAATTGATTTTTACGCGTGTTGTATCAAGATAACACTTTTTTTTATCGTTCTTTATACACTAAACGAATTTAACACCTTTTGTTATTGTTTTTATCTTTTATAAGGGATGAACAGGAAATTAAAAAGTATTATTTGTTTTGAGTTATAAAAAAATTTAAAACATAATAAAAAAATAAAGAAAAAAGAGTTTAATATTATTTATTTAATCGTTATATATTATTATTGCTTATTTTATATTAGTTGCAAGCATACAAGTTTTTTTTTTCTATGAATGTGCGAATATTATTGTATAATTAAAGTACATTAGTATAAGTCCCATAACAAGTATTCTAGCCCCATAAGAAATTTCTAATAAAAATTTCATTGTATGAGGGGTCACAATTGCCATTTATATATGAGCATGTTATTTTAGTGAGGTTTTCAATATTAAAACAGAGAAATAATTTGTTCAGACTTTTATTCTTTTAATTGAAATTTTTCACGTCATATTTTTTTAAGCAAATAAAATATAAAATATATAATTGTCTAAATATTGCTAATGACTATTATCTATCATGTCTAATTTAACGTTTTAATTTGCATGTTTTAATTTGCCTTTCCCATGAATTATGGATTACATACATAATTATAAAGTTTCCTATATTCACAATTAATGACTTTTAATGCAATCAAGAATAATTCTATTTAGTTTGGAGGGTTTTGGATGAAAACTATATAGAATGACTTAATAATTTGAAAATAATTTTTGTAAATAAAAATTATATTTATAAGAAGTGTAAAATTAAAATGACCATGTGGGAAAAAAAGATTATTATTAAGATTATTAAATTAAATTAATTTAATTAAATTAAGATTATTATTATTATTATTATTATTATTATTTTTTTATGATTTTGATGCCGAAGAATTTGTGAGATATCGGTTCGGATGATCTGACTGACATTGCGATAATCTTCGCCTCGTGAGGATGATGACGATATAGAAGATGATGACGTGCTCCCTAGGGAGGCTGGGCAGCAATGTGTAGTGCCTCAGCCAGTCAGCTCTCGAGCAATGGAGAGATCATTGGCCAGTAGGCGTGGCTTATCACTGGAGCAGCTGCTGTGAGATCGGGATGCTGTATAGTGTGGAGGGTTGCATCACATCAGGTGAACCAGCAGTCACGCGCGGAAATTTATTGTAATAAATATATTAAAATTTTCATACAAAGGAGCTTCAAATTGATCTTTAAAATTACCAAATATTACTGCTACAATCTGATAGCTTTTGTTGTCACTTCAAAGTTGACAAATTTCTGTTCCAAAATCATTGCAATTTCATTAGGTTTTATATAAGTCCACATATTAAACTTATATATAAACATTAATCATAATTTAATTCATTCCTCATAAAAAAGTTATAGTAAAATTACTGAGAATATTTTGGAGAACTTTATTATCTTATTGTAATGCAATAACAAAGCTAAATTAATTTCAAACAAATGATCTCCTATAGATTTTTTTTTTAATTATTCCTTTTTTTTTTAACTTTTTCCATATACTTAAGTTTAATTTATACTATATATATATATATATATATATATAATACTATGATACAGGGTCGGACTGGCTCGAAAAGGCCCACTCAGGAAGAGACCAGAGAGGGCCCACTGGGGGGGTCTGGGGGGGCGCAGCCCCCCCAGTTAAAGGGGGGTCCGGGGGGCGAAGCCCCCCGGAAAATTTTAAGACACGCCCCTTTTTTGAGGAAAAAATAACTTAAAAAGGATGCTTTTATTATTTCTTTGTTTTGCAAAAAAAAAAAAAAAAAACTTTTATTTTTCACTTTTTTCAGTCAATTTTACATAAGTTAATATACGATGAAAGAGTAAAAAACAAATAAAAAATATAAAAGAACGAAATATTATCTATTAATTTATAAATTAATAAATTTAATAAATTAAATAGTAAATGTCATATA
Source organism: Ecdyonurus torrentis (assembly GCA_949318235.1). NCBI lineage: Eukaryota > Metazoa > Arthropoda > Insecta > Ephemeroptera > Heptageniidae > Ecdyonurus > Ecdyonurus torrentis. The sequence goes on from OX439130.1 coordinate 9,640,786, forward strand.
TTTTACTTAAATTTACATAAAACTGTAACGTAATATTTTATTTAATTCATCAACATAAATTCAAATGTGTGCAACTTTTATTTTTGAAATAATTATAATTATCACATGCAAAACTTATTGCGAAAATATTTTATGATACTTTGAAATTTGTTTGGATCCATGCAGCTTAATCTTTAAATATAAACCATAATTTTATTTATTTATTTTTAAATTATAGCCAGCAGCAATAAGGAATTCAAATCTAAAAAAAAAAAAAAAAAAAAAAAAAAAATCATATTCTAAAAGAGAACATTGTCCCGAATTTTAGAAAATTGAAAAATGACGTTATGCTTGATAACTTTTATATGTCTGGGCATAGTAAAAAGCGGCCAATCACTGTGAGGCCATTTTACGTCTTTTAAAAATTAATTAAAAATACTAAATGAACTAAAAATTAAAAATTTCACATATTTATCGATTTAGGACAATTTGTCCTCTTTTATATAAAATGTTTTTTATTAAAACTACCCCTTAAAATTTCTTGGTATTCCCTGTATTCCTCTTTGTTCTGTAATAGGTAACAGCTTAATATTCTTCTTCCACTTACAATCTCTCTCTCTCTCTCTCTCTCTCTTTCTTTTCTTTTCTTTTCTTTTTTTCTTTTTTTTTTTTTTTTGCGTCACGATCGTTAATATTTTTTAGTATATGAATTAAATATTTCAGTCAATTTTGCATTATTATACTTTTTAATCTCTCGTAGATTAAAAAAAAAATCTTAAAGGTTGAATACTGGAAAATAAATTAACCTAGGTTTCGGAAGGTGTTGAGATAAGAGAATAGTTCATATAGTTCTTGGGCAATGAAATAATTAAGTAAATAATAAATCGAAATTACACCATTCACGTATTATTGATGAGGGCTTTAATTTAAGATGTGAAACAAATAATAAGTATGTGTGTAATTTGATGGAATTTTTAAATGTTTTTTTCCAACTCTTTTCCTTTCAACTTTCTTTCTTCTCCTTTTTTTTTTTTTTTTTTTTTTTTTTTTTTCATTTTTCATTTTTGTTTATTAGCGAGCAAGGGGCCCCCAGACCAGGGGGGCCCGGTCAGGAATTCCTGACCAACTTAAATGACCAGTCCGACCCTGCTATGATATTATTTATTTAAAATAAATTAAATAAAAATCAAATTTATAAATCAAATGAAAATTAAGATCGCAATTATTTTCATTTTAAGAAATTAAGTTATAATTAAATTAAGGCAACATCTTGCCAGAACTGATGTATTTTATTTATTATTTATTTATTTTGTTGCGTATTTATTCTATATAACCCTTTCTGTTGTCTTTAAAGCCACGTGCTTAATTGTTATCGTACTGAGGGAAGATTCATATATTGATATAAAATATATATCTGAATTATTGAAGAAAAATGAGTATGATGTAAAATTTCAATATATAAAGAAATTTCTAAAACACGTGGCTTTGAAATTGGCACTGATTTATTGCAATGGAATTAATCTTCTCAAGACGATTAAGAAATCATCAAAATTTTATATGCGATTTTAGTATAAAAATGATGTTTTTATAATAGAATTTAATATGTTGAATCATCGTAGTGTGTTTAGTCATTATAATGAATGGCAAATTTATTCAGCATATGACTCTTGATATTTTTAATGACTTATTATCTAAACAACAAAAAATAATAATAAAATAAATTTTTTTTAACAACATATCAAATGAGTTCTAAATATCAATAACTTTATTATGATGTGTCTGTAACTAAATTTAGCATAAGGAAATATGTGTATAACATATAGAATTTCAATAAACTAACATATTGTGCCACAACAAAAGATGAGTAGATATTTCAAAACCGGAAGCTCTCCCTTTCCTTGGATTTGAATCAAGTTATAGGAATTAGTTTTAACACGTATTAACTTCAATGTTACATTGATTACCTGTAAAATTTGTATGTTTATCTGGGTAAAATTAGTGACAAAAAATTGAGTGCATCCGGTTGTAAAAATCTCTGATCTTCCTTTGGCCGTGGTGTATATATCTTGTTTTGGATAATAAACAATTTACGAATTCTAGGAATTTTATATCATACACACCGTGAAAGAAAAAAAAAAGAAAACAATATTATAATATAATGAGAGTACAAAAAAAAAATAATAATTTCTACATTTTTTTATAAACATATCGACATTATTGACAAGTATCCCAAAATAAAATGTTCTTAAGGTAGGTGACGAGCTAATGTTTCAGAAACTGAAAGGCTATGAAATATATAAAAATATAAAATCAAGTAAATGTTATACTTAAAAGTTTGGATATGTCAAACACAAATGGAAACACGGTCAAGTAAAGCTATTTCACCCATGCTATATAAATGTAAAAATTCAAATCAAAGCGCGAACTCTTAATTCAAATCAGAAACTTTTTTAAAGTATAAAATTATTAAAGCTTTATACTTTACTTTAACAACTTTATACAATTATACAATAAAACATTTTTCAAAACTAAAGATATATTCTTTTTTAATCAATTAAATATTATTTGAAGATAAAAAAAAAAAAATATTTTTATTATTATGGATATAAAATACGTATATATATATATATATAGAAAAAGCTATTGTGAAGATAAGTTTCTCCATATTTAACTAATGTTTTCACCAAAGTTGCAGTCATTTACTGACCTATAATAGTTATAAGTATTTTGTAGTAATCTTGCCTAAACAAAACAAAACACAAAAAAAAAAAAGAAAAAAAAAAGTTTCTGAGTTTAAAGTTAAGTGTCATATATACGTGTATATATTTTTGAATATTTGCAAAATTCAAATTAGACGCAGATATTTAATTATTTTTACCAGCTCAACGAGTAATATCCATCGTCATGTCATATAACAAAATGATGTATTGATCAAAAATCAATGCATCACGTTGAGCCTGATTTTTTCTTATATATATATATATATATATATATATATATATATATATATATATATATGTGTGTGTGTGTATGTGTGTGTGTGTGTGTGTGTGTGTGTGTGTGTGTGTGTGTGTGTGTGTGTGTGTGTGTGTGTGTGTGTGTGTGTGTGTGTGTGTGTGTGTGTGTGTGTGTGTGTGTGTGTGTGTGTGTGTGTGTGTGTGTGTGTGTGTGTGTGTGTGTGTGTGTGTGTGTGTGTGTGTGTGTGTGTGTGTGTGTGTGTGTGTGTGTATGTGTATGTGTGTATACAATATATAGCGTATACTTACTTTATATAAAAATATTTTTTAATAAATAAAACGATTGAGTTTTGAAAAAATGTTGACATATGTTACAATCTTTTCTTTTCTTTATATATACTAAAGTTATGGAAAAATAAAATCAATGAAGCATTTTAAATTCCTTCTTTTCAAAAAAAAATGTCTTTCCCTCTTTAATATTTTTCTTATATTCTTCTCGCATCCATAGCTAATCGTGCGGATAAGAAGAGGAAGAAAAAAAATTGAGTTTTGGTTTCATTTACATTTTGAGTCCTTAGGCAAAATGCGGCTTCATCTTACGTATAGCTGACCACTCAATTCTTTAAAACTTTTGTGTGCTCGACAGCTTATATAATTCTTACACGATTTTTTTTATATATTTTAAAAGTATATTATATAGTGAACATAGCATCTTATAATCATTATTATATTATGAAAAACTACGTGTGTATATTATTCACTCTCAATCGACTATTGACTCAAAGTCTTTATATTTTATTATACAATAGTATTTTATATAAAGAATAGAAGCCGAAATAGTTTGTTTGACTATATATAAAAATACCAAAGTGTTTACTGACGATCTGCCCTCAAATTTGCCGCTTGAATCGCATCATTCTATGCAAGATATATATCATGCCTGGTCGATCGCTCGCAACTAATCACAATATACCCAGGTGTTCTCTTTCTCCCTTTGCCTTTACCTTGCACCCCCAATCAAAGCAAGAAGCAAAATTTACAATGCATTATTGTATGGGAAAATTATTATTGTGATATACGTTTACGTATAGAGCGCTGTGAATCATACTATAGCCCCTTGCTTGGTATGCAACATGTACGACAATTTTAAACTTTAAAGAAAAATATTGGAGTTATTATCATGATTTTCAGAAACAAATTAAGGACTAAAGATTGGATATTAAATCACTATCTCGATGACGGCAGTATTAATAATAATAATTTATGATTTTAGGGGGGGGGGAGAAATCAGGTTTACATTAACTTTAAACTTTTTACAGTATTCAAACAAGATTTTTTTTATCATTAATATTCATAAAATACAAAAATTTATATTTATTTATATATTTATAGATTTATAAACAATAAAATTGCGTAATAAAATAGAGTATATGTTTATAATTTATAATTTGTACAATTTATTTGTCAAGACAGAAATGTGTAATTTTATTAACGTGCGATATTGTTATATTTGACAGCAAATATAAGCAGTAGAAAATACCTTTTTTTATAAAATATCGATATATATATATCGATATTTTATAAAAAAAATGTTTATAAACCTAAATCCTTTTTGGACCTTTAATTAAAGCATTATTCTATATGATAATAAAACAGAATTTATATATTTTTTTTTTTGCAGTATAAATAATTTTTTTTTTTTTTCAAACAGTAAAAAATTCTTTAACGCGTTTTATTGGTAAAATAGTGCATTTTAATAATAATGATTGTTCATTATTATTTAAAATAAATATATATTTTTTTTTAATTAGCTCGCAGAATGACTATACAGCCTAATTTAAATTTCTTTTTATAAGCCATGCATTTTCCTTTCTTAATGCTTCGTGCAAATTTTTAAAAATACTTTATTAGCCATGACATTAATTCACATCACAAAATAGTCTCAATTTTATTATTAACTTATAAGTATATATAAATAAAATAAATAAATATTCATCGTTATTCAAATAAAAAAAATATACAATTGAAAGAGCGAGGCTTATATATAGGCCTGATCTAACGTAATAGGCCTATATTTGCAACTACCTTATAGTTTGGCATTAATTATATCAATGTTTCTATCATGATATCATGTTTTTGATTTACCAAAAATAAAAATAATAATAACAAGAATCAAGTAGGATTCCGGTGTTGGTGTTGCAAGAGAAGAAAGAAAAGGTCGAACTAATAATAATAATGACTAAATTCTTTTAGACATTATATATATTCTAAAAATAATTCGGAGGAAGGTACAGAACAAGTTTCCTATATTTATTAAATGTTTATTTATAACAAAAACTGGAATTCATAAACTTTTTAAAATAAATATAAATTAATATATACTTTATGTGCATATTATTTTCACAATTAAGGCAATAATATGAAGGACATAATAATATAATAATATGAAGGACGATATAGTTCTGTGCACATATAATAATATTACTTTGTCGTATATTCAGTATATAGTTTACAGAATTCCAGTTAACAATAATTTTTAAAGAATAAAACATAATACACATATTAATTGCTCTGTACCAAGTATAATGTAATTGTATTATAAACTATAAACACACAGCAGAATATAATGTTAAAATTTCTTAAACAATTAATACTCTATTACATTTCATGATTACATTTCTGTATATACACGTAAATATTATTATTATGTAAAATGTTATTATGAATTTTATATACAAAATATACACCGCATATTAATATGCTTTATAAAGCCATAGATCATATGAAACGTGTTCTTTTTAATACCAAACACAAAATGAGATCTCTAAAACTGATGACAATTTTTACCAGAGTATAAATGTGGCCCCAAAAGGGAGCGTGAAAAAACTATATATCATAAAGTATGCGATTTGCTTGAATATTTCTGTTTATGACGTCAGAAACAGGCAAAACTTACAAAGTATAGGAAAATGTTGTGCAAGTTGTATAAATCAAAATTTTCTGATCACTGGCTATATTGGGTTTTGAAATGTTATTTATATATTGTAAGTCCTAGGGTCTATGCATTCATGTTAAAGTCAACGCCATGTTGGATAACTCAATAACATGTGCTGCACAGGAAAATAAAACATTTTGACAGTTTAAAAATGCTAAGCAATAATTTTGAGAGCATTGATGCTGCTAATAGGTTGAATTAGTATCTCAACTATAGGTGCGAAAATAAGAGTAACAAAAAATTATGCGCTTTTCCAAAGAAAATTGCCAAAAACGAAGTTTGTCCTATGCTCAGCAATGCTATTTACTACTCTAGCATGGCCTCTCCAAGCACATTAAATATGACGTCATCCGCATACACCCTATATCAAGTGTTCTGTGATATGCTTTCTTCTTTTCTATGCTTTTAACATTTTATATAGCATTTTTTTACACTGATGCATTATTTGCCAAATTAATTTATAAAATTTACATTTCAAGCATACATAATATATTAGATTACTATATAGGAATATATTTTTTCATGACTTCATTGTACAAAAGTATTGTACAATGAATAACAAAAATAACTTTAAACATTTATGCCTGCAATATTATATATTATAAGGCTTCCGAAAAGCTCTTAAAAACACCGCACACTTTGATGTAAGTAGATTATACTGGGTTTTAAAACAAAACATATAAAGATTTTTATAAAGTATATAATTTTAAGTTTAAAATAAATTTGTACATACAGTATAAGGTACATGAAACCTTTTAATTGCAATTTAAAATATTTTCTGACCATAATTATAAACGTATATAAATATGTATGTTTTAAGTAAAACTCCGTATATAAAATATACTTTATTATGGATATCGTATATAGAGTGTTTTAAATATATGGTTTCACCTGTTTCTTTTCCCTCTCTTTGCGAGTTATACACGGGTTGTGGTCAGTTTATACTAAAAATAAAGAAAAAAACAAAACCAATGTATCAGGTTTCATGTAAATGTATATGATTTAATATTAATAATAATTTTAAAGCTCATAATATTCAGTAAGTAATTTGTATTAGCTCACATATATTAAATCAAAATCTGTTATTGTTATAGAATTAAAAGTTATGTATTTTATAAATCATGAAATTTGTATATGCATGATTATTCATTATTGATTAAATAAATTATTAAATAATTTGTAATTATGTATTGTATGAGATGATGGTATTATAGGAAATGGTAATTTAATGAAATATATATGTATACATATAATATATTTCATTAAATTACCATTTCGTATAATACCATCATCTCATGATTTATAGATCAAAATCCTTGTAATAATATGGACTTGAAATAAATATTTTTTAAATTATAATTTAACCTGATAACAATTTTGTTATTGTAATATATATATATATATATAATTCAAATTATTAAACTATTTATAATAATAGGAGTGTACAGAGTACAGTATAGTAAGTAGAAGTGTAGTTTTGAAATGGTTCCTGTTATAGTTTCTGTGAATCACCTTAGCAAAGATGGGTTGGCAGCAAACTGTACCTTGTGGAGAAACATTTTGCGTGTAATAATGCAGAAAGCTACATGGAGGTATGGCACAGCTATAACATTATATACTATATATTGTACTTTATACTGCACAAAGTAGTGCTATACATGAGTCTCTATTACCATATCTGTATATTACCACCCTGTGCAGTCTCTATTAAAGTGAATATAAACAAAGGTATTCAGAATGACAGAATCTTGTATTGCTGCTTTTAATTGTAGGAGATTGGAAGACGAAAAACTATTTTGAAGTTGAAGTATTTAGTACTATAATACTCTTGCACACATCTTTTGGCTCACGTCAGTGTCCGCGGTGTTTGTGTTATAAAAAAAAGGAAGAAAAAGAACATATTATAATATATAATGATAATAATAACGGCTTTTATTGGGCGAAATCGAGGCATAAAACCTTTTAATTGAACCCAGCTGTTTTATACACTATAATCAATTACAATTTCTATTTTGATAATTATAATGTTTCATATAATATAAAGTTTCAAATTATTTTACATAATTTTATTTTACTACAAATTTTATAATTAAAATTAGTTCATTTTTTCTTTCAAAATTTAATTTAATCAATATTTAGATTTAGTTTAATTTCTTTCGCCTAAATTTTTATAATTGATACTTATATGTATAAAAGAAAGAAAAAAAGTTTTATTTTGATAATAATATTTTATTTACATTATAAATACAGTTCAGTGAGAATTTTTATTATGGTTTATTGTTCACAATGACGCGTAAAATCACATAACTTTCACGTGAAAATCCAAATAATAATATTTATCCATATTAAAAATAAATCCAATAAGAGTTATATGTTTTACTGAACAGCCTATTCTATTTTATATATTTCAGAACCACACGATTTTGTTATTAGTATTATATATATATATATATATATATATATATATATATATATATATATATATATATATATATATATATATATATATATATATATATATATAATATATATATATATATAAATATATATATATATATATATTATATATATATGTATATATAATATAATAATATACATACATAGTAAATTAATAAAATATACACAGATTGCAAAGAAAACAACTTTAATAATATGATTACTATTTAATATAATATATAATGATATCACATTGTAAATCTCAATTATAGTGTACATAATTGTTATAGTATATAGATATAAGTTAATTGAAGTAAAAGAGATAAGTGAGTGAGAAAAATAATAGTGTAGGGGGGGATGAAACTTTTTTTTTGTTCTTTTAGTCAGTATGTTGCTATTATCGTGGTCGTATTTAGAAGATACTTGATGTTGATGTTATATAGTACATATTATATTTGATGCCGTGGGGGTTGAATGGGGAAAAAAAGAGGGAGTGAAAAAGAGAGGCACTCGAGTTGCCGCTAAAAGCCTCTCTGTCTCTCACTCAAATCATACACCCACTCTCTCACTCTCCCTACACCTTCTTATATGTTGTGATGATGATGCCTTTAGTTGTCTCTATTACCACCCCCCACATATCCATCCTTTTATACTCATGCTTTCTCTCTGATTTTTTTTCTCACCCTATAAGTATAATGTGTGATGCTCTTTATAAATCGCACTAAACAATATTATATTGCTACCGTAATAAAAACAAAAAGGTGCGGATTTCCTCTTTCTTTTTTTTTTTATACCTTTATTTTTATTGTTTTTTAAAAACTTATAAGCAAAAATGTAATTTTTTTGCCGGATGTGGAATAAGTTAAAGAAATTTATAAAAAAAACAACTTTAATTTGCTAAATTGTATACTTAAGTTTTATTGGTATACCTTTATAATGTCTTTTTTATAAGTATAATAAAAATCTTTTTTTTTTTTTTAAAAGAGGACAAATACAATAATGTGATTTAGGTATCAATAAAAATAATATTGTTTTAAAGTTTCCAGATCTGTTAAGTTTTCTAAAGACAAAACTACTTGAGCGTATCAGGTGGTCTTGCTGATTTGCATACTATTGTTAAATAAATTACTGCGACTGCTGTACAAAATGCAAACATTATGGACAGTTTGAATATTCATGAACCGCATAATATGATGTGATAATAATTACGGTCTAGACAATGATTAATTTATCTATCAATACTATATGTTTATATATCATCGTTTTATACATGTCTTTGAATGTATCAGATATTATATGAACCAAAATTCTTAGTAAAATTATAGATAAATACTATAATGGACCGCTTGCAATGAACGAACTTTTTAAAACCATTTGAAATGTTCTTAATGTATTTCTTATGGAAAAATTGTTTTTACTTTATACTTGTTGCAACAATTAAAAATCAGTTAATTGCAAGTGGTCCATTGCACAGATTTGAATGTTATATAAAAATATAATAGTGTTGTTCGTAAACCCTGTTTTCTTAAAAAATAATAATAATAAATAAAAAATAACGTCATAAAACCGTATCTGCTATTTTTTGTATTGAAAATAAATTATATAGAAATCAATGACTCCGGCCAAATCAACGTTGATAGTTAGGTATGTTAGAAGGATAACACGTACCTATGGTGTTCACACCTTAAATGAACTCAAAAACTAGAAAATAGCACATCCAGAAGAATGCCTCCCCCCCCCTTTTTTTCAATATATAATGTATGCTAAAAGCGCACCCCTATATCTTTTTTTATCAATTTCCTCATTCAACCTCTTTTTTATATATTTACTTTTACATAAATTCAAATTTAAATACTTAAAAATGTTTTTGAAGTAAAAGGAATAGACCAGAGAAAAAACTAAGCATTTATATCACAAAACACTTGATGGGACTTACATAAATAACATTTAGTTTGTCTCAAAACCCAACTATAGCTCCGTAGCATTGATCAGAAATTTCGATTTATGCAACCCGCACAACATTTTCATACCAATTTCAGCATGTTTCTGACGTCATAAACATGAATAGTCACTTAAATTGCATACTTTACAGTATTTTCACGCTCTCTCGTATGGCTACAATTATACATTCTGGTAAAAAATTTTATTAGTTTTGAAGATCCAATTTCGTGTTTATTCATTAAAAAGCACATGTTGTTTTATGTGGCCTATGGCTTTAATATTATTTCTATATAAAAAAATGAAATCAAGATCCAAAATACCGATATTATTTAGAGACTTTAATTATTTTAGCATTAGCAGCAATAGACAAAAATATTAAATAATTTATCAACATTCTATATAATATACATCAAAAGTATAGTCTTTAATCACACAAATATAAACTCTAAACATATCAAGAACAAAAGTTATACTATATGAGAAGCTTTGGTTGTTATAATATTAACGTTCACATTTACAAAATCTGATCTTTCCTCATACTAAATTATGTGTGTTAATGTATAATTATTTCATCAACTAATTGTTCTTATATTAACATGATCTGGTGAGAAGAACAAAAACCTTCAGTTATTATTAATGCAAAAGTATACGTTATATATATATATATATTATATATATATATATATATATATAGGAAAAGTTTAAACATTCTTTAAACAATAGCTTTAAAACTTATATAATACGAGAATAATGGTTTGTAAGAGAGAAAAAAAAATTATATGAGCTTATAGAAAACAGAAAAATACTAATTAAAAACTTAAGCGTTAGCAAGCTGATGAAAACACAAGTTGATGTTGTAAGTTTACGTTAAATTGTTAAGTAGGTTATGCTTTTAATATTTGATTAACATATATATACAAAGAAACAGAGTATAATATATAGTTTCTATGTACTGAAAATAATAACAATAATAAATAAAAACATGGATTTTAAAAACTCAGAGTATATTATATCATATTGAATTTTTAAATTATTTTTCTATAATATAATATAATTATTTGTATCCCATTTATGATTTATTAATAATACTATTATGTACTCTATTATTATGTACTCTATATATGATATACCATATTTGTAAGTATTATAAGATATGGACAAAAACAATAAAATTTAATTATACGATATATCCCTCATTTTTAAAAACTTTACATTCTAAAGCACACAGGTTTAAAAAAATTAAAAATGTTTATATTAACTAATTTATGATCATTTGCATGTATGGTTTTAAAATAACATGTATTATAAAATATGATATTGTTAATTGTTATTGTAGAAAAAAAAAACTAAATTACTTCAATACTTACTGTTTGTCCTTTTTTTATGTAATGTATTATAATTTATTATAATGAATTTTTAGAAATCAATTGAACCGACTGATAAGGCTATGCCTTGTTTGGAATATGTACCTTGTGGAAATTAATTATATATTTATATATATATATATATATTAATGAGTTTATATAATATATATATATATATATATATATATATATATATATATATATATATATATATATATATATATATATATATATATATATATATATATATATATATATATATATATATATATATTATATAAACTCATTAAGTGTATACTATATTTTATATTTTATTAATTTGTTATTATTAAAAGGTGCTTGATTTTGATTTGATTATTATTATAATATTTTATTTTAATTTAAATAACTGCGTACTGCGTAGTGTGTATATAAAAAATAGTTCATTATAGGATTACGATGCTTATAGTTCTTTTATGTTTTGTGGCTATAGATTCCGCTGTGATACAATTTATTCTATATGAATACTTTTTTTTTTATCTTTTATTAAACTTTTATTTATTTATTTATTTATTAAACACAATGTGTGTACAACATACATCTAAACATTCAATAATTATCCAATTAATTATAAACATATAATAATATCCAAATCCAAACCATAGCATCTATAAATAATAACAATGAAGTTTATTATTATACTTATTAAACATATATCATTAAATACATTGCTACACGTCTACAGTTTTGCATAATGATTTAATGACAGAGTCCGAGACGGACAGTGAAGTAAGTGGTATACCTATAGTACAGAGGCCACCACATAACATACATATAATATACACATTTATTATGCATACTTCATTAATAAATTTTCAATGATTTTGAGTGGTTTCACTTATTGGTTTAAGTTTACGCATCGATACCATATACTTCGACCAGTATAAATAACAAATAACATTGACATGAGGTAATTGCATAATAGGACAAGTGTTATAGTTTTTGCAAATTAAAAAAATGACAATGAACTTTAGTTGTTGTTTTTCATACATATTTATAAAGTTAAAATGAACTGTTTATAAACTGAAGAAAAATAATAAAACTATATGCATAATAATGCATTTGACTGCTCAAGATGGTGCTATTGACTATAATAAAGGAAAACCTGTGGTTTTTTTGCGGCTGGTTAAGTGATTTTGTTCACATCCACTTCTGTTTTGACATACTGCGCATGCGTAGTAAGTAAAAACGGAAGCGGATGTGACCGAAATCGCTTCAAAACGGTTGTTCCTTTATTAGTCAGTAGCTCGCAATTTCATGCAAACCACACTTTATGTTGAATGCACGATAGGACCTATCCAGGTCCATCACACCTCGCTGTTAGAAAAACAACAACTTAAATTTGAATGTAAAGCATGAGTTTTGATGCTATTTCTATGTAGAATATTAGAGCTATCATAGAACACTAGAATAACACTAAAAAAATATTTTATTATGAATATTATGATCTACTTATTTTCTTACATAAAGATATAACTTTTTAATTACGCTGCACGTATATAATATTTCACAAGAAATATAAAATCCATCTATAATACCTTTATAATATGAACGATGTGAAAGGCATTTGATATATTATTTTAACAACGGGCTGATGGAGGGAAAGAGACGATAATCCTTGCCGAGTGACATGGAAATGTCATCTGACTATATGGCGCCACTCTGCGCCTCCGGCAAACAAGCGCCTCCTCCTCCTCTCTCTCACTCAACATCTCTGCATGATGCGGATTAAGTGAGTTGCACTGTAGAGTGCTATAGTCTTGCTTTTACTGGCTGAGCTCTTGATGGATTACATCATTTTATATGACGCGTATAATATCTATTTATGATGAGCGTAATATACGTATATATTGCAACACTCTAAGTTAATTAAATTCGTCCCGCAGACCCGTTCAATAAATATATATATTTATAAATATATATATATATATATATATATATATATATATATATATATATATATATATATATATATATATATATATACATTGTATAAATTACGTTAAAGCCATAGACCACATAAAAGAACGTGTGCTTTTTAATGAATAAACACGAAATGGGATCTTCAAAACTGATGACAATTTTTACCAGAGTGTTAATGTAGCCCCACGAGAGAGCGTGAAAAAAATGTAAAGTATGCAATTTGCGTGAAAATTTATGTTTATGACGTCAGAAACATGCAAAAATTAGTATGAAGTGTTGTGCGTGTTAATGCATTAAGTCGAATTTTCTGATCACTGCTACGGGGCTACTGTTGGGTTTTGAGATAAACTAATGTTATTTATGTAAATCCCATCAAGTGTTTTGTGATATAAATGCTTATGTTTTTCTCTGGTCTATTCCTTTAAATGATATATAACAAAAGTCAAAGACATTACTTTAAACAAATATGCTGTAAGGAATAAAGAAATTACTTGTCTCTTTACTCTTTTTCATTACTGCTCCTCTTTCCATACAAAAACTTTTTTTTTTTTTTTTTTTTTTTTTACTTTTTGAGGAAAGTTTAGTTGCTACGATATATTGTGATAAAAAAGCAAAAGTATATAGTATTAATATTAATAATTTCAAAATTAGACAAATATATAACGAAAAACAAAACTGTTCCAAATTGGTGACACACGCAGGTATAAAATAAAATTTATATTATTAATAAGACAAACAGTATATATGATTCAATATTATGTTCATATAAAAATTGAAAACATAAGTTATGCTGTAATCAAAAGTAATATAACAAACATGAATGAACAAACTCAAGCTGGAACGAGTAATGATTACGTATGTACGTTACTGAAATTATAATTGCACAAAGTTAGAAAAAAAAATCATTGCATGAAATTTATTATTAGTCAAATCATTTTTATGTGTAGCTGGAAATGAACAAAAAAATCATTTTTTAAAAATATTTTTTAATTAGCTGATAAAAACACGTAAAAGTGTGCTTATTTAGTGATATAGTATCTAAATTAAAATTTACCGTGGCCTCAGTGCAATATAGTGACCGCTTATGTTTACTCAAAATGCGGAAAAGGAAGTGCCGGAAGAGGAAACTACGTGACGGTAAAAGTGGGAGATAGCTCAGGCTCAGGCTTAGCTTGATGCTGGCACCAACTTTTCTCCCACTTTTACCGTCACGTGGTTTCCTTTTCCGGCACTTCCTTTTCCGTTTTTTGTAGTAAACATACGCGCTCTTTGAAATATATATATATATATATATATATATATATATATATATATATATATATATATATATATAAAAGTATTTGCATTTTCCTGTTCCGCTTGTGATTGGCTATAGCGTACTCTACCAATAAGTTTGATTGAGATAATATTGTGACAAACCTTTCCTACTATTTTTATAGGACGATATAAATTTTAAAGCCTTTTTTAATTGAAATTGAAGCCGTGCAGCTAGAGTGCCCTATATAGCCCCTTAAAAATTGGTGCATTATGCAACTTGCATGACATAACGGACCACAAATTTGCCTATAGTATAGGATACTACAAGATGAAAAAAATTTGTTAGTTGCGCAGATGTATATGCAAAAGTTAAATGCATAAGCAGAAAAGCAAAAATATAAAGAGAGAGAGAGAGAGAGAGAGAGAGAGAGAGAGAGAGAGAGAGAGAGAGAGAGAGAGGGGGGGGGGGGTATTGATTTCAACGAGGAAGACTAATATTTTTTAGGGGGGAATTTTATTTATATTCTAAAAGAGGACATTATTCTGAATCGATCCATGCATGAATTTTTAATTTTTGAGTTAATTAGGTATTTTCAATTAATTTTTGAAGTCGCGAAATGACGTCACAGGCTGCAACTTTTTCCTATGCTCACATGCATAAGTTGCAGTCTGTGACGTCATTTCGTGACTTAAAAAAATTAATTAAATATACTTAATGAACTCAAAAATGAGAAATTCACATTGTCAGCTCAGGACAATGTCCTATTTTAGAATATGAAAAAAAATTAGCCCTTCAAATTTTTTTGCCGTCTGCGATCCTCACTTAGTAGATTTTTTTAGGAGATAGTTACTTTAAATGACATGTCAAGCATGTAACAGAAGTCAAAGACATTACTTTACACTTTACACAAATATACTGTAAGTAATAAATAAATTACTTTTTTTTTCTCTTTACTTTCTTTCATTACTGCTCCTCTTTACAATTTTTTCTTTATATATATATATATATATATATATATATATATATATATATATATATATATATATATATATATATATATTTTTTTTTTTTTGAAAATTTGTTACGATATATTGTGATAAAGAAGCAAAAGTATAGTATTCATAATTTCAAAATTAGACAAATAACGAAAAACAAATTGTCTCAAATCGGTGACACACATAGGTATAAAACTATAAAATAAAATTTATATTATAATATCTTAATAAGACAAACAGTGTGATCCAATATACTGTCCATTTGTATAGTTGAAAACATTAATTATGCGGTAATTGCAAATAAGTATAATATAATAAACTATTTCTTTGAATGAACAGAGCTGGAAACCGTAATGATTACGTATACACGTTATGGAATCATAATATTGCTTAAATTTAAGTTAGAAGAATTATTAATTCATGAAATTTATTATTATTCAAATTATTTCTACGTGTAGCTGGGTATATGAAAATAGTTGTTTCAGTATTTTTTTTTTTTTTTTTTACTTACTGTTAGCTGATAAAAACACGCATAAGTTTGCTTATTTAGTATTAATATAGTATCGAATTTAAAATTTATACTGCGGTTTCGGTCATAATGTAAAAAAAAAAAAATGCATTTTCCATTGAGATAATTGCGTGACAAACATTTTCCACTAGTTTTGTAGTAAGTAGTAAAGTTCAATACCTTTTTTTATTTACTAAGCCGGTGCTGTACCCTATATAGCCCCTTAAAATTGGTGCATTATGCAACTTGCATGACATAACGGACCACAAATTTGCCTATAGTACAGGATGAAAAATGTTTTGTTAATCGAGCGCATACTATGCAAAAGTTAAATGCATAAGCAGAGCAGAGAAGCAAAAATATAAAAAGTTTTCGAGAGAGAGAGAGAGAGAAGGAGATTGATTTCAACTACATACGTACAATTTTTTTGTATTCAATCAGAAGATCGAGTCAAAAAAAAATTCATCATATTTTTGTCTTTTCTTTTAATTTTTGCATAGAAGAATGAATAGTATATAAATGAATAAATAAATTTATAAATAAATAATTATATATATATATATAAAAATATTTTGGATAAACCTTATGAGACAATTATAAAAACATTTTACATAAAAATTTTATTGACTAGTAAAGGAACAACGGTTTTGAGGCCGATTTTGATCACATCCGCTTCCGTTTCTCCTACTACGCATGCGCAGTAAGACGAAACGGAAGCGGATATGAGCGAAATTGCTTATAGTCGGCTTCAAAACAGTTGTTCCTTTATCAGTCAATTATTTGTTTCTCGTTTTCCTTTCATACATCTTCAAATCTTTTTGCAAATTTGCAACCACAAAATAATTTCTTGTATTTATCTGCCATCTAGCGTTCAAAATTAACAACAACTACAATAATTTTCTGCGGTAGCGCGCTCTTTGAAACCAGCCAATCCAAGCCAATCTGCATTGATCATTGCAGTTTGTTATTTTTGTAAACGACGTATTCAGCTGGTGCTGGTATTGGTGTACGTGACTATTTATTTTGCACGTAATTTTAATAGCTAATATTTGTCAAAACAAGAAGTTTATATAATTTACATAATAATATATTTTCATGAATAATTAATAACATACTCAAGGTGTTTTCTAGCTTATGAAACACTTCTACACTTTGGTTACTTTAACTTATTTTGTGACGCCGGTTTTTGTCCCAAGATTGACCATGGCGTGGAGATCACACGGTACTTCTAATCCTGAGCTTGTGCAGAATTTAAAGAGTAAGTAGCTATTACAACTATTAATCTATTGTAATATTCATTATATTTACATACGTGTTGTTTTACAGAGAATGGGATCATCAAAAGTGCACGAGTAGAAGATGCAATGCTAAAAGTTGATCGCGCTCGCTATGCTAAAGGACATCCTTACATGGATGCACCTCAAGGAATAGGATTTGGAGTAACTATCAGTGCACCTCACATGGTAAGAATACATTTTATAGTAAATTTAGAACTTTTTACTTTAATTTGTTATATTTTTACAGCACGCCCACGCTCTCGAGTTACTCAGTGATAAGTTGGTGGAAGGTGCTTCAGCGTTGGATGTAGGATCGGGCAGTGGCTACCTCACTGCATGCATGGCATTGATGGTAAGTTACCTATCTTTTATATGTGTATTCACATGAAAAAAAGGGGGGGGGGAACAGAGCTGGTATGGCCGAGTGGTGAAGGCAGCTGACTCACTCTACTCCTCACCTAGTAAAGGTTTGAGCCACTGGGGTGCTACGTGAAGTGTGAGAGCACAACACGTTGCATGTTACATATAATGGTACATTCCATGACGACGTACAGCATTCGGGAGGTGCATGATCGATGTGATTGAACCAGCCTGCCTAGATGTTTCCACAGTTTCTCTTGGCTGTCATGGTGAATGCCTGGCTGTGTATTAGGTCATATGCTTTGCTTGTGTATGCGGTTTTCATTGTACCTGTTGATGAGACTTCTGTCGTATCAATACTATGGCGAAGGTGTAGCATGATAACGCTATATGGTAATAAAAAAAATTAGTGTGAAAT
Source organism: Ecdyonurus torrentis (assembly GCA_949318235.1). Lineage (NCBI taxonomy): Eukaryota > Metazoa > Arthropoda > Insecta > Ephemeroptera > Heptageniidae > Ecdyonurus > Ecdyonurus torrentis. Next base: position 9,659,236 of record OX439130.1, read on the forward strand.
TCTAGAAAATCATCAATAGTGGTCCAGCATCAATTGCAAATAACAATACAATGCTTTGGTGTACACGCGTATAAAATTGACATTGTATTTTCAGTGTGGTGAGAGTGGCAAAGCTGTAGGCATTGACCACATTGAGGAGCTGGTTAATTTCTCCAAGCAAAACGTACAGCAAGACAAGCCAGAGCTGCTCACCAGTGGTAGAGTCACCCTCATAGGTAAGTCATCGTGAACTATAGTGTCGTGAAACTTGATAACTCTGATATCTCTTATTGATCAATAATAAAGAAAAGGATAGAATTACCAGCAAGGGTCTTACCACAGTAGAAGTTCTATGGAGAGGTCGAAGTCTTCATTCATTCAGTTCATACTGAGAGCTTTCGTCAAAACACTGTGCCATGTAAGACTTCAACCTCTCCATAGAAATTCTACTGTGCCCTTGCTGGTAATGAGGAAGACCAATGATTTTTGGGACAGTATTTGAGCACATTTTTAGAAAGAGTATGTGAAAAATGTGCTCAAATGCTGTTCCAAAAATTATTAGTCTAACTCATTCTATCCATTTCTTTATTATTGATCCTAACCACGATTTTTTTTCCATAAATTGTATTCTTATTGATGTAATATAATGTCCAACGTATGTTTGCTTTGTTGTATATTAAAAGTAATGGTGGAAAGTGAATGAGGAAAACAGACAAAAATTTAGAAGTGATTTTGTTGCATATTCTGAAAAAAATGCATCGTCCTGAGAGTCATAGTTGTGCAATTTTCTAAGTTTTGAGTTAAAGGCTAAGAACACCGTGAACAAAAAAGTTGCGTAATATCCTAACAAACCTAAAAATCAACGTTGATTTGGCCGGAGTCATGTATTTTTAATTTATTTTCCATTCACAAAATGCCGCTGCCGGTCACTGACGTCACAGCTCGCCGTGCGCGTGGACCAGATGAGCTGTGACGTCAGTGACCGGCAGCGGCATTTTGTGAATGGAAAATAAATTAGAAATCAATGACTCCGGCCAAATCAACGTTGATTTTCAGGTTTGTTAGGATATTACGCAACTTTTTTGTTCAAGGTGTTCTACGCCTTTAAAATTTTTGGGGTAAAATTGAAAGTGCCGGGTGAAATTGAAAGCCAATCACAGAGCTGCTTTCAAAGTGCTCTGTGTCTAACCAGATAGGGAAAAGTGAAAGCTTGCACATGATTGGAGGTTCAATTTCACCCCGGTTGACTGTAAATAAGTATTTTTGATTAATTTCTGAAAATATTTGATAATATTTATGTAATGGATAACACACTCATGCAAAAGGTACTAACATACAAAATTGCACATCAATTGATTCAGAAAATAATGTATAACAATAAAAAGTATTCCTTATTGCACAATTTGCTTCCTCTTTTTTATTATTTATATGGATGAAACATTGTCATACACAGTGGTTAAAAGATCCTTTAAAAAATAAGAATTTGTAATAGGTACTTTTTGTGAGTGTAAAAATAAATTCATAAAGCAAATTATGAGTGGGTGATCTATGCCAGAATTGATCAATCCCTAAGTCGAAATACAATTTTAGCTTACCCTGAAAGTGTCATGATATGTATTTATTTATGATGTTAATTCTGTGATTGCAGTGGGAGATGGCAGGAAAGGTTGGAGTGAAGGAAGTCCTTACGATGCTATACATGTCGGTGCTGCTGCCCCAACGCTGCCAAAAGATGTGAGTAATTCAACATGACTGATTATCTATGACATATATTGTCTGCACAGAATACATTTGTTTTATATGTGGGGGGGGGGGGGGGGGGGAGGAAATTAAGCCTTACAAAGTGCATGCCAGTTTACATAGGATAAAGGTCAAAATTCCTAGGCTTTTTTTTTTTTTTTTTTTTTTTTGTGCATATACGACAAATGTATTCCAAGCTGACAATATTTGTCAATGGTTATATACTACCTGATTTGACTTTGAACCCCAGGGTGACTTCGGCCAAGTTTTTAAAAATTATTTACTTTACTCACTAACTCATAGAAACATGATATAATACCTAAACAAACGTGAAACAAAATCTAAAAGAAAGTATATACAAAAATCTAGCTTTACTATAGCTTTTGTTTCTTGTTTCTATAAGCTATAGTTGGGGAGTACACTTAATTTGTGACAATTTGGTCAAAGTCACCTCACTTAATTGTACAGTACGTTGTACATAAGTACAACACACAAACCTCACTCATTATCAGTAGCATCATCTGGTTAAGTTTCTGGTACAACAAGGGTCTAACTTAAAATTTAATATTGCACCTGGTATTTTATACAAGACCTTCAAAGCTCATTATTGCAAATTTTATGATTAAAATGTTTTTTTCATATTATATGTTTCAATCAATATGTTGCATTAATAGCAATTTATATTAAAAGATTAGATAAAAAAATACTTGGTAGAGATTAGAGTACGTTGAATTGAAAATTGATTTTTTTATTTTTTTTTATTTTTTATTTTTTTATTTTTTTTTTATTTTTTTTTATTTTTTATTTTTTATTTTTTTTTATTATTATTTTTTTAAACTTATTAATTCTAACCGCGATGGTTTTTTCCTTATACGCAGATAAAAAAATACGTAAATTAAAAAAAAAAAAAAAGTTGAATGGTAGATAGTGGAAGCAGTGGAAGCTTAGACTGACAGAGATGTTATGACAAAAAAATAAATAGAATAATTATATGTACAGTAATAATTATAAAAATAAAAAATAAAAAAAAAATGGAGAAACCAACAAGCGCCAAATTATAGTGAAGAGAGTCACATAGTTCTGTGAAAATCTTGCTAGCAGAGACATAAAAAATAATAATAATAATAATAACTATACTATGAAAAGTGTGTTAGTTTTTTAGCTCTGTGCTAGCAAACTTTTCATCAATTTATGGGACTGTCTTCACTGTGGTAAGACCCTTGATGGTTTCCTATCTCCTTTTCTTTTAAATTATTAACTTAACTACTATGGTTTATTTTCCTTAGTATGGTATAAAAACTAATATAGTAATATCGCTTAACACCTTGGCAAGGTGTGTAACTAATACTAAGAGCTCAATCTCTCATTCTGCAATGTTTTAAATCTAGATGTGTCTTTTTATCAAATCTTTCTATCAGTGAACTATCGCCAGGGTTCAGATTAAACCCGGTTTTTTTAATAAAACCGGCCGGCAGGTAAAACCGGGTTTTATAGCCCAGTTTTTTTAATAAAACCCGGTTTTTTAAGTAAAAAAACCCGGTTTTTTAATTTTTTCCTAATTTTCACAATAATAAGATAAAAATAATAAAATGATAAACTCGCATATTTTTTAGTCATTTGAAAAAAACAACAACAAAAAACCACATCAAATATCAATTTTATAGAGGTTTATTTATTCATAGTAATTATAGTGCATTCAAGTAAATTAAGAATTTCGACTGTTTAGAGAGCGGAAAAATAGTCTTTAAAATTTCCACGAATCACACGATTTCAAGCCTATATACAAAATTAAAAAAAAAATACTATTTCGCGACTATTTTAGTCTCCGAGACTATTTTGGACTTTCAAGACTTTTCGGACTATTTTGCTTTTTTTTTATGTTTTTCGATATTTCTGACAAAAATAACGGAAAATTAACGTAGAACGTGACCGACTTGGACCGGAAATCGCTAAAAGTAAACCATATTTTCACAATAATTTTTTTTAAATTATTTATTTCCAACATGTTTTGTTGGAATACAATAATTTTCAAATAAAATCGAGTAAATTTAAAATATTTTTTATTTTTATTATAATTTTTTTTTTTGGCGAAAAAAGTTTTAATTTAATAATAATTTTAATTTAAACAAAAAGTTTCTTATTTGACTACAAATTTCCACTCAAATTTGCATTTACACATTTACATGTATTGTATTGTTATCTTTAAGGTGGCGAATAACTTATATTTGATCGTGTTTCACGTGTTTGAGATAATTAAATTTTTAAGTACCAAAGCTTCTTTATTTTGTGTTCATACTAATTCGCCTTACAAAAAAATGTTTTTAGTGGTCTCTGAAGATTTTTTTTTTTATTATTATTTAGACAATGCCATTTTAGACCGATGTAACTTTTTTAGACTATAGAACTTTTTTTTTTCTTTTTTTTTTTTTTTTTTTAGGCAATCCTTAGGCAATCCTAGAGACTGTTAAGAAAACAGATAAATTCAGACATGTTATACTAATAAATAAAGTCACTAATGAGCTATATAAATTTCAAATACTATTTTCCGACTATTTTATTATTTTTAGAGACTATTTTTAGACAATTTTTTAATTTTGAAGACTAATTTGATGAAAAAAGATACTATTTTTCCGCTCTTTTTATTAATATAGTATTTTGGCTTCTTTTTTTTTCATTTTTTTTTTTTTTTTTTTTTTTTTTTTTTGCTTTTTTGCTTTTTTGCTTTTTTGCTTTTTTTTAAACCGGCTTTTTTAAAAAACCGGGTTTTTTAAAAATCTTATTGCCCGGTTTTTTATAAAAAACCGCCCGGCAAAAATCCAGGTTAAAAAACCCGGTCGAACCCTGACTATCGCAAAGTAGATTTTTTGTCTTCTTGCAATTCCATCCAAGCCTGTGGCGGAGTGGTTTGCAAGCTGGTCTGATATGTGAGAGGTTGTGCGTTCGTTGCTTGGTGGGTACCGTGTCAGCTTTTTAAGAGGCCATGCATACGGTATGCACCGAGTGCGCACTCATGTTCTCTCCACGTTCATGCCCATACGTTTGCCAGTGAATCATAGGTAAAACAATAGGATAGATGTTTAGGCTTGACAGGTCATGTCACAGCTACTAGTGAGCCCCCCCTCCCCCCCCCCCCCCCTGGTAGTAGCCCACGTCACGTCAGAGGTATCTTGGGATGGTTCACCAATCTACCTCATCTCACTCATTTCTATTAAATCACATGTTGAGTTTAGCCTGTTGTGTGGAATAGAACTCATTTTCATATTGTTAGCTATCAAATTATGTACAGTATTATTATGTATTTATTTTTTTTTTTACAAATAATGTAACCTAATTGTGTTATTTTGCCCTCAGTTGATTGAGCAGTTGAAACCTGGAGGTCGTCTGATCATTCCCGTGGGTCCTGAAGGCTATGACCAAGTGCTAAAACAAGTGGACAAGAACTTAGATGGTACTATCAAGGAAACTAACCTGATGGGAGTTGTGTATGTTCCTCTTACTGATAAGGAGGCTCAATGGCCTGGCAAGTAAGTAAACATCAAAATGAAGCTTTAGGCTGCTTTTTATATCTCAGAAAGCAACATTGGTTTGTAAGAATTGAAAAGCTGGCATGAAAATTATGTTATTTAATTTCTATTCCATATATTACAGATTATTAAAAGTTATCCTGAAAGCCCAAAAAAATAAAGCAAATAAAACAGATGAAAGTAAATAATAAGATGTGAGTTTTTTTACTTAACAGTATTGTTCTTTGTTAAGTAGAAATTGAGTAATAATTGTTTATATTAATTGCATTTGTTTATTTCTTTGTTATTTTTGTTGCTATATCACATTCATCAGCTTATTCACAGCATGTTGAGCAAAAAGTAAAGCTGCATACTTTTGCCTTTTAAAATTAAACTTTTAAACTTTTTGAAATTATGTGTTGTGTGTGTGGGTGTGTGTGTGTGTGTGTGTGGGTGTGTGTGTGTGTGTGTGTGTGTGTGTGTGTGTGTGTGTGAGAGAGAGAGAGAGAGAGAGAGAGAGAGAGAGAGAGAGAGAGAATATTTAAAGTAAATTTATATAATTTTGCTTTACATAATCCTTGCATCAAATCGAATATTTTCTTTGCTCTTGGAATTAAAATTAATACATTTTGCTTTGGAGTAAAATACGGATAAAATCTGAACTTTAAATTGAAAATTCCATCTCTAATAAATACTTATGATAAATTTAAAAGAAATGGATAGGAGAAACGAACATAGGCCTTATTATAGTGAAGAGAGTCCGATACAGTCTGTGTCAGCTAAGGATGGAACCAATAACAGAGCGCCTCTAAAATCTCCCCTTTTAATTAACATTACTTACTCCATCTGCTAACAAACTTGAGCACTTGAGTGTCTATTTCAATTCACATCCATAGAAAGATGAAAATCTTGCTAGCAAAGAGCTAAAAATGTATCACAATTGGATAGCTTTCAGCACTAAACTCCAAGAAAAACGGAGTGTATTAAAAACCTCTGTCAGTCCTTGTCCTTACAGACTCAGAGTGAAACTAATATATTATGAATCAAAGGTTTAGCTGAGCAATAATTGACAGATGATTTGTATTTATATTAGAGAAAAGGTATAGAATTACCAGCAAGGCGCCTCATCACTATAAAAGTTTTATGGAGAGGTTGAGATTTTATGTGGCCAAGTGAAACCTCAACCTCTCCATAGAAATAACATTGAAGTAAGGCCCCATGCTAGTATCCTTTTCTTTGATATAAATCCTATAACCACAATGTTAGTTTCCTTAAATATTAAATAGAGTTAAATGATTTGATATAAAATCAGATAGCTAGAGTTGGTAAAAATTAGTGAATGGTTGTTATTGTTAGGTATGCCATTGTAGAGAATATAATTTCTAGCTTAGGCCAAAAAAGTATTAACACCATAGAGTATGAAATACGGTACTTAAGCATTTGTTAAGTTATCAAAATGTTTACATTATTTTTTTAAATTCCAAAGCTAGAAATAAATAGAAACTCCTGCCAGGGCCTTACAACAGGAGAAGTTCTATGAGAGGTCGAGGTCTCATGTGGCACAGAGTTTTAGTTATAAACAATATTGTTAAACATTATAACTACAACTCTGTGCCACGTGAGACCTTAACCTTTTAATTGAACTTTTTCTGTTGTAAGGCTCTGGCTGGTATTTCTGTCCTGTTCTTTAAGATTAATCCTTACCATAATGTTTGTATTTTTCCTTAAGGCAGGAATTCAGCTACTGCAGGATTTGACTAAAATGTTGTGAAAAAAAAAAAATAAAATAAATAAATAAATTTTGCTCAGTATCTTTAAAAATGTATAAAATTTAGGGGGTCACCATGCTACATTTTAAATTTTGATTTTTTTTTTTTTTTTTTTTTTTTTTTTTTTTTTTTTTTAAGTTTTAGTCCCATAAGAGTCCATTAATCAATAATTATTTCCGCTCTTATCTGGTGGTCATGGGTTCTGACTGCTAAAATTTTTATCATTGGTACAAGCTGTTATTATTAACTTTCAAATTGCATCAAAGTTTTCTTTTTAGATACAATCCATATAAATACAACCCAAAGAAAGAAACCCAACATCAAAAGTTTATGATGCCATTTAAAAGTTAATTGTAACAGCTACCCATGATAAAATTTTCAGAACTTGTGACCATCAGATAAGAAAGAAAATAATCATTAAAATTAACATGTGCTCTTATGGGACTAAAACTTCAAAAAATCATAATTTAAAATCTAGCATAGTAACCTTGCAATTTTTTTTTTTTTTTTTTTTTTTTTGTGCATTTTTAAAGATACCTTATCCTAATGTATCACTGTGCAACGTTTCAGATTTTTCTTTCTTCACAATTTTTTAATCAAATCCCGTAGTTCCTGATTTCCCGCCTTAAATTAATTACAAAGCTAGAAATATTAATATTTGTTATAAATATAAGTTTGCTTGCAAAAGAAGCATGTAAGCTTGTGCACTATAAGCATGATTGAATGAGCCACTGCAATGCACACTGCAATGTTACAGGGATGAGATGTGATGTTGCAACTGCTAAAACCCAGGTATTCCAGCAGGTGCTGTGATTTGATCTAACCACCTAGCTGCAGTCCGCAGTCACATGACACAAGATATGCCTCACCTCACCTCGTCAAGTAATCATCTCTCCTGATAGCAATCAATTCATATAATTGTGCTCCTGATTATTATTAAGACTGCTTATTATATTATATTAACATTTTTTTTGTAATATTATTTTAATGTTAATTAAAATTGGATATATAATTAGTATTTTGTGTAATTGGTATCGTGTAATTATTATCTGCAAATATATTTATCATAATGGTCTAAATTAATATTGTATATTCTGATACACTTAACATCTCAAGAAAACAATAAAAAAAAACTTTCTTCTATTTTTAAGCTGTTTTTATTTCAACGGAATTTTCCTATTTTGTGTTTATGCTGTTGAAGATGTTGATCAGGATGGGGGGGGGGGGGGGGGGGAGGAAGAGTTTTTTTCCTGTTGTTATTTATGTGACAAAAATAAAATAAAAATACTTTTGAAAATATATGTAATTAATTATTAGGAAAGGTTAAAACCATTTCAGTTTGAATTGATAATCAAAGAATAGGATAGGAGAAACCAACAAGCAAGCGCCTTACCACGATGAGGTCCATAGCTTGGTGAAAATCTTGATGGCACAGGTTACACAAATATTTACAAGTTTGTAAATATTTGTGCCATCATGATTTTCACTAAGCTACAGACCTCATCGTGGTAAGGCGCTTGTTGGTTTCTCCTATCCTATTCTTTGATTATCTTTTGAAAATATATGTTAATATTCTATATATATATAGAAAGACAAGTTTTTTTTTTTTTTTTTTTTTTTTTACATTTTATTGTTGAACTTTAATTATCTTACATTATTAATGTACTCGTACGATAAGTGAAGGGTTTTTGATTAGTTAAAAAATAAACTTATAAGCTTATAAGGGGGAAAAATAAGTCTGAATGAATCACATTTTTAGAGGGGAAAAAAATGCTCGCCACCAAAAATGAAATTATAAGAAATAATAATTTACTTTTTCGTGTTTTCTTCTAAAATAATAATTATTATCATTATTATTTTTCTAAGAAAAATAACAATTTCTGCAAACCTGCATGAACAAGTGCAATTTGATTAAACTCAATAGAGTAACAGAGAATAATATGGCTATTTTTAAAAAAATTTGTTATATAATATTTTGATTGAAAAATTACTTTGATAAAGAATAGAATAGATATATAGTACAGTTAACACTATGTTATATCAACATGAAGAGTGCCATTATAATGACAATTGTCGTAGATGCCTTACTGTTTTTGTTTATTTCTACTTTTTTTAAATTCATATTTTTAACATTCCAGTGTAACTACAATTCTTTTAAAGCTACTCTCCAGGCCTAACAAAATGCACTTTTATTTCAATTAATACAAAATGGGACACTCAGAAACATTATCGAATTTCATTATTACCCAAATGTAACTCTGCAAAAGAACTCTAAAAATTGTAAAGTAGGCAAAAACACACTATTTCTGACGTCATGGCTATAGTGATGTTAATAGAAAAAGTGTTGCGGGTTGCATAAGTGGAAAATTTTCTTTTACGTTTAAAGCATCACGATTGGGTTCTTGGAGAAAATAACTGTATTTTTGGGAATTCCCATTAAGTGTTTATTGAAATAAAATGGCATGTTGTCTGGTCTGGAGAGTCGCTTTAAGTAATGAACGCATCGATCAACATTAAAAGAGAGAGAGAGAGAAAGCAACGCGAGTAACGCGACAATATATAATATAGCAGAAATGTAGTAAATTAATTAAAGATACAAAAAATTCTGTCGAGAAAAAAAAATCTGTTATGTGGAAGCTGGAAATAGGTTCATTTCTTATTAATTTTGACTATATACAACTGATTCAAAATAATAATAATAGACAATTGTAAGAAGTTTAATACTTGGAGTTTTTAAAAAAGCAATGACACCCGATCACTTAAAAAAAAAAGAATATTTACATAAGAATTATACAACAATAAAATTTAATTTAATATACATTTTTGTTTAAACAATAAACATGTATCACAATTTCACAATATATATAAAAACTCTTTAAATTTTCAAATATTACATTTCGATTTGTTGTTGTTGTTGTTGTAACAAACACACATGCTGGTTAATTTTGTGTACATATTACTGTATTTTAGCAATTGAATGCTATTTTAAATCATTTATAATCATCATAAATAAACTTTCATTATCACAACGTAGACCCCGCACTTACACTATTTTGGGCTCCAAATACTGTGTGAGGTCAGACCAGTACTTGTTAACGTGAAATCCGCACGTTAACGGCCGCACATGATGGCAGCACCCAATTAATGGAGCACATGGTCATGCCATCATGTGAGTACAGATACACTTCAGCACTTGAATGAGTACGAGACTTTTTACAGTCGTTCACCCACCAAGTTTTGACCACGCTCGACGTTGCTGATCTTCGGTGATCTCATGGGAACCGGCTCAGACAACGCGATAAGGCTGTTTTAAGTGCATAATTATTTTAAACAAATTAGAATATTTAAATATATTAGATTCTATCATTTTATATTATAGATCTAATAATTTATTATTATAATATTTCTAATATGAATTCAGGATTTTAAAATTCTATCCTTACGAGTATGCAACCAGTTGGACCGGCCTGCTTAACAAATTGCATATTTTACAGGAACTTCACGTATACACTGCCATTTATATTATTTACTTTAAGTTATTTTCTATTTCAAGTTAAGTATGGGAATAAAAGGTGAGCGTACTTTACAACTCTCTAGTCTAACGTATTTTGGTAAAATTGCAGGCTATAAAAACTTTTTCTAACTTTCAGCGACAAAAAATATTTAGGTTTTGAGGTATATAGGAAGGCGGATATATAATAGAGGGGTGCAATTTTATATAATTTTCTTTTCAAATTTTAGTTTACATTTTTCTTAAAAGTTATATAAAAAAAGTAAAATAAATAAACAAAGTGGACGTGTGACATTTAGCCTCAATTTCGTATTATTTCTTGTAGCATTTCAATTTTACATTATATAGGCTAATATATAATTTATTTGGTTTTAAGAGTAAGAAACTCTATCGTAAATAAATTATTTACATACATTTTTTAATGCTTGCGAGTTGCGATAAAAGAGAAAAAGATAAAAATATCGGGTTTAATGGTTTACTTCCTTTTGACATGGACCAATAAATATGACGGAACAATATTTTAAGCACAAATTTTGGAAAGCCATTTTTAAACTATTACAGCCTTAAAAAATAATAATAAAAAAAAATCATATTCTTTATATAATATATGCTGTTACTATTGACTTTATTTAATACTGTATTACTGATTTAATACACACTTATTCAATATTATAATTAATCAGTAATATTGAATAAAGTCAATATTAACAGCATATTATAAAGAATATGATTGTTTTAAGGCTGTAATTGTTAAAAAATGGGTTTCCAAAATTTGTGCTTAAAATATTGTTCCGTCATATTTATTGGTTCATGTCAAAAGGAAATTAAAAAAAATTAGAGCTATTAAAAGCAATTAAATTTGATTAAAAAAATGCTATTCCATTTAAAAGGTGTGTGGTAGAGACGGAGTGGTTGTCATCCTAACGACTTTTTACGTGTTATTTAAGGTCTAGTCTCAATTTTTGGCACCTAGAGAAATATTAAGTTGAGAGAATTTTAGATGGCACCATTGAGTCTAATCCTATATCCTGGGTATCCAACAATTTAAAACATCTGCCAAAAATTGGGACCTGACAACATGTGGGTCTGGACCATAATCATTGGCAATATTTTTCTTCCATTTTCAAACTGTCTTCCTGTGGTTTTGTTTAAATAACAATATTTACTAAAAAATAATAAGAGATAATAAGAACTTATAAAGTGAAAACCAAAATTAGTAAATGGTAAAACTTTTGAAATTGCAATATATAATATAATGTAAGTATGTTATAAAATGTATATGTATATATACGTTCGTTGACCCAAAATAATACTCCCTACGTAGATCGACGCTTAAAAAACAACATTATTTTAGACAATTTTAAAACAATAATGTAGGGAAAGAATTATAAGTTTAAAAAGTTTTTATTCATTATTTATTGACCTATAAACTTAAAAACTAGTTTAAAATTGTAATAAAAAAATATACATGACATTTTTTCTTGCAACAAGCAGATTGTAAAAAATATATAAAATATACACATTTTAGCTTAATTGTTACATTGAAAAACTATATAAAAATAATTTTTATAAATAGTTTCATTGCGTGATGTACATATATATAGTCGTGATTTGCTAATGTATGGAGAGATTTTTTTTAAATAACATCGTGAGTATATAGTGTTATTTTCTACTAATGTTGTCTATTCGTTGCCCAGGTAACCACAAAATATATATAAAAAAAAAAACTTAAAACGGGTCGTAATCAAATCATGTGGCGTGTCAATATTTATAGTTTACATGTTTTGTTTTTTTAAGTGACGACTGTAATATTTTATAGATAGATATAGAAAAAGTTTTAGTTGACACTCAAATAATGTAACAATCAGTTGTACGTGGGTGACAGTAATATGTCCTGTGCAGTGTTTTCAAAGTTACGTAATTGTTCTATTAATATGAAATTATTCTTTAATTTATATCAGAATTTAACATAAAAATTATAATTGAAAATTTGATTTACAGTATATTTAAATATGAATTTATTACATTTAAAAATACTCTTTCTTAATTAGTATTTTAAAATTTAAATGACACTAAATAAAAACAATGTCAAAAAATATACTTGGATTCAAATTTAAGGGAGTAGGTGAGCGACTGATATCTCACAAACTGAAAGGTCGTGAAATATAAAATTTACATGAAGTAAAGATGAAATGTTACGTAAAAGTTTAGTTATGTCAAACGCATAAAAACACGATCAAATATTTGAGTTATTCTACTTTAAAGATAGCACGTAAATGTGAAAATTCAAACTTTAGCTCCAATTAAAAAAAAAAAAAAAAAAAACTTATTAAATTTTTTTAGACATTTCTTTTTTAAATTTATTCAATTATTTTATTTTAAAAATTATATTATTTGATTTGTTCGATATGAATAACGTAGAGAGAATTATTGTGAAAATAAAATTCCTCTTTTGAGTACTTCCGCTCCAAGTTAGTCACCATCTACGTTAAGTAAATTGTTATTTGATAATTAAAATATTCTCCTAAATGTGAGGTTAATGAAATGAGGACGATTCTCTTGTGTGCAACAATTATTCTTATTTGTGTCACGCCTAAAATAAACTGTCAAGAATATGATAATGAATTTAACCTGGAGACGTGGATAAAGTATTTCAATTTTTTCAAAGATAATAATATTAATTTCTCATTTAGAAGATTAGTTTTGGTTTACAGTGTAGTGTATAGTAAACGTAAGTATTTATTTTACAATTATAAAATATTATTTTTGTTAAAAATATAACTTTATCATAACTATAAAATGCATACATAGAAACAAAAACTAAACATAGGAGCAGGGGTAGAAGTGAGGCGGGACATGGCGGGACCTGTCCCGCCATGAGATTTCCAGGCGGGACGAGTCCCACCTAGAAAGAATGGTCCCGGTGACCGTTTTTCTGATAAGAATTGATAAACTTTACTACAAAAGATATCAGAACAAGGAAAGAAAAAAAAAAGTAACTGGAAATTTATTACTTTATTTTTCATTATTTTATAAAAATATTATTATGCATTCTGCTTTCTTCTTCTTAATCTACTATACAGTATAACTATTAGTGTAGAATTATTAATATTATTATTAATTTGTTTGTTAATTTTATGATGATGATATGATGATTTATATTCATTCATTCAAGCAAGCAAAAAGTAAATACTTTTGGTTTTTTTTTTTTTTTTTTTTTTTTTTTTTTTTTTTTTTTTGATAAACTATAGCACAATAATATATAATAGTGAAATTAGAACCAGTTTCAATTTAACTAAACTTTAAAAAGACGAAAATAATTTAACTGTATAGAGCCTATCCTATTAATAAAACAGAAAAAAAAACTCTTATTCAATAAAGTTCAAAGGTTTGTTGAGGTGCGATTCGTCATAGGCCTAAATATCATAATAAGCGGACAGATCCAAGTTTCTCAGCCGGTGCTCCGTAGGCAAATTCATAAAAAATGATAATTAAACAGCTAGTGTATTATTGTACTTAATTTTGCCCCTAAAAAATTATTCTTTAACGTGTTGCCAATTCAATATAAAATGTAAAAGAAAAAAAAAAAAATAGGAAAATGTAGTTTCAAAATAGCATAATAATAAAAATAATAAAGTTTAATATTTTGAAATAGATTTCACGTCCTTCGTAAAAATGTAAAATCGTCAATTTTATTTTTATTAAATTTTGATAAAAGCGACAAAAAAAAAAAGAAAAAAAAGAAAGAAAGAAAGAAAGAAAACAATTAGCGCGCGTTGCATAATATATTTGATTAAAATTTAAGTAATTAATAAAAGAAAAAAGCAAAGTTTAAATATTTTGCCATTTACTATAATATACAACATTTTGAGTGTAAAAAAATAAGATGAGTGTTTGGGGTGCTGCGCAGCCCAAAAAGTTTGGGAAGCCTGCCTTTAGAGTATAGGCTATCTGAGTCTCATTATTAGGAATTTTAAAGCCTGTTGGTGACCTAAACTAGTGCTGTGACGAATTGCACCCCGACATAAAAAATAATAATAATAATACTAAAAATAAAATGTATTACTTTTAATATTGGCATAATTGTTTTCCGGTCACGGGTGGGCCAAATTTTTCTTGTTTTTAAAATAACAGTTTTAGATTCAGCAGAATACGTGCTCTACGCAAAATCTACATGCATATAATTATTTTCCTATTGTTCATTTTTAAGATTTATTCTGAGCTCAATACGAAATGCTACCTAAAATATTGCACCATTTTTCAAAGTATTATTAATTTTAATTTGACCAAAAATTTGATTTTTGTTTTTTGTTTGTTTGTTTGTTTGTTTACCTTGTCTTAAAAGAGGAATTTTAACTCTATTTTCAATAAAGAAGTTAAAAATCAATAAACAATTAAATATTAAAAGTAAAACACTTCTATTTGCTTTTGCACCAATTCGTTTTGTGCATTAATTAATGCAAAAAATATAATTCTTTGATATTTAAATCAGAATAATCATATAGTATTAAAGTTTTAGGATGAACAGCAGCAAATATAAATGTTCATGTTCATTATTAATTAAATGTTGGTGTTGAAGCATGGCATTAATCAAGTTACTACAAAATTTTAATTGCAAAATAGTTAAAATTTCAGTATACTATTAAAAAAATCGCGCCTCCGGCGGTAAGGGGGTTCCACCCCCTTAACCCCCGCAAGGGGCTCCGCCCCCTTGACCCCCTTCAGGGGGGGCTACGCCCCCCCTGACCCCTCCGCATGGTGTGAGCGATCCGAACAGGTCCCGCCATGAGAATGAAACCACTTCTACCCCTGCATAGGAGTACATACGTAATCATACAAAGTGTATTTATTTCTCATGAAAAGAATAAATTGAATACGTACAGTATATTATTTTAAAGCCATAGACCACATAAAACGACATGTGCTTTTTAATGAATAAACACGAAATGGGATCTTCAAATAAACTGATGACAATTTTTACCAGAATGTTATAATGTAGCCCCACGATAGATCGAGCGTGAAAAAACTGTAAAGTATGTAATGTGCGTGAAAATCCATGTTTATGACGGCAAAAATTAGTATGAAAATGTTGTGCGGGTTGCATAAATTGAATTTTCTGATCACTGTTACGGGGCTACTGTTGGGTTTAGAGGCAAACTAATGTTATGCAAATCCCATCAAGTGTTTTGTGATATAAATGCTTATGTTTTTCTCTGGTATATTCCTTTAATGATTTAAATGTGCATTTATTTAACTTCTTATATTCACATTTAATTTATATTGTTATTTAATTATGGTTCATTCAATGGTACTACTACCTGTAAATTTAGAACAAATAAATTAGAGATGTTTATTTCGCCTTATGTTACTATACTATAATGTTAACCTTTTCGTGTAATACGCTGTCTTTGATATATTTGATGTATTGTTTCAGGGATAGGGCATGTTTCCCTGACTGAATCTATTGCTTACTTGTAATAATTTTTGTTTTCTGTCACAGAGTACATTAAAATAAAAACAAATAATAATAAATAATTATAATTTTTTTTATTATATTTATTTCATTTGTATTTTTATGTATACAATTGAATTTTATAGCTTAAAAATAGCATCCAATTAATAACTTTTACTCTAGCGTAAAAGTTATTTAAATTATTTTTAAACTATAAAATTTAATATACCTATAAAAATACAAATGAAATAAATATAACAAATTAGAAAAAAAAATCATTTTTAATTTATTTTTTTTTAAATTTTAATGTACTATTACACTTATCAAAATATTATCTAATGTAGAAGTAACTTTTAATGAGATCAATGCCAACATGCATGCATATGGTTATGTATTTTAATTTTAACTATACTAAGTACTAACGGTCAATAATATATATATTTTTTTAATGTTAAAGTTACTCTGTTCACCCAGAGCAAAACATTTTGATAATGTAAGCATGGACGGGCGGGTGGTTTCATTCATGTTAAAGTCGACGCTATAAGTAAACGCTAAATAACATGGGCCAGTATAGAAAAATGACTAATTTTGCCAGTTTAAAAATACTTCGCAATATTTTTAAGAGCATTAATGCTGTTAACATATTGGGCGCAAGCCTGTTTTTGGTTGACAAATAAATAAATAAATAAAAATAAAAATAAGTATGCAAGAAAAATAATAATAACAAAAAAATAGCTAATTGTCTAGAGAAAATTACGTTTGTCCAATGCTGAGCAATGTTATTCATTGCTCAAGAAAAACATCGAAAAGCATTCAGAATGACGTCATGCGCACACACCCTATATACTAGACCATTTTTGGTTCTTATTTTATACACAATTATGCTATACTGCAAAATAATTCTAATAAAGTATCATAAATTCTAAAATGCTAAGTAGAAAATTTTTATCAATTTTAAACATATTTTGTTAAATATATTTTGCAAAAAATTGATTATTGAAATTTATACTATCATTTTACTATACAAATAAAAATGTAATCTATTTTGTTTAATTTTGTGCACTTTATTGTTTAAATTTACATGTATTTGGAATCTTAAAATATTGACAAAAGTTAAAATTGTTAAAGGAAAGATCAGAGAAAAACATAAGCATTTATATCACAAAACACTTGATGGGATTTACATAAATAACATTAATTTGTCTCAAAACCCAACAGTAGCCCCGTGGCAGTGATTAGAATATTCGAATTATGCAACCCGCACAATATTTTTATAATAATTTTTGCATGTTTCTGACGTCATAAACATGAATTTTCACGCAAATTGCATACTTTACAGTTTTTTTTCACGCTCTCTCGTGGGGCTACATTAATATTCTGGTAAAAATTATTATCAGTTTTGAAGATCCCATTTTGTGTTAATTGATTAAAAATCATAATGTTGTTTTTTGTGGTCAATGGATTTAAGTATTTTTATTGCAAAATACTGTATTAAACCTACCTGTACACTTTAAATAGTTAAGGATAAAAAAAAAGGCATACTTGCCTTATTAACCTTCCTCATAAATAGAGACGTTATTTGAATATAATTAAATTCTATAATTAGTACCATAATTATTGCTGCTGTTTAAATATATAGCCACATTTATGGCATAATGGCAAATACAGGATAAAATTGCATAATTCATTTTATTCATATTGCATCATTAAAAATATTGCAAAGTGTGCACAGACCATTTTAAATAATTTTATTATTTTTCTATACAGAGGATACGAGAGAGGAAAGTCGGACAGCGAGAGCAAATTCTGAATCATCTCTCACAGAAATCATTCAACAAATGTCTAAAAGATTTTCTGAACTTGGAATTTCTGTGAGTAGTATTCGTCTTCCTCCAGCAAAAGGACTCAACGTTGTCAGTATGCTGCGTCTAAAAGAAAACGCACCTCAACCACCCATCAGCGTGGCTCTCATATCACCTGATGGATTCCACGCATCATTCATTAGAGAGGTGCGTGACTATGATAATATCGCTTTGAAAATCATTTGTCATGCATGGTGTACTTTTCACTGTCATACACCCATATGGACAAATAATAGACTAGTTGCACTCATATTTAAGAAGCGCTATTTTGTTGGTCAGAAATACATAGGCCAGCATAGGAAAAGCGTCATTTTTATTTTTTTAAGTGTAAAATATGCTTTAAACCTCAATCAAAGCCTTATTTCTAGCTTCTAATAAACTCGAAGAATATGAGAAAAATTTGTTCAGTTGAAATAAACTCTTTTTATGTAAAAAAATTAGTAGAAATGATGTTTCCTATATGCTGGACAATGCATTAGGCACCACAAATATACAGAGCGACAAAGCGCAAGGAGGTTCAAGGGGTCTATAATCATAGTCATGAATTTTATTGATTTATAAATAAATAAAAAAATATATATTGATAACTTTCAATATTCAATTTCCACCTTTGAATATTCCACCGACTCCATGCTTTTTAGTTTTTAGTGGTTCACGCGTCCGACTTGCATGCAAGAGGTCGCGGGTTCCATCTCAGCCACCGTCCAGGTTTTTACGAAAGCCTGGCGATGACAAGGAGCTATTTTGGAGATTTGGGAGGCAAGGACAACCGTGGAAACTCTCAGTCGGGATGGTCGGCAAGACCATCCCGACTGAGATTTTTTTATTGTTTCCTCGGTCTGTTATGGCGAATCCCGAGATGTTTGCTAGGCCATGGCCGACCCCTTTCTGATCAAACCGCAAGTACAAATACAGGGTGTCGGAAGATTTGGTGTGCTTAAATGCAGTTGGAAAACTGTCAGTACCTAACTGAGATTTAGTCAAAGCAATATATATATATATATATATATATATATATATATATATATATATATATATATATATATATATATATATATATATATATATATATATTTATATATATATATATATATATATATATATATATATATATATATATATAAATAAATCAAATCAAATTTCTTGCAGTTTTTGAGTTTATAGGATAAAGTTTATAGAATTATTGACATATAACATCACGCGTTTAGATAAACAGCATCTTTTTCATGCTGAAAATTGAACCCAATTTTTCGGAATGATACCAACATAATTCTATGCTTAATAAGAATAGGAAGGAAAAACGTCCAACTTTAAAATTTTCAGGGGTTTAATAATAATAATAATAAAGATTTTATTGAGCAAATATATTACAATACAAACATTGCACATATTCAAAAGAGTTGCTCAACAGGAGATCAAAAAAGGCAAAGCCCATACAAAATTTGATATCCAAAAATAGAAAAGAGTAAGAGATAAATATAATGCAAAGATATATAACTAGATAATAGTTTTAAATTTAGGTGAAGACAAATTTCTGACACTATTCTCCAACTTATTGTATAAATTCACACTGCGTGGGAAAAAAGAAGTATTGTAATATGCTGCTGAGACACGGGGAACAACATATTCAACACTATATATATATATATATATATATATATATATATATATATATATATATATATATATATATATATATATATATATATATATATATATATATATATAAAAGAATGACAAATGCTCTATACAAAAACATGATTTTCATCCATCTTCAATCCTCTTCGATTTTAAATTATTGTCATCTAAAGCCTCCTGAGAATTTTAAAGTTGGACATTATTCCTTCTCATACTTACATGAAGACATAAAGTCGGTATCATGCCACAAAGTTGTTTTAATTTTCATCAGCAAATGTTGCTCTTTAATTATAAACCATAGCGTGTTATTTTTTTAAATAATTAATAACTTTTTTTCTATAACCTTCACTTATAAAAATTTAAAAAGTTCGAATATTAAAATAAGTAAATTATTGTTTATATTTTCAGGTTGCAGAATCAGGTGCTTTAAACGCTAGAAAAATGTCATGGATTGTGATGTCATTCAACCAAACTTGGAACTCACAAATTCTGACAGCAGACTTAGGCTTACGTCCCGACTCCGCGGTCCTTGCTGTTAACTTGGCAAGTTCAGGTGACAGCCATACTATGCAACGATGGAATGGTCATCAACTTGAAGCGTCAATCATTATTTCTAAGCAACAAGGTCCCGGTATACTTTTAGAACTAACGGACTACAAACTTAGTATTGCAGTTTTTCAGGTATGTGCTGATTCAAGGCAAATTATATTTAAATGATATCAAAAGAATCAGTAAATTAACTTGTTAACAACTAATTTATTAATAGAATAATACTTTCAAAAATGGGGTTTATAGGAAAGATTACATATGCATACAATTTTTTTTTAAACGTTATACAGCAAAATAATTATTCCAATTTAGAATAAGAATAAGAATCTTTATTGACCCAGGCAGTTCATAGTATCAATCAAAGTTACAACAAGCATTGGTCTTGTCAAATATAAAACTTAATAATAATAAAAGAAGAAAAAAAGTAACAATAATACGAACAAATAACAACAACAAGAATACAAAATAAAAAATGAATCGCACAACCAAAAGAGCTCTATTAAACGATGTACAAACATTATAATGAAGTTTGAGAAAATGTTTTATTATTTGTATAATATTCCAATGTTGTATGGGCGGTGAACATTAATACATTAATATCATCTATTTTTGAATCTTTATCAAAAAAGGATCCTAAAGTTTAATATATAATATATTATTAATATAATAGTATAATATATAATTAAAACAATGCCATTTAAAAATTTGCTGCGCAAAGTTACAAAAAAAAAATTAATATCCTTGATGTGAATGCACCATAACAATACTAATAACAAAATATAAGCATAAAACGTTTTGCTCCTGTATCAGTTAACACGCTTTCTATATGGGGGAATGAAGCAGCTATAACTCGAGCACTCTTGTAAGGAATTGTTCTCATAATATTCATACTTTTCTATATAGCTTTATATTGAGCCTAGAAGCTTTTAATTAATTCTTATATAAAATATAATTGATTAATTTTAAACTTAAAGACACAAAAATCTTAACTCCAGTATATCACGTGTAGCATAGTTATTATTTGTTTTAATTGTTATTTTAATATTTTTCGATAGGATCCACCGTTTGTTTATTCCGATGGAGATCAAAATATTCAAGGATGGTTTATTGATATATGGAAAGATATTGAATCTCGATTAAAATTCACGTGAGTAAATTGTTGAGCCAATATAAATAAATTTAATTAATTAATTTAATTACTTGTATTAATATTTTAGAACAACATTTTACTTTCCTGACAAAGAAGGTAAATCATTTGCCGCTCAAGGTAGTTTATTTCGCCGAGCAGCTGAAGAACTACGTGAAGGACGAGCTGATGTTGTACTTGGTCCTTTTGTACTCACAGAAGGTGAAATGGACGAGTGTGATTTTTCTATTCCAGTTACTACTATCAGGTAATTATAATAATATTGACAAATCCATATTTAATGTAAAAAAAAAAATTTAATATAATAATATCCTATATATAAGCACAGCTTTTCATATGTGGATTGCAAGTACTTATCCAATTGAAGAATATGTCACTCATAGCTCATTTGACGTCACTAGGAGTGACGTGCTTCAATCGGTCAAGTACTTGCAATCCATATGTAAAAAAGTTGTGGTTTACTTGGATTTCGCTCTATTTATTTGAATAACTGCTATGAGAAATGCTAAAAGCAATAAAAAATTAAAATCTACAAAAGGTTCTCTTAAGGATTTTTAATAAAATAAAATAATAAATGACATTCTGTTTATTAAATAGTATATTATACAAATGAGACCCTATACCTCGCCCTATCAGTATTTTTTTAATACGTTGAATACAATGTTTTTTTAATACGTGGAATAAAGATGAATATTTATTTATTTATTTATTTATTTACTATACACTACTCAGTTCTTTTTCTGTTTCCCAAATTAACTCTCATGCTCACGAGAGAGAGAGAGAGAGAGAGAGAGAGAGAGAGAGAGAGAGAGAGAGAGAGAGAGAGAGAGAGAGAGAGAGAGAGAGAGAGAGAGAGAGATCCGAGAAATGAAACATAATTCTTTATTTTTACTTGTTCAAATTACGTGTCACAAAAAAATTTACTACAGCTATACAAGCATACAACATCATGTAATGAAATATGTATTGACATTTTCAATGTTTCTTGAAATTATTTATAAATGATGTAAATTATTAGTTGTTGTTTTTTTTTTAGTTTTTTTTATTAATTTTCTTTCGAGAGTGCATGTATGTCTGTAAAATTTTATATTTATAATGTAATGCAAGGTTCATTTACCTATAATATAATGAATATAAAAATACTTTGTACTGTACGTGCGTGTCCCACCAATGCGTCGGGTGCAAGCTTACTTTCGCTTGAAAATAAATAAAATAACTAATCGATAAATACAATTAAACTTACAATTTTTATAAAAAATTACCCGTTTTGCAACAATAATCCAAGAACCCCCCCCCCCTCTCTCTCTCTCTCTCTCTCTCTCTCTCTCTCCTCCCTGCATTCCTAATTGATGTTTTAATAGTTTCCACTATATTTTAAAACAAAAATTCAAATAAATGTTTCAAATTCATTATTTTCTCAATTTATGTTTCAGATATCGTTTTTATGTTCAGCGATCTGAAACTCAATCAAGTGAATCTCAGTTTATTAATCCATTCTCGATGCGACTGTGGTATGCTACATGGGGTACAATTGCATGCAGTGCCGTAATGATGGCTTCAACTTACCTTATAGGACGTTATGCAGGAATTGAGGACAGTTCATTGTCCATTTACAACATACGTGAATCTGTTTTGATTATTTATGGATCTCTGCTTCAACAAGGTACTTTCAACAATAATAATTATAGTAGTTATTTATATTGCTGTTCGTAAACACTATTTTCTACTATTAAAATCCATGACGATTAACTATGGTTATTTAAATGTAATGTGAATTTTCTTGCAGCAAGAAAACAGGGTTCACGAACAACACTATCACTATAAATATAGTCTATTTTATTAGGCAAATTTAGACTAAAAACCTCTCAATTCAACCCAATTCAAAATTTAACTTAACTGTTAACAATAGTCAGTTACAAACTAATTTGATAATAAATTATTTATAATGCTATCATACAATTTGATATAATTTTATTTTGTTGTACATTTATCCACTGCTGTGTATACTTTTTTTCTTAATACAGTATATGGGTAGCTAACATTTGATGATATACAAAAGTGATACCATATATTTTATTATAATGTATGTTAATATAGTGCGTTTTTCTCATTACAATAACATTAGAAATATAGATCGAGTTAAAGAATGGTAAAATATTCTGATATCTTATATAATATTTTTAATGTTTCACAGGTCCTGATTTTAGTCCCAGTAGTTTGGGAGGTAGAATTATCTTATGGGGCTCGTACGTGTTTGGTTTGGTAGTTTACACCGCCTATGCTGCAGCCTTGATCTCCTCACTGACCACACGTATTGTTGACCCACCGTTTACCACACTTGACTCCATGCTTGCAACAAATTCAAGACCTTATATGGTTGGAGATTCAGCGGTGCATCGTGTCACACAAGTAAGCTTATTTAACTTATTTAACTTAACTTTGGTCTGTAAAGTATGACTGCTAATGTTTATACTCAAAACACAGGAAAAGGATGTGCAGGAAAAGGAAACCACGTGACGGAAGAAGTAAGTGGTGGCATAGAGTGCTTCTTTTTACTCAAAATGTGGAAAAGGGAGTGCCGGAAGTAGAAGGTAGCAGGTCAGCTTGCTGCTGGCACCAACTTTTCTCCTACTTTTACCGTCACATGGTTTCCTTTTCCGGCACTTTCTTTTCCGTTTTTTAGAGTAAACAGACGCACTCATTGCTTGCTTCTGGCGCGAATTTTTCTTTCACCGTCACGTGGTTTCCTTTTCCAGCACTTCTTTTTCCTGTGTTTTGAGTAAACATAAGCTGTCTATAGTGCCATGAAAAACTTGAACAATTGGCTGCTCGCTGAAAAAAAACAACACTTTCATTGGTTGATATATTTTTTTTACGTTCGTTACTGATAAAAATTAGATGCTTTTTAGGCATGAAACCTCCCCCCCCCCCCCTCCCCGAACTTCCATTCATTCGTTTCGAGTCTAAACGAAGAAAACATAATAGAACAACCTATATAAACGTTTTAATCAGGTAGTGATGACATGATCAGGTGCTTTTACAAAGCAAAAATATGCCAGCTGCGGATGATTTTGAAAGCTCAATATTTGTGAATAGATTATAGTACCACAATTTACAATTTTTTAAGCTTAAATAAAAATCATTTTATGTTTTTATATAAAGAAATATTATGTAACAATTTATTATTATTTTATTACATCATGATATTTAATTACAGGCAGCAAAGAGGGGTGCATGGCGTGAGCTGGAAGACCGCAGACCTCGGTATGTGATTACTGATACCCTGACTAAGTCACTAGATGCTATTATCTTCAATCCAAACGTGGCGTTATTGGCAGCGAGAGAGAGAACGTTACCCAGAATACAAAAAGCTCCTTATAATTGTAAAATCTCACAATTACCTATAAATATTCTCAATGCTCCAGGAAGTATGTTACTACAAAAAAACTCACCTTATAAAGCAGCAATTGATCAACAGTAAGGGAGTAATTTTATTTTTCTACAATAATTTATAATACTTAAAGGCGTAGAACACCTTGAACAAAAAATATGTCTAATATCCTATAATAACACCTAAATAACAACGTTGATTTGGCCGGAGTCATTTATTTCTAATCTATTTTCTATTTATGAAATGGAAGTTGCGGGTTTATGACGTCACAGCTCACTAGTCCAGCGCGTGGAAACAGGTGAGCTGTGATGTCATAAACCCGCTGCTTCCATTTAGTGAATGAAAAATAAATTAAAAATCAATGATACTCCGGTTAAATCAACGTTGATATTTAGGTATGTTAGAATATTACATATTTTTGGTTCAAGGTGTTCTACGCCTTTAAAGTTTAGGAAACACTTCCTGAACTACTTTAAAATTTTATTAAACTAAGCACAATTACACGTACTCTAGTAAACTATTACACTTATTACATTTATGGTAATAATAATTTTTTGCATTTTAAGGAGTGTATTTAAATAGCTTGCATCTCAAAATCTAAAAAGAAAACTTTCAAACTTTGTGATGCCATTTAAAAGTTAATAGTAACACTAGTAACAGCTACCTATGATAAAAAAAAATTAGAACTCATGAGCATCAGATAAGAAAGAAAATAATTAATGAAATTTACATGGTCTCTTATGGGACTAAAATTTAAAAAATCAGAATTCAAAATCTAGCGTGAAGACCCCCCAAAATTTTCACATTTTTGAAAACGCCTTATCCTAATGTATCACTGTGCAAATTTTCATGTTTTTCTTTCTATACAACTTTTTATATTAGTCAAATCCCGTATAGTACAGTACCTGCTGATTTCCCGCCTAGAACATAATTGCATGAAATTGCGCGGTATATAATAGTGTCAAGAGAACTTACGTATATTAATAATTCTTTATAATAAACTGATTTTTATTAAGAGGCCACAAAAAGTACAAGCCCACTTGCGTGGGTTTTCTGGCATTACATAATAATTTGACAGAGTAAATTATAAATGGAGTAATAAGTTTAATTAGTTTTTATTGAGATGTATTAATTAATATGAAATATTGTATTGGAATAATATTATGAATTTATTTGATATACTTGTATATATTATATATATATATATATATATATATATATATATATATATATATATATATATATATATAATTTAATTTAATTATAAAAATAATTTTTATTTAAGAGGAGTAAGGTATTGTATAATATGCTATTTAATAATATGAATACAACATTTATATAACTATATAATGTAAACAAATTCATGAATAGAACTTTTATTTATTTGTTTGTATTGATGGTAAATATAAAAGCAAAATATTTTACTTTTGAATAATGCATTACACATTACATTATAAATTTAAAATTATAAACATGCATGCACTTAACATAAAAGATTATTAACTATACTAATTACAACCATGTTATTAAAATGAGTATATTTATATTATAAAGAATACTAATACCATAATATGATAAAGGAGAATGAACTATGAGAACTTTTATTTATTACTATTATTATTAGTAACTATACTTATATTTTTTCTTATGATTGGTTATTATAACGTAATGCCGGTAACATCCATTAATATTTGATTATTAAACATGAAAAAAAAATTATGAAGACTTTGATGTTCTCTCGATATACCGCACATTTTGCTTTTTAGATAACGGACAGCATTCTAACAAATATGTCTAGTTTTATAGGGTGCATGCGCATGACGTCATATTTATTGCACTTGGGTCTTGGGCGCCGTATTGAAGTATAATAACATTGCTCATGCAGCTGCATAAGACAAACGTCTTTTTTGGCTATTTTCTTTGCAAAATCGGTTAATTTTTTCTAATTATTATTATTCTCACATACTTGAGATACTATAATTCAACCTTTTAACAGCTTCAATAAAAATGCTCTAAAAAATATATTGCTTATTATTTTTAAACTCTCAAAATAAGTAATTTTTCTATGCTTCCCATGTTATTAAGTGATCCTGAATGCATCTGAAGTGATCTGAATGCATAGACCCTATACAATTTTGCTATTCCTACTGATTTGATTTTTCTCTATACTTATTATATTATTATTATTTTTTGCTGTAGTTTAGTGAGCCTAAAAGCTATTGTTTTTTCCACCTCATTTGATTCATTTCAATTGAATCACACGTTGTTAGGTTTATCATGTTAAATTGATTGTACTCTGTTTACTTTATATGCCCTTTTTTTATTTTTATTATTATTATTTTTTTTTATTTAAGTTAAAAAAAAAATTAAAAAAAGAAGTTTTGACAGTAAATTGAAACATGATCAGCAAAGTGAAACTGTTTTAATGTACAAATTAATTATTGCTCACCGACACCGTATTTAAAATTTATTGATATTTATGCATGTTAAACAAAAATACATCGTGAAAGAGTGCGGGGGGCACTCGACTTTTTTTTTTGTAATGTTCACGACGATCGCGGCACGAATAAGAACCGGAACCACTCCCGAGTACCGGTTCTTAGGAACCGTTTCAAGAACCGGTTCTCAAAAACCGGTTCTTAAGAACCTCTTGTTCAGGAACCGTGGTTCTTAAAACCGCAAAAATTGGCAGCGGTTCCGGTCCCTGCTTTAAATTAAACCAATATTTTATCTGTAGTGACATTAACTATATTTATATAACTTTGCAATTTATTACTTTCATTATTTCAGAATCCTCCAAATGTGGAACACTGGACGTCTAGACAGATACGAGCGACGTTGGATGTTCTCAGTTTATGAAAGTCCCTGTCCAGTCGAGGTTTCTCTACCCTCCTTCTCACTTGCACAAGTTACTTTACCCTTCAAGATATTTGGTGGAGGAATATGCATAGCTTATACCTTGTTATTGTGTGAATATATCGTGAAAAAGTTCTTTGATACGCAGTACAAAGTGATAGAAATTCGAAGAACTTCAATTGCTCCTACAGCTCCGAGAAAGAAACGTAAAAAGAATTCTGACGTATCTAATGATCCACCACCAAGAACTTTCTTAAACTAAAACCTTTAGTCATTGGGAATGAGGAACAAAAATACATATTCTGAAAGAGGACAATAGTATCGTTCTGAATCAACATATATGAGAATTTCTAATTTTTTTTAGTTCTTTAAGTAGTTTTAATTACTTTTTGAAAGTTACAGTTGATATAGGCATAAGAGCAAGTTACTGACCATGACGTCATTTTTCGTTTTCCCAAAAATTATTAAAAAAACGTAATGAACTCAAAAATTAGAGATTTGCGTATCAATCGATTCAGGATAATGTCCTCTTTTAGAATATGAAATAAAAGTATCCCCCCCCTCTTTTTTTATCTTCCTCATTCTTATATATATATATATATATATATATATATATATATATATATATATATATATATATATATATATGTATGTATGTATGTATGTATGTATGTATGTATGTATGTATGTATGTATGTATGTATGGTATGTATGTATGTATGTATGTATGTATGTATGTATGTATGTATGTATGTATGTATGTATGTATGTATGTATGTATGTATGTATGTATGTATGTATGTATGTATGTATGTATGTATGTATGTATGTATGTATGTATGTATGTATGTATGTATGTATGTATGTATGTATGTATGTATGTATGTATGTATGTATGTATGTATGTATGTATGTATGTATGTATGTATGTATGTATGTATGTATGTATGTATGTATGTATGTATGTATGT